>OY757917.1:45000-402500 GCA_963585895.1 Sepioteuthis lessoniana
TATTTTCGGGTTTTACTTTTTATAAATATATCATCTAGATATGCTATTGCAAAGTCTAGCCCACTGATCATGGTGTCCATCACCCGCTGAAATATCACTGGAGCTACCTTTATTCCAAAAGGTATTCTAAGGGATTTATAGAGACCATTATGTGTTTTGATCGTATTTTAGCACACTTTTCATTGTCTGGTATTTGCAGATAGGCCTCCGATAAAGCAAACTTTGAAAATATCCGACTCCCATTTAATTGTGCAAAAATTCCGTTTGCCGATGGGAGAGAAAAATTAGTTTGTTTCAAGTTGTCATTTAGTCGTGTCGAATAACCTGTACAGACCATTATCTTGTTTTTCTTTTTATACATATACGCTCGGGCTTGTGTAGGGACAACAATCGTTTTGTTCAATTACCCCCAGTTTTTCCAGCCGTCCAAGTTCTTTGTCAATATTCACAAATGTCGCGAATGGTATTTGCCTCTGTGATCGAAATATTGATGTCACATCCTCTTTTAGTTCGAATTTTGCTTTTACTTCAAAGCAAAATCCAAAACCCTCCGAAAAAATTTCGGGAAATTTGTTTTGGGTTCCCTTTTCAGTTTGGTTAACGATCCGTTTACATTATTACAAAACATGTTTATTGGTACGTTGAACAAGTCGAACGCCTCCATCCAGTCCGTACCGAAGAGGTTTTGCGATCGATCTATGAAAAATGCATTTAATTTTTTTCTTTCCCCTGAGAAAAAAGACACCCTCCTGCTAACCCTCAGATTTTTTTTTTTTTTTTTTTTTTTAGAAGTAATTAATGTTCAGTTAATTCCTTTCCAGGTTTCAGAGTTTATCATTAAGTCTGAACCTGTGTCTAATTGAAATTTGACTTTTTTTCAATTATCTATTTGAACATTTGTATATTTTCTTTTAATTTTTCGTTTTACTTTGGGGCTTTTTTCTACTATAGGAAATGTCCTTTGTTCCCATAATTTTTACACTCTGTTTTTAAAAGGACAATTTTTGAATAAATTTAATTCGCCACAACCAAAGGGGGGGGATTGATTTTAAAAGAAGTTTCTTTGTCTTATTATAGATTGCATAAATATGAGAAATGTCTCGTTCTTCAATTCTCGCCGTGTCTCTCCTTAAATTCAAAAGAGGTTGACACTTATCCGCGAAATTTTGATGTGTTATCTTTTGTTCTTGTTCTAATTTCATTAGCAATCTCAATTTTATCTCTGCATCTTTTGGTGCAGTCCGACCCTGAACGAAAATTAAGCATTTCAACATATCTGGTGTTATTTCGCTTAATCTAAATTTTTCACATTCTCTGTTGACTATTCTGGCAAAAGTCATGTAATCCTCATTTTCTTTCTTTGTAAGATCAAGCAGTGGATTGAAAAGTGAACACCGCTCGCCGAATATTTGTTAGTATTTGTATGTATATTTCCTGAGATTAAATTTTTTTCGGTATATCGTGGAAGTATAAAATCTGCGTACTTTTCGTGTTCCACAGCGCCGAACTTATCCGGTAATAATTGAACCTTTTTTTTAACCAACCATGTTTTTGGAATATTTCTTCATACCTCCGAATGTGGCTTCGTCTGATTTGTATATAAATTCACCAATCGAGTTGATTACAGAATCCCGAGAAAAATATTTGAGCTGCCTGGATCATTTGCCCTTTTTGAGAAAGTTTCTTGTAATTTTGAAACCTTTTTTTCTTGTTGCTAGAATTCTTTTCGATGCCTTTCTAAGTCTTCTTGACGTTGGTTCTCAATTTTCCAAGTCTTCTCGGCGTTGGTTCTAGATTTATTTTTCTATTTCCCGTTTGGGGAAAATTTGTTGTTTTAAGAATTCCAGCAACTTTTAAGATACTCCATTTTTGTGAGTGAGTAGTGTCAATTTGTACCCCTAATAAATGTTTCTGCGTGATTTTTCGTCCTTTGCCGCTATAGTTGTTTTGGTTGCGATTTCTCGAATAC
Source organism: Sepioteuthis lessoniana (assembly GCA_963585895.1). Classification (NCBI taxonomy): domain Eukaryota; kingdom Metazoa; phylum Mollusca; class Cephalopoda; order Myopsida; family Loliginidae; genus Sepioteuthis; species Sepioteuthis lessoniana. Next base: position 46,970 of record OY757917.1, read on the forward strand.
TGGTCGCCAATCTGTTATATTATCAAGGTAAATGATACACAGAGAAGAATGATTGCTTAATATATTTACTCAGCACCGGATACTGGTGCTAACAGATACACCTAAAAAACACAGTACAATAAGTTACAATCAATTTACAAGAAATAGAGGAAGATCAAAATGCTGTATAGCCAAACAAAGTAAGATCAGTCCGAATATTAATCAGCTTATTAATTATTTTTGAAGTACTTAATCGTAGGCTATTTATGGCTGTGAGCCAATCCATCTGGGACCGCTGAAGAGGTGCTAGTTACTCTACAACAGAGTAATATGTTGTTACTCGATAATATATGGTTTCAAATATATTTTTAATACAAATGATTTTTAAAACCGAACAAAGTTACGATGCTCATTATATTCCTGAAATATGTTACGAAACTACCTCATTGAATCGACAATCAACGAAATATGTTAAGAGAAAAAACTTCTCATTACTTTCCGTGATACACTGTCATGGGATGGATAGTTAATTATAAAATTTTGTAGAATACACCGACTGCTTCTCTGCAGAGGGGTAAGCGCCCCCCTAACAAGTATGCTGGATATGACACTAAACAATCTGATGGTGAGGTTCCAGCAGTGCTGGAGCTTTGGGGAATTCGGAGTACCTCTTCATTGCCATCGCTCCCAGGTCCACACTGGCCCGGAGTGGTAACTAAACCGTGCTTCTTTCACTATACTGATTTTTGCATTTAAACTGTGTATTTATGCTAAACTGAATTGTTTAAAATAGAACTGTTTTGACATTGAAACTGCGTACTAGTGCTGAACTGAATAGCTTGAAATAGAACTGTTTTGACGTCTAAACTGTGTACTTATGCTGAACTGATTTATCTGAAATAAAACTATTTGACATTTAACTTTATGTATTGCCCAGTCGGCTGGGGCTGTAGAATACACTGACTGCACCTCTGCAGAGGGGTTAGACCCCCCCTAACGAGTGTCCAGATATGACACTAAACAATCTGATGGTGAGGTTCCAGCAGTGTTGGAGCTTTGGGGAATACGGAGTACCACTTCATTGCCATTGCTCCCAGGTCCACTCTGGGCCGGAGTGGTAGCACCTGATAGGGCCCTATCTATGGGTTAAATAGAACTAACGGCATACTTATGCTAAACTGAATTGTTTGAGTAAACTGAATAGCTTGAAATAGAAATGTTTTTGACATTTAATCTGTGTACTTATGCTAAACTGAATTGTTTTAAATAGAACAGATTATTTACGTAAAAATGGATTTGGCGTTAAATAACCTACAAAGGTTGATATGCCATAAAACCCACCAAACCAAACCAATTTATAAAATTGTTCAATATCAGTTGTTCTTTGAGGCTCCCTGTTTAAAAATAAAGATTATTTCAGTTCGAAATAAAAAGATTTTAAAATTAAACTTAGCAAAAGTATCAACCTGGAAAAGAAATAAAAGAATGAATGACTCGATCAACTAATGCTCAGATAAGGAATCTCAGTGATGGTCAAAAATAGTTGATATTCCCGGCAGACTGGTGACCTTTTGATTTATGGTAGATGGTTTTGTTAAATAAGGTTAAAGTGTTTTAAGTGCAGGTCAGTGAAAAATAGATAAATAAATGAATGACCCAATCGACTATACACAGATAAGGAATATCAGTGGAAGTAAAAAAAAAAGTAAAATAACAGAGGATTATCAGACAGACTGACGACCTATCTCTGCGGGGACCTTTATTGATTTATGGTGAAAGGTCTTGTTAAATTAGTTGAAAGGGTTTTTCAGAGAAAAATGATAACCTGTACCAAAGTTTCAAAAAATAAAGCTTAAGATATAAAATCGGCCTTGTGGCTCGGTAAATGGATCAGGTCGAGTGTGTCTTGGTTCCAGTGGTAGTCGATCGAGACCGTCTGACAGATTCCGGGAAGTCAGCATTCATGCCACGCACGCTCAGACCGGCACTACTTGAGCTTCAGGGGGCCGTCCTCCCAGGCTCTTAATCCTCTCCGAAGGGGCTAAGTTAATTACCTGGCGCCTGAGGTGACACTTTTTTGGGGAATGCCGACGGGGCTCAAGGCATTTTTGGAACTGTTGGGTGTGTGTGGGCTACTATCCTGCGCCTGGAACCCATCTTAAATGAGGCCATGTGCCGTACTCGCGCGTATGTGGGGTGCTCGACAAATACTGAGAAGGATTAATCTCCAAACCGAGAGGATCACTGTTTACTTTAGGGACGAGTTCCGAGAAAATTCTCTTAGCCTACCCCCCACTCCATTTCACGCCCCCTCTCTCTCTTTGGTATTTGAATGCCTATCAATGGCAAAGACAGCAGTGAACTAACATCCTTTGAGTTCGTGTCAGTTTTCTTCCGAACGGAATCGTGAGCCTGCTTGATTTTCAAGAAGACAAGGACCGAACGACTTCGACAACCCTGTCATCGAAAAGACAAGTGGAAACCAGGATTAAATGACACAGCCGAAGTCATTTCACACCAACAAGCGACAAATTACAACGTTCGTTTGCTCCTAGCTGATTGAACAGGTCAGGTACGAATAGACGAACGTTGTAACATTACGTCGAAGGACAAATGAAAAAGGGCATGTCACATAGATCGTATTGGTCCCAGCCACGTCTCATACGCCGTTTTGGTGCCCTGTCATTGTTTCTCGTACTTCATTGCACCTCATCTTAGAGCTCCACTTTTCAGTGTTTAGTCAGTGGTCCCCTTCAAATGTTCCATCGCTCTTAAAAGATTCATAGTTCACTGTTGAGAATAGTCGATCAACCAGACTAGATTGTTAATTATCGCTCAACGACTGCTCCCACATCCAATCTATTATATTATCGTTTATGCTATCCTTTTTTTAGTGGAGATTTTCTTACAGGTTCAAATCCTGTAATCGCCCTAAAAACCACTATAAATGTTTATCTTAAGCGAAATTTCACCCAACATTTTCTGTGAAGTTTTTTAAAACTATTCAGTACGAATCCCCAGTTGGAGGGGGCTTAAAATATATTGACTGTATCCCCCTGCAAAGAGGTAAGACTCCTCCCAAATGAGGGGGTCGTCCTGGGTATGACACTAAACTGCACCCAGTTCAGGATATCTTGGTAAATAAGTTTCAAGACATTTTTCGTATGGGCACTTTTATTGATAGTACACACATGAAACCCTAGTCTCCTTCGAAGTAATCACATCCGGCTGCAATGCACTTGTTGTACCGTTCTAACAACTTCTGGGAGACCCCATGGGAGTCCTCCTGTATGAGCGTTTCAATGACATTCGTCACAGCCTCTTTCATCTTCTCAATTGTCTTATAACGACATCCTTTAAGCTGAGGGAATAACCAAAAGTCAAAGGGAGCAAGGTCTGGACTATACGGAGGCTGAGGAACTTTCTTGATGTCCATCTTGGTCAAATATTCTGTGACAAGGATGGAGTCGTGGACTGGTGCATTGTCCTGCTGGAAATGCCACTGAGCTGATTTGAAGAGTACTGGCTTCTTCCGACGGAATCTCTTGCTGAACTCCCTTAAAACCTCAACATAGTAACCCTAACCCTAACCCTTTGGCCAATCAACTGCGGTGTATTGACTTCCTTACTCCTCCCACACCGGTCATTATCCCTCACAGACTCCCTGCCTTCCTTGAATCTCTTATGCCACTCAAAAACTGATGCTCGATTCATGCAAGATGGCCAAAAAGCAGTCTGAAGCATTCCATACGTTTCTCTGGCACTTTTCCCATGTTTAAAACAGGATTTTATTGCATATCGTTCTTCTAAAGTGTCCTCACGTGCAGATTGCATTTTTGAAACTCACCAGCTGTGACAATCAGGCTTTAGTAGGGTGTATTCCAATTGCTGCTGTAGCTGTTCATTTGAAGCTGAAATCATAAAAATTGGTCAGTCATCTCATAAGATGTATAGCAATAACATAGTGAATTTTTAAGAGTCTACGCCAATTTTAAATGCATGTAAAAAAATAGACTGGAAACTTATATCGGTCTCATGATATATTACCAACTTTTTATTTATTCATTTAGGCAATTGCTTATAGTTAAACTTTTTTTTTTGCAATCGGTCTTCTAAAACATTTCGATGTCATGTGATAAGATTTATTACGCTTGGCACGTCGCTTGTATGTTCGTCTAACCAGACGTGGGCAATTAGGTCACTTACGATATAGAGCAGCGTCTTCGTAATTCGGTTTTACTTACCCTCCAGTCAAATTATCGTTGAGTGACGAAACCTGTGCCGCAACTGAATTGGCGGGGTAATTGTACAGGATATTGAATGATGATGTCAGACTCAAAATGGTCCCAAATCAAGTCACAACTGATCATTGTGTGTCTTTATAACACCTTGGTAACCATTGAAGACACAGACTCCTTCTCACATTTATACACAGTTTGAAAAATTCACACATATTTACACATACAGTCACATGAATACTTTGACATGTTCGAGAAGCAAAGACTTATTAATGTAAAGTGACTTCGTTTTGTTGTCCAATTTATGACATTTTTATGTATTCATCTATCAATCCTATCAATCTCAATCCTCTCCCATGTATATATATATGTATATATATAATTTTCTATCAATCTAAATTGCTGCTTGTTTGAGTAGATTTATTTATTTATTGAAAATATGTGAAATCACTCCAATTTAAAGGATTGTCTACTCAACTATTTAGCTGCTAGTACATAATTGAGCTTGTAAATTCTACCACATCCCCGTTTTAACATTTACTTAGCCCAGTTAAGCAAGATACAAGATAAGATGAGGAGAAATTAGGGTTGGAAGATAACATTAAACCATTCTTCCAAGTGAGAAGAGCCTGCTTACCGATTTGTCTTGAAAATTAGCATTCCAAATGTTCATAGTTTTATCGCAAATAAAATATGGCAATGTCATCAGGCTCATAATTGATCTCAAAAACCTTTGCTTTTGTAAGGGTCTTGATGCATTAATATACCTTGCTAGGTGGACAGGGGTAATAGGAATGGTTATCCTGTTATATATATATATATATATATATATATATATATATATATATATATATATATATAACAGGATAACCATTGGCCTGTAAGATTGGATACAAGCTTTTAAGTTGATTGATTTCAGTCTCTTTAAAGAGTGCAATAAACTTTAAATGAGAACAAGAGAAAGTTTATCTGACACATCGCCAAGAATAGGAGTGAAATAGTGATAGGCAGCCTTTTGTTTTGTGTTGATAGATATGTAGACAATGTCCTTACCGAAATCAGATCACTGGCTGAAGTCGCATACGATATAAAGAAATATCTTAATAAAATCTCCAATAACATGAAAGAAAAATAAGACATAAAAATCATTTATTTCGGGGGATTGCTTATATTGTTTCACTCAATTACGAGTTTTAGATATTTTGGAAAAAACTTTTAGGAAAAATATATATTGGATAACATAACTGCCTATCAGGTTGTCCTGGTAACGTAATTAGGAACGCCGACCGTTACGAATTTTGAAAAAGTGTGAAACGATAAACGTTTGGCACTGTGCCTATGACTTATTTAATCTATGAATTAAACAAAGAATTTGAAATTATTAATGTTGTCCGAGAAGCAAAATACCGTTTGTAATAGATAATAATTTAATGGTAGATTAAAATTAGCGAACATTGGGAAGAAGTTTTTGTTGTTCTAACCCTTTAACCCAGAGTTTCCTCTCAAACTTTTTAATTGATGCTGTACTCCTGGTAAACTAATTCAATTTCCGTTCATCCCCAAGTAAATTCTAGCCTAGTCGGCTGGGGCTGTAGAATACACCGACTGCATCTCTGCAGAGGAGTAAGCCACCCCCCACTACGAGTGTCCTGGATATAACATTAAACCATCTAACGTGGTAGATCTAGTCTAGATTTTTTGAGAATGTCGAGTACTCTTTCATTACCATTGCTCCCAGGTCCACTGTGACCCGGAGTTGTAGCAACTGATAGGGCTTTATCTATGGGTCCAGTAGAATTGTTTGACATCTAAACTGTGCACAAACAAATGACTTATGCTAAATTGAATTGTTAGAAATGGAACTGTTTGATTATTTAACTATGTGTAAACAAATGATTGATGTTTAATTGAATTGTTAATGATACATAGCAATACTTTGAACTATTTCACGGTGTACAAACGAATGGGTAATTTTGAATAGAATTATTAGTGTTAAACAGCAATACTTGAAAATCTTTGGGTGCCTGAATTGAAATATTTGTATAACATAGCAATACTAAGAACTATTTGACTGTGTACAAATGAATGAATAGTGTTGAATATGATAATTAACGTTTAATAGCAATACTTGTAACCACTTCACTGTGTGCAAACAAATGATGAATATTGAATAGAATTATAAGTGTTTGATAGCAATAACTGAAACCATTTAACTGTGTAGAAATAACAACAATACTAGTGTGTAAACAATTAGTTTTAACTAATTTAAAAATGAAATTACCTACAAACTAGTCATTTAAAACCCATATGTATATCGATTTAAATGTGTACAAATAAATGACTGATGATAAATTGTTACACTGTAATAACTGAACGATTTAATTGTGTGCAAATAAAATGAGCTCAGGTTTATTTAAAAATATTATCTACAAACTGTGTTTAGAATAGCATATATATATATATATATATATATATATATATATATATATATATATATATATATATATATATTCTTACAGAGTGTAATTTGTCTCTTCACGAGATCACGTCTGAATTCCAAAGTGCTGTTATATTTATGAGCTGCAGGATCATGGAGTTTAAAATATGTATATTTAGGCAGCATTTCTTCGTTAATGCAAATTTCATTAAACATAATAGACATTTTATGTCTACATATTTTCTTTTGGATCCGTTCGAATTCCCATATTACTTTTATCGTATTCGGGGGGAATTGATTTATGTATTGTCCATAGTTGCATGTATCCCTAGTACTTTCTGCCCGACTTTGTGCCATCATCAGGGGAGAATCTGTTACAAAAGTGATGTAACTAATAAATATAACAGCACTTTGGAATTCAGACGTGATCTCGTGAAGAGACAAATTACACTCTGTAAGAATAACATCCATTCACTCACTCAATCTTGAATCACAACCTACAAGGCTTGATATAGCATTTAACCCAACCATACCAAACCAATTCATTGAATATCAAATTACAAAATATAACTAATTCACAAGTGAATTATAAATGTAAATGCACTTTTTAATTCTTGAAATATTTTTTAATAGGAAGAAGAGGTTTGGTGGTCATTGAGATGATCCAGAATATTCGGTTGCGGGTTTGTGCTGCAAATCACCATGTTCTATGTTCAAAGTGTTTCTCTTCTAACTTAGTAAATAATGCACATGGCTAAACTGAGATTCCGCCATCTGTACAAACTTGGGAAAGCTTGTAAAATTGGTTCAACAGTTGCACAAATCTTAGTCTATTTTGATACAGTTTTTTTGTTCATCTAGTAATGTCTAATTTCTTTGAATATATACAAAGATTTCACTTCAAGATCCAAATAAATACTTCTATTAGAAAGGTTTCTAAATTGACTCTAAGCAACTCATCACAGGTAATCATCACACCCAATAAGGCATTCTTCTCTCCGTATACGATATCTGGCAATTAATGTACAGGATCCAACAATTTTTGTTCTGTTATAAAGAGATCTATGAATACAAACTGGTAAATTCACCCTCTGTGGATTCCTATGATTTTATTCGACCAGCCAAATTTTTATTCACCCTCAAATGTATATATGAATCACTTTAATCAGCTTTAAACCTGTATTCTATATTAATTTGACGTAGATGTAAACGATGAAAATAACAAAAACTTATTTCTAATAGTTATAACTTTCTAGAATTTATTTTTCCAGAAATTAATTTCTTTTTCAGACGGATATCCAATTCAACACACGAAGCAGACACTTGTTATTGTTAATATTCATGAATATTTAAGAAATAAATATATACAGGATTCATATAAACAAAGTACGAATGATTATATTCAGGATTTATATAGACCAAGAAAGTTCGATTTGGTTTTCTAGCATTTCCACCATTGTAGGTTATTTAATGTCAAATTCCTTCTATTCATATATATATATATATATATATATATATATGATTTCTAAACACATTTTGTAGATAACCTTTTTAAACGAGTCTGAACTCATTTTTTGGCACACAGTTAAATAGTTTCAAACATTACTATCTAACATGAATAATTCAATTTATCATTTGTTTGCACACAGTTAAGTGTTTTCAAATATTGCTATTTAACACTATTAGATTAAATATGAGTCATTTGTTGGCACAAAGTTAAATGATCAAACAGTTCTATTTCAAGCAATTCAGTTTAGCATAAGTCATTTGTTTCCACTCCGTTTAAATGATCAAACAGTTCTATTTGACTCATAGATAGGACCCGGATCAGAGTAGATTTGGGAGTACTCTGCATTCCCAGTCGACGGGATCATGGACAAAGAAGGAATGAATACATTCAGGATTGTGGCATAAAAGCAATATACTGAAGGTTCAAGTTTATTCAACATGACAGTTTCAGTTCAAGGCAAAAAAATCTTTAATGCCATATTTCATAGAGTATTAACTTTACCGTCTTTAGTGGAATACTCTCTTTTCGTTTTTCAACAGCTTCGTTATTTTCTTCCCGTTTTTTTTTCAACTTTTTCTTTTTTTCTATCTTTTTAACCGCTTCTTTATTTTCTCTGTATTTTATCCCTCTCTCACTCTCTCTTTTCAAATGTTTGAATTTTTCCATTTCTTTTTCATGTCTCATTTTTTAAACTGTTTCTTTCCGTAACTTTCTTTGGCAATCTGCCTTTCTTTCGTTCCTCTTTTTTTTTCAATTTCTTATTTCTTTTTGTTTATCATTTTTATTCCTTTTCTTCTTTCTTTACTATTTTCTTTTTTCTCTTTTTCCACTTTTTCATCATTTTCTTTATAGAACTCTAATTTAAACATTCATATTCAGTTTTTTTTTAACCACGCAGTGGTACTATTAGTGACAGAGTAAACGATAATCAGCAATCCGAGTTCGAATCCCGGCTGAAGAAGTTCGTTTTGTTCACATCGTATTAATCTCCTCGTTTCACTCTCTCATATATTTTCTCGTGACTGATGTGCAGCAGGTGCAGAAATTTTTGACCCCCGTCGGAATTCCACGTTTAGGGTGCTTCAGGAACCAAGCAATAAATTTAGTTCTGCAAGCAGGCGAAGAGCTGGCGGGGAGGATATCCCCCTAAGGTCAGTTATCATAGTAAGCAAACAAACGCCTGGTACGAATGCCAGGCAGCTTCCCCGAAGGCTTGCCGCTGACTGAAGTTTTGTGGTCTGTGGCTGCCTTTATATAGAAGAGAAAGGCAGTATATCGGATGGTCTACCACGTGTGCGAGTGGCGAAAATTCTGTGTTTTAACAACACAGGAAATCGATCTTTTAAAGAAATAATAATGAAATATCTCATTATACTGATGAGAGGAGTTTACAAATGCAACCTGTTTTGTTCAGCAATTAGAGGTTATGTTCGAGATGATCTGCAGAATTCATTTGTCTCGAAAGTAGCCTTCGTGTCGGTAACAGAAAATTCCACTCACCAATTAACGGGGGACGTTACTGTTGAGACCAGGGTTCGTCGTTTCCCGTCGTGGGGGTGGATTCCGTTAGCTTACGTCACAGATGACAGCGTTTTTCAACTGGGGTTTCAGATTTGAGTAGCCGGAGGGTTACGATTGGTACACTAGTGCATAAATACTCTCCTCAAATAACGTGGTGTCAAGTCAGTTGTTCTTCCGACGACTGCTAAAAGACACAACCAGATGATATTGTCTCGATGAAGTCAGTCAATAGTAAAAAAAAAAAAATTGTTCAAATGTTGTAGACACTAAAAATACAACATTGATTATTGCTTCGCTCTTTTATCGAAAACCAGAATTTGCTTTATTATTTTCTATGAAGCCATTAGAAGGAATGACAGTTTTGACGGATGCGTTTCATAATCCTATTTGAGATACATTAACAGCAAGTTAATAAATATTTCTTTATCCAAATGTTTTTTTCAATTTCAGCGTTTATTGCAAAATGCATTAGTGTCTGCATAGAACAAAGCGAAAACTTCCCTCGCCAGCTTACTGACCGGATGCAGCTCCTATATCGGTGGGTAACTACTTCCGGTAATGATGTAGATTCAGTCGTCTTTACAACTTGTTCGTGCCTGTCGTTAATCTGTGAAAGACTCACGTCGCTATTTTTAAAATGAACTGAAGCATGTCATAAACCAGTCAACTGCTTATATATTTTAAAGATTTCTTGCTATTACTGAGATAACTCTAGAGGTTTTAAGTAGCATTTAAAAACCTTCTGAACTGTTTTATTCAGCTCAAAAATCTTCCCAATAATATTAAGCATGCTGTTATGTTTCTATAACTAAGATGTTGACTCTGCTATTTCCAGGAGATTGTCAGTCCAAGGAAAATAACTCTTAATCTATTTATAAGTGTACGACAAACTATTTGTCACTGATATTATTAGATGATTTGAACCAGTGGAAAATAATTCAAGAAATTGAAATAATTAAAATTTCTTTCTTAAGCAACTTGTGACCTGAATCAAATTGTCGCTTTGCCAAAACTTTCTGAACCAAGTGAAAATAGGCAACTTTTACTGCTTCCTATTTGATATGTAGAAACTAAATATTTATAACAATAGGGAAACAATTGAAGACTAAGTTCCATGTTATCTTGAAATTTGTTTTAGTAATTTTCTGCATTGAAACGGTATATGTTACACGAAAATCATAAAGAAAGGGATTGTCAGAGGTCAGATACTAATTCAAGCATTACAGATAGAATATGGTTATTTATAAAGTAAATGCATCGCTAATGATTTTCTATAGAAATGCATTGAAAATTAGGAAGAAAGGAATTGTCAATGGTCATGAATAGATGCAAGTAGAAGAGAATGAGGTTATTATGTAAAAGGGTTGCTAATGATTTGACCCTGAGAAATTATTGCATATGATTCTTTACAATAAAAATGGGTTAAAATTAGGAAGAAAGGGCTTGTCGGTGGTTTGTAAGAGTGTTTAGTAAACTCGTCAATTAGACTATTACAAATCTAGAAAGCATTTTCGTTGGTTGGGTTTAATACCAAATCAATTTTTATACAAATATTCAGTTCTTTTTAAACAATTCAGTTTAGCATGATTACCCGTTTAATTATCAAAAACATTTCTATTTCAATCAATTCAGTTTAGTCAAACAGTTCTAATTCAAACAATTCAGTTTCGTAGGAGTATAGATTTTGTTTACCCACAGTTAAATATCAAATCAGTTCTATTACAAACAATTCAGTTTAGACTAAGTATAGTTTCAATGTCAAAACAGTTCTATTTCAAACAATTCAGTTTAGCATAAGTACGCAGTTTAGTTCTATTTGACCCATAACCCTGTCAGGTGCTGTCACTCTGGGCCAAAGTGGACCCGGGAGCGATGGCAATGAAAAGGTACTCCACATTCCGCAAAGCTCCAGCATTACTAGAGCCTAACCATCAGATTGTTTAGTAACATATCCAGGACACTCCTTGGGGCGGTGGTCGTACCCTTCTGCAGAGGTGCAGTCGGTATATTCTATAGCCCCAGTCGACTGGGCAAAACATTTTTGTGGTACTAAATATTTATAAAAGTAATTTATTTCCAACTTGCTATTGAGCAGTGGTTGACAAATCTCTCTTACCATTAAAATTGCAATGCGTTCCATTTCAATAGACGTCCCATATTTGTGCTCTCATGCTAGACAAGCAAATATAATATTTGCCTTTGTCCTCAGGCGTTTTTGTTTTAAACAACATTAATACTTTTAAGAAATTATGAACGACAACTCACCTCCGCTCTCTTATAACTTTTCCAGCCAATATGAACGTTACTTGCTGGAACTGTACAAGCCCGAGCCTCGCTGCGTGCAAAGGAGATCTGTTTGCTTCCGAAGGCGGCCATAACAGTCAGCTCGGTTGATTTTGGGCAACTTATTTCATTTTCAGCCGGTTGTGGAAGATGATAATGGACGAGCCCGGTAATTGGAAATGTCACCACAGACCATAAAATTATGCCATAAAATTATGACAAGATTTTCAGCTGAAAATATTCCTATTACCTTATTATTTCTCTCGCTGTGGCTACTTTCCTGTAAAGAATAAAATGAGAATTAAATTTATTTATACTCGTTTATTTATTACAATCTGCAGCAAAAGTTGTCAATTTCATTATCTTCTAACATTGTCTGCGTTAATTTATTCAAATATATTCGCAATCTAATCAAAACATGTTCATATATTTTGACCTCTCTGTCGGTGAGGATTCGAATAAGTTATCCTTTGAAGAGGGAGTAAGACCTCCTCCAAAAGGTGGGTTCTGCACATGACAGTAAATTGCATCTGGAGAACGGGGAGTGACTCTTTATTGCCATTACTCCCAGGTTCACTCTAACACGGAGTGGTTGTAAATGTTAGGGTCTCATCAATGGATGAAATTGAGCTAAGTTACTTGAAGCTATAATTGTTTACTAAAGATTATCATTAGTAACTTGAAGCCATATAATTGTATTCAAACAAATCCTTATTATTAAACAGAAATAATTACTTGAAACCATATAACAATTATACGCATGGGAATATTTGAAATCAAAAAATTGTGTGCAAAATCTCTTTAAAAATATTACACAAAATATGTAAATATAAATATACAACGAACGTGATTCTCTCGACATGAAATAATCCTGAACAGGTTGACACCCCGTTAAAATCAACTACTATCATGTTCATATACTTTGATGAACTTGAGTAGATAAATATCAAAATCCTGATTTCTAAACGAGCATTCATTGCCTTTTAAATGTTTTCTGGGTGCCACTTTGATTTGGCGAAAAACTTGAAGGAATATAAAATTCATCGCAATCAGAAATGGCATAAAGCAAAGATGCAAATATTTTATGCAAATGATTTTAGTGTCTCCAGTCCATTCACCGGCAACTGACATGTCTTTCTGACTCGATATCAAAGTTCGCGACTGGTCGTCTGCTGTAGCTAAAAAATATGACGGTATACATATTTTCTCTTACTTAGTTGAAGGTATCAAAACATCATGCGAATTAGCCCTAAGTCTGTGTTATATATAGTAGATGGCAATTTTCTTCTTCGCTTTAAACCATTTGACTTAAAGCGAAGAAGTTTAAGAAAGATTTCTGAGGAATGGTTTATATTCAGAAACCAGCGAAACAAACACAAGGTTATATATATATATATATATATATATATATATATATATATATATATATATATATATATATATATATATATGTGTGTGTGTGTTAGTAAACAGATGGGAATAAACGATCTAAAACTTTATTATTTTTCACCTGATTTCAACTAAAGTTTCAGGTCTTGTTATTGTCATGTCTAGAAAGATTTTAAACTGGGAAATCCGGCTGAAACTGGTTTTAGACAGGACCTGTCACTCATCCTCTATGTCTTACTATCCCTTTCGCGGTAAAAAAAGGCTGTCTGTCTCATAGCATTTACCCGCCCTTTTAGTAATCTTCACGAGAGTCAAACCGCTCTCTCTTATATTAGTTATTTCGTTTACTATATTTATAAATTAAGTGTTCAGTATCGGTGATAGAGCACATGTTGACCCAAATTTGAATTGACGAAAAACTGTCTTCGCTATTCAAACTTATATATAAGCATTAGAACCCTGTTTATCATAGGTGCCAGGAAAAATTCGTTTAATTTCAAGTCAACAGGATTTTAAGATAAAAATATAAAACAGACTTAGAAATCCAATTAAAAAAGTGAAGTTAATACTATCCCGACAGGTTTAGAAACTTATAAAATATATCTATAAATTTTAGAATATTTCCGAGTGCATCAGCAATCTCCAAATTAAGCTGAAGTCTGACCGGAAAACAGTCACAATTAATAAATGAAAGGGCAAATTTTATAGAGAAATATGTTCTTAATTCGAGCATAACATAAGGGGTTTATCGATTTGGTCTGGCTGGGTTTATGGCACATCAACCACCGTAAGCTATTTAATGCCAAATTCTCTTTTATATATATATATATATATATATATATATATATATATATATATATATATATATCAAATATGATTTGTTACCGCATTTTGCGGATAACATTTTTAAACAGGCCATATCTCATTTTTGTGTACAAATGGTTTCAAGTATTTCTATTTCACGCGAATGATTCTATTTACTATTAATCGTTTGTTTGCTTAAAGTTAAATATTTCAAGTGTTGCATTGAAAAAGTAACAATTTAACATCAGTCATTTGTTTACATACAGTTAAATGTCAAACAGTTGTATTTGACTTATAGGTAGGACCCTATCAGGTGCCACCACTTCGGTACAAAGTGGACCAGGAAGCGATGGCAAATCTTCGAGACTGGAGCCTCACTATAAGATGATTCTATGCCATATCTAGAACACACGTTAAGAGGGGAGCCTTACCCCTCAGCAGAGATACAGTCGGTGTATTCTACAGACCCAGTTGACTGGACTGAGATTTATCGAGTAAACACTTTTGATTTATGATTCGGTTATTTTTCATGTGGATTTTTATCTAGATTTGTAAACAAGACAGTGACTCATTGTAAATAAACGATAGAAACAAATAAAATGTCCCTTAAATAAGAATAATTATGCCAAACTTTAATAAAAGTGACGCTACTTTCTTTAGTTTTTAATAATGACTATCTTACCACTAGCGTGGAACATGCTTTAGTTAATGCAAGTTTGCTTAATTTTATAGAACAAAAGTTGATGAAAGTCGTATTTCCAATGTTGAAAGAGAGGCGTTTACTGCGCAACTCTTAATCTAAAGATGAAACAAACAAAATAAAGAATAACTCTTACCTCATTTGAACCGTCTTCTTCCGCCTTTTTTCATTTAACTGATTTTCGATTAATCATAGATTTGAGTTCCCTTCGTAATTTTCTTTCCTACGATCCGCCATTTTTTTTTTACGAGTGACCGTCCTGTACGTAGTCGACTGCAATCACGAACTCAAATGACGCCTCACATTGAACTGACTGTTTTGATTTATTATCAGAGTGGCTCAACTGACTGCGCTTAGTGACGGGCTTGACTGAACCCCACCTACTTGCCGACCCTCCTAACCAGACTAAACATGTCCTAGTCAATTGCACCATACAACTACTTTATTTCGACTCTACTAAGCAGCCACCATTACTGCTGATCCCTTTCTGTGCCCTTTTCCTTATCATGCATTTTTTCTCTTTTATATAACGAAATGAGTTCACTTACGGATAGACCAACGTCCTTTGGGATGCTTTTCCCCACAAAAGAAAAATTATATTATTAAAGTGAGTCTCTGTAGATATTCAACCAACCTCTTCGTGCGCTCTGTCGACGAGACATAGAATATGCTAACTGTACCCCCACCGAGAGATGAAACTCCTTCACAAAAAAAGAGGTGCCCTGCATATGACACTAAACTACATCTGATTGTGAGGCTACAGTTTAGATCTGCTGAATGTAGAGTACTCCTTTACGGCAATTACTCCCTGAGTAGTAGAACTTGTTTGGGTCCTATGTAGGGGTCAAATAGATCTGTTTAAAAATTATTCATATTCAATAGGACTGATTAAAAAAAAAAAACTACACAAAATGTTGATATAAAAGTACAATGAACGCGATTTTCTCACCTCTTTGCATAAAAATTCTTGATGAGTTGATATGCCGTTAAAATAAATAAAAACAAAAATCCTCTCCGCTGCGGGCAGTATTGGACACATGGTCAATTTTAAGGGAAGTACAGCAGGTTTGAATTTCAAAATTTTCTTTCTTTTATTATTTTACTCTTTACGAGATTTTTTACACTGGTGTTTTTTTTCTTCACATGGACGTCTTAAGTGACAGTTGTGTATCTCTGTAATAAGCTTGGCAGATAAATATCTTGGTAAACTTAGTTTTTAGGGGTTTTTTTTTTATTACTGAGTAGTATATATTTGTTTTAGGATCCCCCACCAAATGAAATTTCTTTGTAGATGATCACAAAATATATCCCCAAAACCACAACCAGACAAGAAAAACAAAATATGCAAATCAAAATGTTGGTCAAGAGGGTTAAACTTCTAAAATTTCATCTTAGAAGCCAATCGGCTTTATGTTAATGCACACGGTGTGTTTTTGCGTGTGTAAACACATGTATGTACAAACGTATCAGTGTGGATTGTGTTTGTAATTTGCAGCGCCTTGTTGGACAAACAAATCAGCACGAAAAATATTATAATGAAGAATGTGATGAAACACTTAAAGAAATATAACCTGATTTCAATTATTGATGCAGTGTCGACCAGATTTTAAAAAAAAAGATCGTTCGCTAAAAGCATTGGAAGGAGGAGTGGTGTTGTTGTTGTTGTTGTTTGGACAGCATTGAGTTGTACGAATGCGAGTTTTCTGACAACTTATACGTTGATTATACGTTAATTTCTTTCGTCTATGAAAGATCTATAGACGACAGCAAGCAAGATGACTCATGTCGGACCATTCCAATTGGTGAACTGATGATGTAAGACTTGGTTAAATGCAACAAGTGTGCAGATGGCCTCCTCTCGATGATGATCAGGTTGTTTGTATCAGAACAAAAGTTTGACTTCAACTATAAGCAAAACCCTACGTGACATGTTTATCGTGACCCTCTCCTTACGAGGCATAACATATACGAAATATTCTCTCATTGGGTTTGCGGGATAATTATTCTTTTTATTCTAACGTTACTTTTTTAGGAGAATTTTGTTACAAGACTATATTTGTTTTGCTTAAAATTGTCTTCTTGTTGCCCTGTAATAACTCAGCTTTCAATATACCATAAAATACATACGTCCAGAGAGAGAGAGAGAGAGAGAGAGAGAGAGAGAGAGAGAGAGAGAAAGAAAGAGAAAGAGAGAAAGAAAGAGAGAGAGAGAGAGTGTGTGTGTGTTGTGGGGAAGAGTTTGGGGTCTTTCCGAAGTCAATGTACTGGTTGATGGGTTTTCCGCGACGATTTTATTATTTAGTGTTTGAGGAATCTTTTGGTAAATCGAGCAGATATCATTTTTCAACATGATAACGCACTTCCTCATATTGCTAAATTGACCAAAAAAATGGCTTTCTGAAAACTCGTTACAAAGGATGTTCTGATTTAAATCCAATTTAAATCCAATTAAAAATATTTGGAGTATAATAAAATGAAAGCTGTCTGACAAGATGTTTTCTCATGAAGATACACTGTAGAAAGCAATTAAGAATGAGTAGGAAAATATTTTTATTAGACAATGTAAGAAACTGACCAATAGCATACTTAAAAGAATTGCTTTGTTCAAAAAACAAATTCCATGGTAAAGCCATTCTATATTAAAAACAAATTAGTTCGTCTGTATATTAAATGCCATGTTTTGTATTCTAAATATGTTGAATCTTCTTCAATAAACCTATGAATATGACCCATGCTGATTTTTTTTGCCCACTTATGTATATTATGACTTACATTGATCAGTTCCACGTCATCAGAGACATATTTACATTGTTAGCTTCTTAACATCAAAACATCTGCACTGAGTGATTTTACGGACACAGCTATTAGCTTTTTATGCGACAGTTTGACTCATTTATATTATCTTTATCAAATAAATAGCGTTACTTAATATGTAGACATATATTTCAATGTAACAGGTTCTTTGAGGAGACTAAATACTTGAAGTATTCACGCCATCTTATTTCTCTGTGTATGGACCGAAGGAATTAATGGCTGCATCTCGCATAATGCAAAGCTTTTCTAATGAATTGAGCACTCTGGTATCCGATAAGACAAAAATGGAAACAAACGAAAGCTCCTACATAATATGCCTTATAATTCCTGACCTGACGTGGTTCACCTGCTGGCTGAGTGGTATGATACGAAGTCTAACGTAAAGTTGGGCGGGTTTCGATCCCAGCTTCAAGCGTCCTACGTGTCTAGTCACACTGAAAAGTCGTGATATAACGAAACAGTCTGTCTGTGGATGATAATACACGCACACATATATATATATATAAAAATAGTTTGAGATAGATATTAGTACAAAGTTTTCCTTTTGACTTTAGCTGTTTCTATTTGATACATTTTCCTTGTGATATTATTTGGAAGTAAGAAAGATTTTGAAACAAACCGTAGTCTAGAGCCGAGAATTTATTTTCGTGACCACACTGTCCAGTTGGTCTTATAGATAAAAAAAAACAAACAAGGACATGTCTAGTATTTTATCAACGTACCACTTGTTGTCTTTTATAAACCTCTCATCAAAGAAGCAACGGAGTATCGTGTTACGTATCTTATTTAACTCGTGAATCACTGCATTAAATAACTGACTCTGTGTCACGTTTGGCTTTCGTGATATGGCAACTAAATGCCTCCCACTGAAGTTTTTAGTCTCCTACAATCATTCGATATTTACTTGGCTAAGCTTCGTAAACTTGGTCAACCACTGAGGAGCAGCACTTTCCCCTGGGAGACACCACCGATTTATCTTCTATATGTATACATGTATTATTCTTCAATCATATTTCTAGTATATATACTAGTGGGCCAAAAAATGAGCTTGGGTCCCTATTTATAATTTTATTGAAGCGTTAACGTGAATAGGAAAAATACAGAACAAGACATTTAATATCATCATCATCATCATCATCATCATCATCATCAAATCGGGCTGATGGCACGCATTCTCTTTACTATCTCACTCTCACTCTCTGTTCCATCACTCCTGCCTGGCAGATCCTCCAGACGGCATCCAGTGTCCGCACAAAGAGCCCACACGAGAACATCGTTTATGAGTTCATCCCTGCCGTGGTACTATGCTTGTCACGGTACTTTATTATGGTCTTGATTCCGTGACAACCACATGCGTTTCCAGGTAGATTGTTTATCAATCCTCTCCGTGCCCTTTTTATGTTTGAAAGATCCACAAATGGGGAATGACACAATCGGTATGGACATGGGATCTCTTCTCTCGACTAACCCTAAAAGCATCTCTTTTTTTTTTTATTGAGGATTCCCTCATGAACAAACATTGCCGATTGGCTAACCGATCACAGATTATTTTGTATACTTTTTCAACTTTTTGATTGGTCAACTAATCAAATATGCTGATCTAAGTCTGTGGGAAGAGTATCAGATTTTGATTGGTCATCCTATCAAACCCTAATATACGGGCTTGGTTAATTAACGATCCTATCCCATGCATCTTTCAGCATGCCCCCCCCGCGGGTATGCAGCAGATATTCGGCTGGTACGGTTGTACTTGTGAAAAGCGCGAGGATCATCTGCATTGTCGGCATCCGTGATAGTTTCTGCGGGATATTGTCTACTTCTTGCCTTTTAGTCTAAGGATATTTTCTTTCATTAGATTATGACATTTGTAGTACGTAATCAAGGCAAATCATAAATAGTTATGGTGGTAATGTATCGCTTGTAAGACTCCAGCGACAATGTCGACGAAATCTTGAACCATCAGATGAACAGACTTTTACTTTCGTGTTTTTGTACAGCGGTTACAATTACTCTTTAGTAGACATCTGAAAGACATACTCCGAATGACGAATAGGAAAATTTTGCTACCGCCCACTTAGAAGCAGAAGCTGAGTGCATCTCAACTAGACAAAGAGCCAAATGTAGAATTCCCTATGGTCAAAAGTAGTTAGGGAAAAACGAGATAACCTAAAAAAGCATTTTTACTAAATAAATGAAACCCAACAGACACGAATACGCAAAAACTTAAGAAAGTCAAGAACTAACACATACCAAAAACAACGACGAGTGCATCCAGACTCAAATTGATAAAAAGTAAAAATTCTGTTGAAGACAAACAATCCCAATTTGCATGACAGACAGAACTGAAGTTGGGGGAAGAAAAAACACTTCGAAAGCAAAACTTAAAGTAGCTATCCAGGAAGAAAGACTTCAAAAGAGAAAAGAACACTTCAAGAATCTGCTTGCAAAGCCCTCTCAAAATCACAGATAATCCTATTGAAGAAATTATTAATGGCGAACTAGACATCGAACTCGGGCACTTTACAGAGGAAAAACTTGACGCAGTACTGAAAAAAAAAAAAGATTAAAAGCAGGAAAACTGCAAGTCTTGACAAGGTATAAAAGACAAGGAAATTTGATCGCATAGTTTTTTGATTATGCAACGCTTTATATAAACAAAACACAATAAAGACGAAAGGCTGCATCTTTCCCCAAGAAAAGTGACTTCGAAATCACTAAGAACTACAAAGGCATAACTCTTACTGCTATAGTTGCGAAGGTCTATAACGCCTTGCTTCTCAAGCGTATCTGACCAGAAATAGAAAAAGTTCTTTGGAAAAATCAGAGTGGTTTTAGAAGAAATCGATCCAAAACTTCTCAGATTCTCACTATTCGTAGAATCATCGAAGAAATATGTTGAAAAAATCTCGGGGCAACAATATTATTTGTAGGTTGCTCCAAGATCGAAACCCACCCAATTTTACATTAGACTTAGTATCATACCGCTCAGCCAGCAGGCGAACCACGTCAGCTCAGGAATTATAAAGCATTATGTAGTAGCTTTCGTTTGTTTATATTTTTGCCTTACCGGATACTAGAGTGCTCAATTGATTAGATGAGCTTTGCATTATGCGAGTGGCAGCCGTTGATTCCTTCGCCAGAGTGCTCAATCCCCGTGGGGGAGCGTATATATTGTCATCCACAGACAGACTGTTTCGTTGTATCACAACTCTTCAGTGTGGCTACACACGTTGGATGCTTGAAGCTGGGATCGAAACCCTCCTAACTTTACGTTAGACTTAGTATCATACCGCTCAGCTAGCAGACGATCTACATCAGCTTAGGAATTATAAGGCATTATGTTGTAGCTTTCGTTTGTTTACATTTTTGCCTCACTGGATACCAGAGTGATATAAACCCCTGGAAGAAAAAGGAAGAAATACATACCGCAGTGAACAAATAGCCGAATAACGACGTCATTGTGGCAGAAAAGCAAGAGTAAAGTGGTCTCCCGATTTTTAAAGGAAAGATTTAGAAGTCATCAGAAGAGCTTAGCTCTGATTGGCTGTTGCAAAATGATATATAGAGCTTTTTCTGTGGTCATTTTTTTTTCTCCTTGTGTGGATGTGCAGGTTAGCTGCCGGAATGGGAGTTGGAGTAAGATCAACGCCAACTGGGTCATTTGGGTGAGGGGGTCTGATGTTGCAAGAGCCGAAACCCCCATGAACCCAAAGGAAATATCACTAATGACCCATCTCGATGCAGCAATGAAGATGTATGATATAAAAAAAAGTATTAAGTATTCCTATCGAATACGAATACTTTTTTAAAAAAATATATCCTTTTAACCGTTAGATGGAACACTAACACGTGTAATGACAATGAAGAAGTACTCGATACTCCCCAGGTCTTCAGAATTGGAGTCTCACCATCAGATGTACTTTAGTGTCACACGCAGAACACCCCTTTTCGGGAAGGGAGTCTTATTCTTCTGCGATGGATGCAGTCAGTTTATCTTGCCGAGAGGGTGGGACAGACATCTGAAGAAGTTCTGACGCAACAACAGCCGAAACGTTAGGACTATAGCAATAAAGATTATGACACCAGTTCTCATAAATCAATGTACAATAATAATAATAATAATAATAAAGACAAAGACGGACAGAAGTGAAAATCGAAAGAGGCATCTTCTTGGGAACCTTTTTCTCACCATCCCTTTTTTTTTTAACAATAAATGCCACTCACTAATAAGATTAGGAAATACACAACGGGCTACATGAAAAGATAAACTACCTTATGTATATGAATGATATCAATATATTTGCCAAAAATGAAAAAGAATTGGAAACACAGATACAAACAATAAAAATATACATCTAAGATAGAGGAATGGATTTTGGCATTGAAAAGTGTGCTATACTTAATAATGAAAAATGGAAAAAGAGAAATAATGGAAGAAATTGAACTATTAAATCAGGAAAGCTTAAGAACGCTTTGGAAGAAGTTAAATTAAAAATACTTGGAAATATTAGAAGCAAACACGATCAAACAAGCAGAGATGAAAGAAAAAAATGAAAGAGTACATTAAAAGAAAACTTCTCGAAACTTAGCTGTGCTGCAGAAATCTCATCAAAGATATAGAAAAAAACTGGATAGCCCCTCTGGTAAGATACTCTGGATCCTTCTTAAAATGAACACGAGAGAAACTCAGAGAAATGGAACAAAGGACAAGGAAATTAATGACGATGCACAAGGTCTTAAACTCGAGAGATGATGTATATAATATATCACAAGAAAAGGAGGAGGCGGAAAAGGACTCAAGAAATAAGATAAAAAAGAACCAAAAAAGACTAAATGCAACAGCTAATAACATCAATAGCAACGTAAAGTAAAACAGAAAAACAACAAAAACTAGAAAACAGAAATGGAAAGAAAAACAACTGTATGGATACTTCAAGCGACAAGCTGCTAAGATTGCACCGGAGAAGAATTGGACATGGCAATAGAGAAACTGAATCTGTTGGTTGTTTAGTTGTTTGTGCTTTATGGCGTGTCAAACTTTGTAGGTTATTTAATGCCAAATCCATTTTTTATACAAATAATCAGTTCTATTTCAAGCAATTCACCTTAGCATGAGTACACGGTTTAATTGTCAAAAACATTTCTTTTTCAAGCTATTCAGTTCATTCAAACAGTTCAAATTCAAACGATTCAGTTTAGTATAAGGATAGATTTTGTTTACACATAGTTAAATGTCAAAAACAATTCCATTTCAAACAATTCAGTTTAGCATAAGTACGCATTTTAAATGTAAATACACATTATTATTATTATTATCATTATATTAATACTGTTCTGAAAGCAAGTCGCATTTTCAAGGAGATAAATACAGATGCCAAATTATGTCAGTGAAATTCTTTTAGCCAATGACTTAAACGCCATCTATTAATTGCAATAAATCAACTGAAAAATAAATTTTTAAAAATTCTCCACCGATAAAATGTAGTTTGCTAAATTTATAATTAAAAAGTGCTGAATATATATATAAAAGTTGGCATGTCGTAGACATCGAGTTAAAGTTGTTTGGTGATTGAGGGTTTCACGCCAATGCAATCATCAGAACGATGTATATTATTCGCTTTGTTTTGGTTGCATGCTTATTACTTATAAATTCCTCGACTAATGGACTTGATGAAACTTCGCTTAGTGAACTCCTCTGACCAAGTAAAAAATGTCTTCGAAGACACTTTATGTGCTTTATCCCGGGCAGCACTGGGTACTTCTAGAGAGAGAGAGAGAGAGAAAGAGAGAGAGAGAGAGAGAGAGAGAGAGAGAGAGAGAGAGTGCTTGAGCACGAATGATCGTGGTGAAATCTATGTATTATTGTTCATGGTTTTCCTCCTCTCGACAACACAGGAAACTTGATTTTTTTTCCATGTTGATTGTCTTCCTGTTAAACACAGTCAATTCGTCTGGTTTAGCAATGACATAAACTTCAGCAGGTGAATGGCTACACCCCATTGCACAGAGAGAGAGAGAGAGAGAGAGAGAGAGAGAGAGAGAGAGAGAGATAAACATTATCTTTATTATATACCTTAAAAGTTCACTGATAACTGTCGATAGGTACTTTGCAAAAAATTAAAGAAATTTAAAAAAAAACAAAGAATACGCAAACCCCACGTCCAAAGTCCGCGTATATACAAACACATACAATGCAGAATTTCGATGTTCATTGTTCCATGAAGTATATGGACAAGTATCTTCATCTTTGTTATTTTGATCATTAAGTATCGTTCGAGCCACACTCGTACTTTTTTAGTATATTCTGATTAGTCGAACTAGTATCTTGATTTGTGTTGTTTTAGTCATTACGTTTCAGCTGATACGTTCCGTCTTTAAGATACATCAAGAACATTTTAAACATTGCTTAATATCTTATTTTATTTTATTTTAATATTTTCAAAACTCGTTGTAGGAAGTAAATTTTTAGGTAAGACTGAAAAAAAGATATTTTATAAGTGAATTGTTAAAATATACGTTCATCCCCCGATCATCGAATGTTTCCTGGAAGGGCTACTGTGTGTGTCAGATATTTACACACGATTTCAAAAATCTTTTTCATCTAGTGTTTCCTTGTTAAAAAGATCAAAAAGTACTAAGCAATCTTTAGAGACCGTTGAATACAGCACACTCTTGAGTAAGGTTGAAGAATATATCGATCAAAACGTTCTGATTAAAATTAGTATTCATTTGAAGGACGAAATTGTATGGAGGAACAATGATGTTCATATATTTTTCAAATTCAATTACCCGACAGAACGTAAAGCAAAAACTAGTTATAAACAAATTCAGTCACTCGATATACAATAAAGGACAAAAGCTATTTATGAATAAATTCAGGTTCCCAATATGACATAAAGGATTAGATATATATGAACGAAATCAGTCAACCGATATAAAATAAAAGACAGGCCACATATAAACAAATTCAGTCACTGAATATAAAAAAAAGGACAAGACATAAAGGAATAAATTCATTCATCAGCAATAACGGGCAAGATATATATGAACGAAATCAGTCACTCGATATAGAATAAAGAACAAGCCAGATATGAATAAATCCAATCACCTGATATAAAATAAAGGACAAGTCAAATATAAATAAAATCAGTCACCCAATATTAAATAAGGGACAAGTTATATATGAATAAATTCAATCATCAGCAATAGAATAAAACAAAAGCTATATATTAATTCAGTTACCTGATATAAAATAAAGGACAAACTATATATGAATAAATTCAGCCACTCCACATAGAATAAAGGACAAGCCAGATACGAATAAATTCAGTCACCGAAATAAAATGATAAACAAGGTAGATATGAACAAATTCGGACGAGCGATATATGAAGAAATTCAGTCATCCGAAATATGATAAAGGACAATCTATATATAAATAAAATCAACAACCCGATCTAAAATAAACGACAATCCATATATGAACAAATTCAGTCACCCGATATAAAATAAACGACAAGGCGGATAAAAACAAATTAAGTCACCCAATATACATTGAGGGACAAAGCATATATAAATAAATTCTAGTTATCGGCAAAAAAAAAATAAAGGACACACTATATATGAACAAAATCAGTTACGCAGTATAAAATAAAGGACAAGCTATGAATGAACAAAATAAGTCACCCAATAAAAAATAAAGGATAAGACAGATATAAACAAGTTTAAGTCACCCCATATAAAATATCAGACAAGTCATACAAGAATAAATTTAATCATCTGTAATTAAATAAAGGACGCGCTATATATAAAGAAATCCAAGTATTTCTTACCCAGTCGGCTGAGGCTGTAGAATACATCGACTGGACCTCTGCCGAAAGTAAG
Organism: Sepioteuthis lessoniana; assembly: GCA_963585895.1. NCBI lineage: Eukaryota > Metazoa > Mollusca > Cephalopoda > Myopsida > Loliginidae > Sepioteuthis > Sepioteuthis lessoniana. Next base: position 72,527 of record OY757917.1, read on the forward strand.
ATACCCCCCAACCAATGATTGTCCTGGATATGACACTGAACAATCCGATGGTGAAGTTTGAGTAATACTGAAACTTTGGGGAATGCGGAGTACCCCTTTATTGCCATCGCTCCCAGGTCCACTCTGGCCCGGAATGGTAGCACCTGATAGGGCCCGATCTATGGGTTAAATAGAACTAACTGCAAACTCATGCTAAAATTAATTGTTTGAATGAGAACTATGACTAAACTGAATAGCTTGAAATAGAAATGTTTTTGACAATTAAACTGTGTACTTACATTTAAACTGAATTATTTAAAATGGAATTGTTTTTTACATTGAAACTGTACTTACGCTAAACTGAATTGTTTTGACATTTAACTGAGTGTAAACAAAATCTGTACTTATACTTAACTGAATTAGCTGAATTAGAACTGTTTGAATGAACTGAATAGCTTGAAATAGAAATGTTCTTGATAATTAAACTGTAATTATGCTAAACTAAACTGCTTGAACTGAATTGTTTGACTTAAAATTGTTTGACAAAATTGAATTGATTGAAATAGAAACGTTTTTAATAAACTGTGTACTAACCCTAACCCTGAATTCTTTGAAATAGAACTGACTATTTGAATAAAAATGGATTTGGCGTTAAATAATCTAAAAAAGTTGATATGCCATAAAACCATACCAACCAACCAAGTATTTCAAAATTTAGCGTTGGTCGTCGTTTTGGTTTTAATTGCAAAAAGAAAAAAAAAGAAAAGAAAAAAAAGCATAAAGTTATATATATATATATATATATATATATATATATATATATATATATATATATATATATATATGATATTTGCAAATTTAAAGCCGGTTTTCCGACTGTTTTAATGTCAATTTTTGTCATCTGAAAAGAACTGCGATTACGCCTTGATTTACCGAGTGAAAACAGCTTGAAAATAAAAGTAGCTGTTATATTTTGCCGTTTCTACGAGAAAAGAAAAATGTGTAAAGACAACGGGAAAGAGACGGACTTGTCAAATATACATTCATCTACCATGTGTCAATTCAAATTCCTCTTTTTTGTTCCTCATGTGTATCCGTTCTTCAGGTCTCTACAATCACCACCCCACAATGCCCTCTCCAAGGGAGTCAACTCCCTTTCTATCCTTTGGTTTGATCCTTAACATATAGAAATATAGGATCCAACGATAATTAGTTAATTTTGGTTATTTTAAAAGTTAATTTTGGTTATTTTTAAAAGGTTATTTTGGAAAGTTTTGAAGTTACTATTACTTTCTTTTTAAAATTTTTGAAGTTACTATTACTTTATTTTCAATCTGATCTTTTTTAATAAACTTCTTTCTTTTAAGATAAGTGATTTTAAAAGCAAAATAGGTTCATTAACTAATTCTACTCGGTCAACTTAAATAGCAGGCTCTACACAGAAACTTGTTTGAGCGGGAAAAGGCGGTTATTTTGGTGACACAATTGTTTGTACTCTCAAGTTTAGGGCTAATAATCAAATTGACTGTCATAATGTGTATATATATTGATAGTAAAAAATTTATTTGTTGCCATAGATAACTGTTACCTGGTAACTCAGTTTAAAGGTCAAGTGAATATTGAATCAGTTTTCCTTGCCTAGGTGATGATAGCCTGCTCACATTTACAAAAATCTCATGGGACAATAGGAATAACAAAAAGTTACAAAAACCATATATTATTCACAATGGCAAAAGTATATCTTCAACATTACGATAGTCACACAACAAACTGCACCTCCGTCAAGAGAATCCAATGTATAATCACAGTTCCGTAACATCATAAAATTTACTTTGAATATATATGTTCTCTCTATGAATATACCGAAGGCAAAGCAAACAAAAACCAATGAGGTCGAAGATAAAATGGAAGTTGATAAAAGCGGTTTTGGATGGTGTTGTGGTGTGAGTATTGGTGGACAAAAGAAACAAACTTTTACCAACAACATAAGTTTCTTTTATGCCAAATCATTCTCATAAAAGGTTATAAAACTTCCTGTGTGTGGATTTTAACTTCTGCTGGTTTCAGTATCACTGGGATAGTATATGTGAGTAAAAGTCAGCATTGACGCAAAGTTGGGAAATTAACCCAATATCCAGCTTGTACTTCATGACCCCTACTTTTAAGAGCTTTTGAAAGCGTAAATGCTCGCAAAGTGATGTTGAAGTCAAAGAGGAGTATTATCTCACTTCCGGAAGTTGATTCATAAACATAAGCAGATGAACAAAATCCTTTTCAGTTCGTTTATTCTTTGCATCATAAGTAAAATGTATTTCCTATATTCTAATTCTTTAATTTTATTCATTTATTTTATCTTATTTTCTTACAATGTATTCATTTTGTTTCTTTTTATCATCTTATTCTATTTTTGTTATCATCAAGTCGTTCTGAAAGTATGGAGTTCCGAGACAGAGTCAGAGAAATCTTTCGGTGGCTGATCTTTTTTTCTTATCCATTGATGTTATTCTTATTGATGAGGTCGGTCGATAATTATCTGAGCTCCTATCACAGACGTGACCAGGTGTTCTTCTAAGGAAGAAGACACCCCAGCGGGTCACACAAAAATATTTATACTTAGGCCTTTAAACTTTAAGTTTTAATTTACTTAAAGTTCCTACTACTTTTTTTTTTATCTTAATCATAGTTTCAGTTTTAATTTTGCTTATTTATGCAGCTACTTTTCCTCCAGTTTTATGCTTAACAATTTTAATACGAGGATCATTAAATACGTTTGCAGACTTTTTTCGTATGGGCACTTTTATTGATAGTACACACAGGAAACTTTAGTCCCCTTCGAAATAATCTCCTCCGGCTGCAATGCATTTGTTCTTAAAACCTCAACATAGTAATCCTAACCCTTTGGCCAATCAACTGTGGTGTATTGACTTCCTTACTCGTCCCACACCTCTCATCATCCCTCGCAGACTCCCTGGCTTCCTTGAATATCTTATGCCACTCAAAAACTGGTGCTCGATTAATGCAAGATGGTCGAAAAGCAGTCTGAAGCATTCCATACGTTTCTGTGGCATCATTTTTTCCAAGTTTAAAACACAATTTTATTGCATATCGTTCTTCTAAAGTGTCCTCACATCCAGATTGCATTTTTGAAACTCACCAGCTGTGACAATCAGGCTTTAGTAGGATGTATTCCAATTCCTACTGTAGCTATTCATTTGAACGTGAAATCATAAAAATTGGTCTGTCATCTCATAAGATTCATAGCAATAACAGAGTGAATTTTCAAGAGTCTACGACAATTTTAAATTCCTGTACAAAAAAGTCTGGAAACTTATTGAAGGCACCACGTAATTTACTCCCTTAAGACTCTTTCGGTCGACCGTTTTTATTTATATCTGTTGGATTTGTATTTGCATTACACTGAGAATTTGAAGGATAAAAAAGGACCGTGTGAACTTAGACATTACAAAATTATCATATAGCAGCAAATTGAACTTAAAATTGTTAGTTGTCTCAAAGCATCCTAAATGGATTTCTCTAATAAAAATCTCACCATGATGTGCCATTATATATATATATATATATATATATATATATATATATATATATATATATATATATATATATATATGAGATGGGAGTTTTCATCATATATAATAATCTTTAACACAAAATCAACATTCAACATGTGTTCAAAAAGTATCAAGACTGAACCTCTATTTACCGATAAGAAATTAATGATATGCTTATTTTCTTCAAAATAGTTTCAGTCCATCAAATTTTCCTTTGGTCGAAGCACGTCTAAAACTCCCCTTTCGATATGGTGTAAAGCTGCACAATCATATTTCTTTCAATGTACTTCACATCTTCAAATCCTCGAGATCAATGATCAATTTAAGAAAAGAGAAAAAGTTGCTAGAAACTTGGTTTGCTGTATGGGGGGTGCTTCCCTTGCACAATATAGTGTTTTACTGAAAACATTAAGTTAAAAAAGTATTGAGAGTTGCTTCATATGTTTTTTTTTTAATTGACTCTGGCTTGTTTCAGCTTCATCTAGACATCAATGTAAGGTGCGCAGTTGTGTACACATCTTTACTTAAATCATAGACTTAAATATTTGAATATTGCTTTTTGATCACACCTCATACTTCATACATATAATTTCCCTTTTTTAATTTATAATGAAAGCAGTTATTGATTGGTCATACCTTTCTCTCTCTCTCTCTCTCTCTCTCATATATATATATAACATAAACAATATTCTAAACCATAAACAATCAATAAACCTATGCAACAAAAACCAATTTCATAGTAATTATAAGACAGATGAACATATATTAAAAAACCTTATCCAAAAAAATGTTCTCCCAACTGATCCTACCAAAAAAGTAAGTCTTATAAGTCCTGGAGGCAACACCCCACAAAGCACCAACTATACAGCCACCTACCTCCCGTCACGAAAACTATCCAAGTTAGACGAACCAGACATGCAGGACACTGGTGGAGAAGCAGGAACGGGCTCATAAGTGATGTACTCCTATGGACCTCCACATATGGCCGAGCGAAAGTAGGACGGCCAGCTCGAACGTACATACAGTGGCTCTGTGAGGATACGGGATGTAGCCCTGAAGATCCGCCAGTGGTGATGAACGATAGGGAGAAGTGGCGAGAGAGGGTCAGGGATATCCGTGCTGGCGGCACGACATGATGATAATGACAACAAATCTAAAACCTCCAACCTAATTATTTCTAATAACACTTCCCACTCCGCTTAACTTCTTGATAGGACAAACGTCGTTTCCATGTTCAAATGTCCCTTGGGAAACTGTGTCTCTAAAGAAGATAATGCGTATGTTGGTCTTTCCACTACAACTCTTTCTAAACAGCTTACGATGCACCTTAATGATTCTAGCTCCATAGCCTTACACCTTAAAAACTATTCTATTCCCAAATCCAAATTTCGAAAAATTCTAGTTGAAAATACCATTATAATAGCACACGAACTAAATAAGCTACAACTACAAATCCTAGAAGCCTTACTTATAAAAACAAAAAACAAAGAAACCCCTATGATCAATAGAATTAATTTTGAAAATAGCGACAATGTTTTGAAATGCCTTTAGATTATTTTTTTAAATATTCTATATTTCTTGGTAATATTCTATTTCTGTTGATAGCGTTCTGTTTTTTAAATTCATCAGCAACTCAGTTTTATCCAACTCTGCGTTTGCGTAGTTTTATTATGTTATAAAACCCAAAAAACTTTCAAAACTCTTTAAAAACACTCTTTACACATGCAAGCAACCTTTGATGATGGTCTACGAAAGCGCTCGGGACAATTTTGGTAAATTCATCCACCAATTCCAACCTGAAACCAACACACTTATCAGGAAACTTGAAAGGATTTTAATTAAATTATATAGACAAAATCCAACATGGTTAAATGAAAGACTGCTGCCTAACCACACACATATATATTCAGCTTTTTAATTGCTTGTTCCCTGATGACAAATGAAGCAGTTGTTTTTTTTTCCAATTCATATCAAACACAAAACGGAAATTTTATCGACAATAAGAATCAAAATACTGTTTGATGTTTATAGTCTACTCCAGGTTTGTTTTTGCTATTAAACCCTGCCATGCTCTTAATGCCATATTTATTAGCCTTTAAATTTATCGGGCAAGTTTTACTCTTTATCAGAACTGATTAGGTTTTATCTTTAAACATACTTACTTTCATATATTAGCAAAGCATCTGTGGCAAAAAGTGTTGAATGAATGTTAAAATGACTACATTTATTTGTATTTAGAGAATGATACAGATAACGCGACCCATTCCAAAGATTTTTGCTTTGAATAAACTCTTACTGAAAACCTGGTCTATTCTTAGCCATTTGCCCAGTAAATTTTGATTGCTACTATATTTCACCGTTCGCACCTTATAGTGACTGATTTTTATAAATGCGATTATTTTCCCGTAACAGAAAACATTCGTTCTTCTCAAACGAGTTTCCTTTCTTGTCTTTCGTTTCTAAAAAGTGCCATTTTTTTAATATATATATTTATCTTAAAATCTCTTACACTTTCCTTTTTCCAATTTGTTTCTGAAACTGCACGTGCAGCCCTCTGCCGAGCTGCTTTTTTTCCTCTCTTTAACTAGAGACGAGAATAAAAATAATCACCTTCACTCTGAATTACCTGGCTGGCACTATTGAGAAAAATCGAAAAGTCCCACTCCAAAGGGTTGTCATCAATTTTTGTTTTTTTCCAAAGTGTTGCTGTTTAAGACTTGTTCCCTCAAATTTTGTCCGTACTGAAACGCCTATTCTCTTTCGCTGATTAGTTATATCCCACCGATGTGATCGGAGGTGGGCTATGACCTACTAACTCACCTTCTAAATATATATTATTTCCATCACTAATATATATATATATATATATATATATATATATATATATATATATATATACCCTGTACTAAAATATAAGACCACCCTCAGAAATGAAGGAAAAGATATTGCTTACAATTTTTAAACTATGAAAATCAGATATATGAAAGATGTGTTTAACAGACATTTAAATCTAAAATAAGAAGAAATTTCAATTTATTTTTTATATGTATATTAGTATTTATATTCGCATGAATATAAGACTACCAATAAAAACTAAAGAAAAAAGGACTAAAATTAAATGAAAAATTTTATTGTATATAGTCTACGAAATATAAAAGCTATTAAAACTGTAATACTTAAAATACTAAGAACATAAACGTCTAAAGGAAATAAATTATCTGAATTTGAGAAAGGTGAGATTACAGCACTGAAAAGAGTCGGAAAATCTGAGAAAGAAATTTGAAGACCTTAGGACGCAGAAAAATCGTTATCTGCTATGACTCGAAAAATCCAAATAAGTATAGAACACGAAAACCGACTGGCAGGCCAGAGAAATTATCATCACAATTCAAGAGAAGAATTGTTCGCGAAGTAAAAAAGAAAACTTCGTCAATATCAAAAATATTCAAATCTCTCGTGGATGCTCCTTGCAGTACTAGAACAATTAGAAAGCATTAAAACAACGAAAAAATTAAGCATAAGAAAATAATTCATCGTCCAGGGTTACCTATGAAGCACAAAGAGAAATGACGGGAATATGCTCATCAATATCAAACCATGAGTGCTAAAGAATGGCGAAAAGTTGTTTTCTCGGAGGAAAAGAAATTCAATTTAGGCGATCCAGATGGCTTTCAGAAGTACTGGCATGCAAAATAGTTTCCAAAAGAGAATTACTCAACAAGGCATACTGGAGGAGGACCTCTTATGACCTAGGGGCCTTCTCATCTTCAGGAAAGCTTAAACTACAATTTGTCAGTGGTCGACAAAAAGTGGCAGATGATTCATCTCTCGCTCAAGAAGGTTGGTTGGGTTTATGGCATATCAACCTTTGTAGGTTATTTAACACCAAATCCATTTCTATACAAATAGTAAGTTCTACTTCAAACAATTCAGTTTAGCATGAGTATACAGTCTAATTGTCAAAAACATTTCTATTTCAAGCACTTCAGTTAAGAATAAGTATAGATTTTCTCCACACACAGTTAAATGTCAAAGCAGTATAGCATAAGTACAATTTCAATGTTAAAAACAGTTCTATTTCAAGCAGTTCAATTTAGCATGAATACAGTTTAATTGTCATAAATATTTTTATTTCGAACTATTCATTTTAGTCAAAGTTCTAATTAAAACAATTCAGTTTAGCATAAGTATGCTGTTTAGTTCTATTTAACCTATAGATAGGGCCCTATCAGGTGCTACCATTTCAGGGCAGAGTAGACCTGGGAGCGATGGCAATAAAGGGGTGCTCTGCATTCCCCAAAGCTCTACAGCATCACTGGAACCAAACCATCAGATTGTTTAGTGTCATATCAGGACACTCATTTGGCCCCCCCGCAGAGGTGCAGTTGGTGTATTCTACAACCCCAACCAAATGGACAATAATCAGAGTTAATGTAAAAACAGTTTTATTTCAGATAATTCAGTTTAGCATAAGTACACATTTTAGAGGTCAGAACAGTTCTATTTCGAGCAATTCAGTTCAGCATAAGTACGCAGTTTAAATTTCAAAACATTTCAAACAATCCATTGTAGCATAAATACGCCGTTTAAATGTTAAAACCAGTAAACTTAAACCATGGCTTAGTTCTATTTAACCCATAGATAGGACCCTTATCAGTTATAACCACTCCGGGCCAGAGTGGCAATAAAGGGGTACTCAGCATTCTCCAAAGCTCCAGCATTCCAGGAGCCTCACTATCAGATTGTTTAGTGTCATATCCAGGACACTTGTGGTGGGGGTCCTAGCCCTCTGCAGAGAAGCCGTCGGTGTATTCTACAGCCCCCCAGCTGACTGGGCAATCGCTAAAGAAGGACGTCGTCTATGGAGAAGAATGGATTTTTCAGTAAGATAATGCTGCTATGCACAAAGCATCATTAACAAAGATGATACAGATTAATTAATGTTTACATTTAGATATCAATTGCCTTTTTATTGAGTAATTTATATTCGACATCTTCCAAGATACATATTTTTCTTGCGGACATAATCAGCAGCTATTATCACTTTTACTTTTAAAAATACTTTTATAGTTATAGATTTATACTTGGAGAACTGGTGTCTCACATTCTGTCGGGGTGGGGGGGACGATGTTGTTGCGTATTTCACTCTGACACCCATGTTTGGTCTTTTAAGTAAATTGCTATTAATTTTTTTGCTCTTCTCAAATGCAGACATGCTCTTCCCTCTTAGTCTTTTCACTATTCATGATTCTCTTTACATTTTCTAGATTTACCTTTTGTTCTTGCGATAGTGTTTCTTCCTGGTTGTTTGATAGTGTATCGTTTGGGAGTGTGGTGTTTTCATTTGCCGAGGTTTGCGGTTCTTTTTCGTTGGATTGTTTTTGTTTGACATCACTTGGTTTGTCTGGCACTGTGTTATAGTTTTGTTTCAGTGTTTTTTGTTGGATTTCTAGTAATTCTAGGTCAGAAAACCAACCCTTCTTCGTTATTGTCCTAACCTGATCCGCTAACCTTTGGCTAGTTGTCTGAAATGTCGAACATTCTTGCCAGATCTCAAACATCCTTTTCCTGTAGCCTCTCTGTGATGGGTTGCTCCTGAAATAGCATTCTAGCACAAGTTTATTCTCTTCCCTAGTCCATGTTCTACGTTTAAGTCTCTGTTCGTTGTGGTTTTTTACGTCGTCGTTTATGTATCTGAAAAAAGAGCAGCCAACATTCGTAGGATGACGATCGGGTCTCCCATGTTGGCTATCAGGAGAGCACCTGCCGATCATGACACCCAGGCCTGTTGCCTGGGTTCCACGTTGTGTAATATTGTGATTTGACATTTTTATCATGGGTGGTATAATGGGGCTATACCTGGCCCAGGGGTTGTTTATGATCTGTGCACCTGACACAGATGTGACCACGAACAATCAGAGACTGTTCATAAGCAGCGGGTCACACTCTAAAAAATAAAATAAAATAAAATAAATAAATAAAAATAAAATAAATAAAATAAAATAAAATAAAATTGAAAAAATAAATAATAAAAAATTTAAAAAAATTTAAAATAAAGTAAAAATATATATATATATATATAATAAAGTAAATAAAGAAAAAAGGAAAATTCTAGAAGAAAATCTGGACCTAAGTTTTAACTTAGTTGAAGTCCATTGATCTACTTTTTTTTTTCCTTTTTTTTTTTTTTTTTTTTTTTTCTGTCTACCAACTAGATTGGACTGCCTGAAGGACTATCTCCAGGTTAATGGGAATATCTAATACTTATATATTCAAATGCTGAGGTGATAATGTTCAATTGATATTATTGAAGTTTTTACGGAAAAATACGGGAATAGAAAACCTATCGATTGCAAAGGTCGTCAATATGGAGGGGACAAGAGTAAATGCAAACAATTCTTAAGTTGACTCGTGATAGTTGCCCCTGGTAAAAAAATTTAGTCGATTAGAAATAAATCAAGATTCTTAGATTAAAATATAACAAAAATTCACCAACAGATTTTACAAGTCATAGAAAATCCACTGTTATTTTCAAAAAAAGAAACTTGCACTAACCTCTACCCAACGAGCATTTCCTCACAATTGTTTAGTTTTTCTATATATCCAGATATTTAGTAATTTACAAAGCTCTTAGCTTCGATGTAGCACAAGGCCGAATGAATGGGGCGCCCAATGAGACTCGAACTCACTCGTGTAGGTTTGCTAGTCCAGCTTGCTAACCGTTACACCACCAGAGGTGCCCTATATCCAGATATTTATGAAGCTTTTATATCTTTCCTAACATTTATAATGCCACCTGTTTCTAGATTATTTCATTCCAAAAATTTCTTAGGCGTTTGGTTTGGGCGGTTTTTTTTTTGTGGGGGGGGTTGTTTGTTGTTTTTTTTTTTTGGGCGAGCTGGGCGGGGGGAATTAATTTAAGATAACTGGGAGTGTTTGGACTTGTCGGCACAAGATTCAATAGTAATTTATGCAAAATTTCTAAGTTTGGCGCGGTAAATTCAAACAATTCTTTAGTTGGCTCGTGATAGTTGCACCTGGTAAAAATATTTAGTCGATTAGAAATAAATCAAGATTCTTAGATGATTATTATTATTATTATTATTGAGTTTTTCACATCAGTGTTAGCTGATGGTTTTTCACTGGAGATTGAGTGACAGCAAGTTTCCTCAAGTCTCCAGGACTCGTCTCAGTATTCTGGCCGTCCTCAGCAATGCTGTCGTTTGGATAGTCTATTATTATTATTATTATTTGCGCACAGTTGCATGGTTTGAAGTATTCCTATCTAATACTAATAATTATATGGTTTCAAATGATTATTGCTATTTAATGAGTTTTTGTTAAGAGTTATATGGTTTCAAGAAACTAAAAACAATACTCTTTTTTAAACAATTACAGCTTCAAGTAATACAAATAATTTAAACACGCTTATGTATCAAACATTCCTACTGAATACAAATAATATTTAAACTGATTTCTTCGATTCAGAGATTGAACTCCAACAGGTACTATCACTCTGGGTCAAAGTAGACCTGGAAGTAATGGCAATGAAAGGGTAGTCCACACTCCGTATATCTACAGAATTGGAGCCTCACCCCAGTTGCAGTTTCGTGTCAAACCTAGGACACCACTGTTATTGGGGGTGGGTCTTATTCCTCTGCAGGGAATACTGTCAGCCTATTCAGATTTTTGTTTTATTTTTTACAAAGAAATTTCTATTTTCGGAATTTCCATTATTAAAACCGTTATGTTACGTAGAATGTTTTTTGTTAAATCTAGCTTAAGTGAACAAGTTCTTTGTCTGAGATTTGCCGGAAAATCTTTTTTTAAATAAATATTAGAATATGACAGGAGGCGTCGAATAAAAAAAATAAACATGTACGAAAGATAAAAAAAAAATCCCACCATCACAAAAATCCCTGCTTGTATAAAAACGTATCAACACAAAAATATCTATGTATGAATGTTTGTATTTATCTTGATACGCAGCCATAGATGATTCCGAGCAAATCCGAACGACAGCAAGGAAAATCCAGGCAAGAAGAAAATCAACGGATGACTCATAGTTTTAGGATATTGTTGCATGCTTCATAGATGCACACGCACACACACGAAATGGGTCTAAAAATGGGTAAGTATGAAAATCTACTTAGGTATATATTTAGTTTGGTTGGGTTTTATGGCATATCAACCTTTGTAGGTTATTTAATGGCAAATCCATTTTTATGCAAATAGTCAGTTCTATTTCAAACAACTGAGTTTAGCGTAAGTACACAGTTTAATTGTCAAAAACATTTCTATTTCAAGCTATTCAGTTTATTCAAATAGTTCTAATTCAGATAATTCAGTTTAGTATAAGTACAGATTTTACACACAGTTAAATGTCAAACAATATATTAAACAATTCAGTTTAGCGTAAGTACAGTTTCAATGTCAAAAACAGTCCCATTTCAAACAATTCAGTTTAACATAAACACGCTGTTTAAATGTAAGTACACTGTTTAATTGTCAAAAATACTTCTATTTCAAGCTATTCGGTTTAGTCAAACAGTTCTAATTCAAACAATTCAATTTAGCATAAGTATGCAATTGAGTTCTATTTAACCCATAGATAGGGCCCTATCAGGTGCTGCCATTCCGGGCCAGAGTGGACCTGGGAGTAATGGCAATGAAGAGGTGTTTCGCATTCCCCAAAGCTCCAATATCACTGGAACCTCACCATCAGATTGTTTAGTGTCATATCCAGGACAATTATCGAGGGGGGGGTCTTACCCCACTGCAGAGAAGCAGTCGGTGTATTCTACAACCCCAGCCAATTGGACAATTTGGTATATATTTAGGAGTAACACAATATTAAAAAAAGAAACAGAAATAGATTATATCTACGAGATCCTCAAGTGAACTAATATTCAACTCGTCATATTGCTCTGCATAAAATACTGTAAACATTTTACAGATTAAAAACACTTTTAGCGTTGAATTTTAATCCTAATTGTATATGTTTAAACGAAATGTCACTAAAAGCTTAGTTGGTTTGTTGGTGTTTAATACCAAATCTTTTATAAGATTTGTTTGGTCCGACGAGAGAAAAGTATTTTAGAATGAATAAATCCGCGAATGATTCTGATTTTGGTGTTTTAGGTTTTTGTTATTTCATATACTTGTGCTCTACGTCTTCTTGAGAGAGACAGAGAGACAGAGACAGACAGAGAAAGAGAGAGAGTGCACAACAACCCTGAAAATATATATATATATATATATATATATATATATATATATATATATATATATATATATATATATATATATATATATATATATATATATACAAACACCTGGAGAGTCCAGAGTTCTTCACAAACAATTAATCCCAATAGGGCATTCCCAGACACAAATCCTGGAGTTAAAAGGATCAAATCCCTATCAAAACAATTTTCAATATAGAAATAGTGACGAAGATTACCGGAACCATTATATATCTCCTGACGGTGACGTAAAGTCACAAACGTGAGGAGCTTAAATATATGAATTAATAAAAACCTAAATACTAAATTCAGAATCATTTGTAAACCTATTCGTTAATATATATGGAAAAGCCTGGCAATTTGATTTACGATAAGTTTTTAAAATTTTGCAACTTTGCAGCCACCACTAAGTTTTATGAACCATGTAAAATCGAGTAACTCAATTCTTAGGTTTGCAAAAAACTTTTCAAATTTACTATGAATCAAATTTCTGAAGCAAAAATGTAATTTATTGACTGGATTTCACACACTACCAAAAACAATATATTGGAAAATTAGAATGGCCATTTTAATGAGCACCGCATGTACCCGCCAATAATTAATGGTGTAATTAGTGATCTTCATAGGAAATGGACACGGCCACTCGAGTTCGAATCCTGGACAAGGCTTTTTGCATTTTCCATAGTGCTAATGCTTTTATGAAAGTAACGTTGGTGTGGCAACCACACATATGTACATACCAATACACGTGAAGAAAAAGAATCTAAAAAGAATTGATGATTGTAAAATCAACTCAAAATTACCCATTGTCTAATTTGGCGTTTAAAAGAAGAGGCCACCATTTGCGATTGTTGAAGAATCCATTTTGAAGAAAGATTTTGTCCATTCCGTAATAGGTCAAAAAATGACCATCTTGACGATGACTTCCGATAAAAATATTCTTTTTAGTCGATTTTGCCGGACAAATTGTTCACTGATTGATGGTCTGAAGGCATCGAATCATATTAGAGCCATTTGAAAATGAAAAAAGCAAAATTGACTTTTTAAAAAAATCTCTGAATTGAATTACCATGAACAGAAAATCCGGCGAACACCTACGCACGACATATGGAAACACTAGACAGCTGTTTCGACCTTATTAGGTCTCATCAGCAGTGTATACCGCGATCGCCACCACCGGAGATCGAACCAGCGATCACAGAGCTGAAACTCTACAACTGTGCCAACAGTTCATATCGCACACAAGTGACGTCAAATTAACTAGTCATGGTAATTGTGCGGCCAATTAACCTGAATGTGTCTTGTAAGTTACATCCGTACTCTTTACAGAGAACACGGTCACCTCCAAGGCCACGTCTTCCCAAGAGGATTAGAAATACACATCCACGTAATTATGACCTCAAGGGCAAGCATATAGATGTATATTTTTCTTTTCTAAGTAAAGGTCATGGTAATTCAATTCACAATATAATTCCTCTACTTAAAAAAGAAAAATATACATTTATTTCTATCTGCTTATTTTGCTCAGATATTTTATTTATTGGTCATTAACTTTTCATCTTTTGAGTAAATATCTTTTTAAATGTATTTTCTTCAGATTTATTTTCTTTTTTCGATTTAGTTCTTATAACTTTTTTTCTTCCATTATTTCTTTTAATTTTTATTCGAAATAATTTTCAACACTTTATCTCTATATTCCACGTTCTTTTCTGAGAGATAAAATCTAATTTTCAGATTTCCAAATCAGCAAAAATGTATGTAATTGCCCCCCCTCTCTCACCCGCACACCACCCTGTCAGTTGAGGCTGTAGAATACGCTGACTGTACCTCTGCAGAGAGGTAAAAAAAAAACCTCCCAACAAGGCCACTTAATAGCAGTGGGTGGTGACCCGTATTACTTGAGGATAGGATCCTGGTGACTGAGCAGTCAGTGACTCGACAGCGAAAGTGGTCAGGCGATTTGCAACACTCAAAATATTAACCCTTACTGGGCTAGATAAGCGGTCGAAGAGGCCCGATTCGATCAAACAACTGGTTTTGTCAAACCCAAGCATCTTTATGACTATCTCCACCATATTCTTCAAAATGCTCTTGGAGCAAACAAAACTCAACCTTTTTAATCTTAAAGGTCCTAGAAGATGGTGGCTGAGGGTCAATCGCATTGAGAAAAACAAGACTTTGAGTATCTTCGGTGAGACATATAACTGCATTAAAATGTAAGGCTCCAGTTTTGGAGTTTGAGGAATGTGGAATGCCCCTTCATCACTATTACTACCAGGTCCACTTTGATCCAGAGTGTGTAGTACCAGTTATTTCCCAACTACGAGTAAAATAGAACTGTTCAATCATTTACCAAGGATTATTATTAGTTATTTGAAACCATACAGCTGTGTGCAAATTGTTCGTATTTCATAGGAATACTTGATAAATAGAATTACTAATGTTAAATAGCAGGACTTGAATCCATTTAACAGTGGGCAAACAAATGAGTAACATTAAATAGAATTATTTGTGTTTGACAGGAATACTTAAAACCATTTAACGAAATGCAAACAAATGAGCTTCAACTAAATAATGTTACCCACAAACTATTCGCTTACAAATCGTGTGTGTGTGTGTGTGTGTAACAGGATTTGTGATTAAATAAACTACAAGGACTGATATGCCATAAATGGCAACCAACAAGTAGAAGCGCAGATTAGATTTCAAATCTGAATATTCAATTAAAATAACGTAATCCAATGTTACGTCGTTGTGTTTTTGAGTTGCAAATTTCAGTCGTGTTGCCGACGTAGCAGAAACGAAGGAAGAAGATGAATTTAAAACGGAGTCCCTTGTCAGATGAATGTTGTCAATTATGTTATCACGACACAAATTTCGTAGAGTTCTTTATCGCCATTTCTTCCAGGTCCATTCTGACCCTCAGTGTTAGTTTCTTTTAAGGTCTCATCTGTGGGTCGAATAGATCTATTCAAGAATTATTCCAATTCGACCGTGAACAAAAAGGAAAAAAAAAAAACTCTTAAGAAACAACTAAACAAAATATGTACAATGGACGTGATTCCCTAACCTTTAGGTATAAAATAATCCTTCACAGACTGGCATGCTGTTAAAATCAATCAAATAATTTCGCATAAAGAGGATTATAATTTTAGTTATTTCACTGCTAAACGTAGAGTTTTTATGGCTGCTAAAAGATACTGAAAAAATTATTTCCCCTTTGTTTGTAAGGGTTTTTACTTTTATAGAGTGTTGCCAATAAATAAATAAAAAGGTTTTACCATCGAATACGATATATTAGTGACCAACTGTTCAATTAAAGATATGAATTGCTAAAAGCTGTTTAAACAAGTGATTTTATTTACTTCTTTGGTGGGGGGGGGCTTAGCGTAACAGTTCTTGTTGAAGGAAATAAAATCGGTGACACGAGTTCAATCCCGAGACTAGATTGTTTGCATTTCACTTTGCCTAATGCCCTTAAGAAGGCATGAATCCATCTCTTCTCCTCCTTTCCCTTATATTGATGAATAATAGAGAATAGAGAGGTTCTTTGACTTTGGTTAGGCAACCAGTCAAAGAGAAGGAAAACATTGAATCCAAACTAATTGTTCCCCCCTCAACAAATTGACCTTGTCTCATATCCTGTCGGTAGCACAGGAGTGGAGTAAATACAGAGACAAGTGATTTTCTTTATTACGGTGAAAGTTTATGTAGGACCAGCCACACTTTTGGGATGAGCTGATAACAGAAGAATGGCACACCAGTTTTATCGGGTTTTGAATTCAGAATTTTCTCTTCTCCAAGACAAGTTGCATTATCAAGGCTCTATACCTCAACCTGCCCTGCTATTTTACCCAAAACTGTGGAGAGATAAAAGAGATGGTTTCATGCCTTTTCCACTGGCATTAATACGGAGTGAAACTCAAACAGGCTCGTTTAGAGTATTGGGACTATTGTCCTCATCTTTTTAGATTAGTGGGTAGATTGATCTAATTCCTTTAACCATGACTGGGTACAAGTGTTAGATATGTTAAGTATTCCTTGTTATTTTTGCCTAGCGTCAGAATTGAACCTGCAACCTTCAGATGATTTCGCACAGAACTGTATAAACTGAAATAATTCTTATCATAGCTTAACATTTGTACCCAACCATAGTTAACGGAATTAAAACCACTTACCAAGCCTCACCAAAAAATTCAGACAGAATTGTGTTGTTTAGGCCTTAAACTCGGCTTGGCTCGAATTTCTGATGAAAAGAATTCCTTATGCCACGTTTTGCCTCCAATGAATAAGTACATATACTTAGTTTATTTGCAAAAACTTTTCTAAAATAAAATGAGAACAAGATTTTATTGGTTTTGGTGAAACATTATACAATCAATATAAAAATGATCAAATATTATTTATTACCAAAACTCGACAACATTGAAACTTTGTAAACAAAAATATGAATATGTAGCAGTTTCAAAAAACGTACATTCCAACAAAAAAAAGTTTATTTCACTCCATAGAGTAGATATATTTTCAAATCAAACTTTCAAAATTTCAGGATTGTACTTTGTACGTTTTTATGAGTGATAATCTAAATAGAATATATATATATATATATATATATATATATATATATATTAATTAAATTACCATGACTATAAAATCCGGCAAACACCCACATGCAACATACGGAACACTGAACAGCTGTTTCAAGACCCAATAAGGTCGAAGCAGCTGTTCAGTATTCAGTATGTCGCATGTGGGTGTTTGCCGGATTTTATAGTCATGGTAATTTAATTAATATAATATCAATTCCTCTAATTCTATATAATCTAATTTCTGCCCAGTAGGTTATAGTCTATGCGGATGCATAACACCGATTTGGGAAGACGTAGCCCTAGAGGTGGTCGTGTCCTCGGTAAAGTAAAAACGTACTTTTAAGATACATTAGATCATGCGGTCGCGCATTCTTACCATGACTGGTTGATTTGGCATCGCTTATGTGTAGCGTGAACTGGTGGCCCATTTGGTAGAAGTTCAGTTTCTGCATTATGGGGTTGCTGGTTCGATCTCTAGTGATGGAGATCTCGGTATGTAATGCTGATGAGACCCATTAAGGTCGAAACAGCCGTTCAGTGTTCCGTATGTCGCATGTGGGTGTTTGCCGGATTTTATAGTCATGGTGATTTAATTAATATACTATCAATTCCTCTAATTATATATATATATATATATATATATATATACTATTATTGAGAGATTTTAGGGCCCGAGGGTGACGGTAGCTACTTTTAATGGGAACCTTAGCGCAACAATTATCTCCTGCTACAGCCCTACCAATGTTAGTGATGAAACTGACCTCAACGCCTTCTATGATGGGTTAACCTTCCTTGTTCGTAGCATCCCGAAACACAACGTCCTCGTCACTGGTGGAGACGTGAATGTCCAAATTGGTAAAAATGTAAACCCCAAATTCAGCTTACACAACTCGTCAAACAGAAATGGGGAACATCTAACAAATTTCATGCTAGAAAATAGATTAACATGTCTCAATACAAAATTTCCGAAAAGGGAGGGAAAACTATGGACCTACACCTACGCAAATAATACTAAAGCACAGATAGACTATGACTTTATAAATAAGAAATGGAATAATAGTGCATTGAATTGCGAGGCATATTCCTCATTCGAGGGTGTGTCCTTCGATCACCGAATTGTCACGGCAAAGATACGACTGAGCCAACGAAGGAATACGGCCCAAACAACAACCACCGTACTAGTCCCTGCTTAATAACAGGGATATTAGAGATAAATATACGTTAACACTAAGAAATAAATTCGATGCACTATAGGAGAAGTCAGAAATATAATCCGAATCACGAATATGAGAATTTCGTCAAGGCCCACATAGAAGCAGCAGCAAAATGCATACCAGCTAAACAAAGAGCTAAATCTAGAGTCCCATGGGAGACATTATCGGTTAGAAAAAAGCGTGCAGACGGGAAAACTGCTTCCAAATACTATAGGAGGAACCCAACAACCACCAATGCCCTGAAACCGGCTCAAATGAATTAGCTAACATATACCTAAAAGAACATTAGCCAAGAACTACCGAGGTATAACCCTTACATCCATAGTGACCAAGATATGCAATGCTCTACTACGCAACCGCATAGAACCCAAAATTGAGAAGATAATTAGGAAGAACCAAAATTGCTTTCGAAGAAATCGATTCACGACATCTCAAATTTTGACTATCCGTCGAATTCTAGAAGGTGTACGTGCAAATAACCGAGAGGCAATAATATTATTTGTCGTCTTCTCGAAGGCCTTTGACTCAGCACATAGAGGGAAGTTGGAGCAAATACTACACGCCTACGACCTACCCAAAGAAACCGTCGCAGTCATAATGATGCTTTATAGAAACGCGAAAGTAAAAGTTTGCTCACCGGATGGAGACACAGACTACTTCGACATTGTAGCAGGTGTGCTGCAAGGAGACACATTAGTACGATACCTCTTCATCATCTGTCTTGACTACGTGCTTAGAACGTCTATTGATAAAATGAAAAACAACGGTTTCAAGCTGACAAAAGAAAGAAGCAGAAGATACCCCGCACAAACAATTACGAAAGCCGACTAAGGCGATGACATAGCGCTTCTGGCAAATACACCCACCCAAGCCAATACCCAGCCACATTGTCTGTAACGAGCAGCTGCTGGCATAGGCCTCCATGTCAATGCACACAAGACGGAATACATGTGCTTTTATCAAAGAGGTGACATCTCCACACTAAATGGTAGTTCTCTGAAATTAGTTGACATGTTCACCTACCTCGGAAGCAGTGTCTCATCAAACGAAAATGACATCCACACGCGACTAGCAAAGGCATGGACAGCTCTCGATTGGCTATCGGTCATATGGAAGTCAGACCTGACCGATTAAATGAAACGCAGTTTCTTCTGAGCAGCGGTCGTGTCGATACTGCTGTATGGATGCGCTACATGGACGCTAACTAAACGGCTGGAGAAAAAGCTTGATGGTAACTACACAAGAATGCTGCGAGCAATATTGAACAAGTCCTGGAGGCAGCACCCCACAAAGCGGCAGCTGTGCAGCCACCTACCTCTCATCAAGAAAACTATTCAAGTTAGACGAACTAGACACGTGAGACACTGTTGGAGAAGTAAGGATGAGCTTATAAACGATATACTCCTATGGACCCCTTCACGTGGACGAGCAAAAGCAGGACGACCAGCAAGTACCTATATACAACAGCTCAGTGCCGATACAGGATGTAGACTTGAAGCCCTGCCGGGAGCGATGGACAGTAAAAACGGGTTGCGAGAGAGGGTCAGGGAGATCCGTACTGACGGTGCGAGATGATGATGATGATGATGATGATGGTATATCTATATATGAGGGAGTGGGGCGAAAGTGAGGAACGAATTGTTATAAAAGTGTTTTTTCGCAAACCAGATAAGAGCTCAAATACTGCCAAGTAGAGCAAGATTAAGGCTAAAATAATTAAATTCTTTTCTCTCTTCCTCGTGTCCGTCTCATGACTATAAGTTTTACGTATTTAAAAAAGTACAATTTTCAATTGAAACATTTGAGTAGAATGGACGAAGGAGGAAACTAATAAATACTGAATATTCCTCGCACAATGCGAAAATGGTTGTATGGCGTAGGAGTAGAAAACCTACAATAACACAGAATATTTTTTAAAAACAACAGTCCTAAATACGTGTGCCAGGGTGTGTAGCAGGTCCTGTTAATTCTACGAAATAGAATAGCAGAATGATAGCATTGATGGGAATTTTCTTGACCTTTTTTTCCCGCAATATGGCAAGTCTTTCTATAATGCTGAAAATGAAATAGTACGATTAGAAATCTGTAAGAAAAAACAGTAAGAAAAAAATCCTTTCGATATTAAAAAATGTCATGAAAAAATTATGATTATTTGATCTCAAGATCTGGAGTAGGACCTTCTAAATGCATTAAATCAAGAAAGAAGAATGGCGTTATAGATGGAATTTTCTATAAAATTTAGTAAAGGGACAAATCCTCCCAGATTCTTGAAAGAAAATAATGCAGGAGGATGAATAATAATACGATTAATGCTAAATATGTTTTATCCAACAGTGTTTTAGCTTTGAGAATGAAATATAACAAATTCTGGACGCTTAACTGATATATTTCAATATCTTTATAGTTTCACGATTTTCACGGTTCTTATATTATGTATTCTTAATTTATAAAACTTAAAGTTGCACCAAAATAGAATATTTGATGGAAAAAATTATCAGTGAAGAAGTTAAGGGAGGTAACTCTCTTTATAAATATGATAAGTTGAGAGTGTTTTCCCAATTCAAACAAATCATAGTTAATGATTTCTCGTTATTTTATTGGACAAGCTAAAAATTCACACTCATAAACTGTGAAGGATTAAACTTTAAAAATGAGATTTGGATTCGAAAACAAGATTAATATCAGCTTTAAAGTTTAAATGAACAGAAAGAATAAAAGTAACCCATTTGTAAGTGCATGTTCGATTTTAACTGGTTACATCACTTCTGTAGCTTTTTTATCAGACGAGTATAAGAAATTAATTTTTGTTTTCCGAATATTCAAGAACGGATTAAGAACGAATTTAAGACTCTACTCGCATTCAGTTTATTTTAGATTATTTTTAGTTCATTAAACTTCTTAATCCGGTCGAGATCAAATTTGAAATGAAAGGAGGAATAATTCATAACTTTGTCGGAAGAAGATCAGTTTGCAAGTGGACCGATAACAAGAACGAACCGTTCAGACTTGAATGCTTGGAGATATTTGAATGTTACCCAAAAGTTTAGTTGCTAAGAAACTGCAAATAGTGACGTACGCATAAATGGAGTTGTAAATAGCGTATGAAATGGCCTATGGTCTGTTCAGCATGTCTCTAAAATAAACAAATACATTGTGATTCGGGTCCATTAAAAGATATTTACATATGCTTAATAGATTCGATAAGATTGGGTTTTAAAAAATGAATGAATCTAATCGTGTTTCCAAACGGTTTCATATGAAACAAAGGAACGATTTTTTTCTTAACAGGCAGAGTTTCAAAATAGAAAATACTGACTTGCATTAGTCAAAAAAATTAATTATTATTAAGCTTAGCATTCACGTAGCTGGTGCTACATTGAGTGTAGCACAAGTCAGGGGAATAGATAATATTACATTATGGTCAAATATAGTAATTTCACACTGTTTTTACAGGTAGTTTTTCATTGAAGTCTAAAAAAACAGCAACTTTCAGGTTTCCATGACTCTTCTATTTATCGTATCTGATTTTCACAATGTGGTCTCGATTCTTCATCTAATTTCCACGCTCTCTTTTCCAGTCTTTTAAAGACCCCATTACAAGTACTCCAACTGCAATTGGTATCACCGTCACCCTTATATTCCACTTGTTGAAAAGTTCTTTATTTCTTGTTAACACGAGGTCTGGTTTTCTTACCGAGATTAGTTGATCCGTTTTTATCACAACATTCAAGAGATTATTATCATCATCATTATTCCCGCTAATGCTGGTGGTCTTTCACTGGAGTTCAAGTGACAACAAGTCTACTCAAGTCTCCAGGAATCGTATTCTGATCGTTCTCAACAATGTTGTAGTCTGGAGGATCTCAATTCTTCCTCTAATTTTCTGTTTTCCCAGTTTCCTTTGAAACTTTTGGGAACTTTTTTTCAAGCGTGCCAGCAACAAATGCTATCACCGTGACCTTCATGTTCCATAGCATTTTAGTTCCCTTACAAAGTTTAAGGATTTGTCTATCTTTCTTTTTCATTTTTTATTTTCACAATGGGGTCTGCAAGGAAGGCAAAATTCACTCAATGGCATTTGTGTTAGTTTATTGCATTTGTGTCCAGCGTGATTAATCGTTTCATCTTTTTCTCCACATAATCAATACTTGACAGAATATTTAGTTTTATCGATTTTCACTTTAACATAATTGCTCCTTATGACATTTGTTTTGTATTGTTGTTATTAGCGATTCAGTTTCTCTCTTTAGATTTCCCTTTCGTAGCCATATCCATGTCTTCTCGTATGCAATCTCATTAGTTTGTCGCTTGAAATATCAAGACAGTTGTTTTTCTTTCTTTTTTAACGCTAACATGTACATAACGTGACCAAAATAAAAAGACAACTTAAAAACCTATGTATCTAATCCTAACTGAAATTAATACATTAAACTGAAAATACGATAATCAAGATAGTTACTATCCGTAACATTACAGTATTGCCTAGAACAATAACAGAGTCGCTTTGAATCAAAAGTGTACGGGCTAAGCTATGATGGGCATTTATTCGGCATCCCGCCATGCCAAAGTCTGGCACAAGGCTTTTTGATGTGGAGGCCGAGCACTGGGCAGTAGTTCAAACACCCTCGGCGGCTCCAAAAATCTTTGGGTCCCATCGACATTCCTCTAAAAAAGGGGGCGCCTCAAGCACAAGGCGATAAACTAAGCCTTGCTGAAGCAGGTGAGAGGCTGGGGGCACCTCCTGGGGCTCAAGGTGAGCCGGTCTTTGTCACATGACACGAATGCTGGGCTTCCTCGACAGCTACAAAAGCCAAGATAAACCTGATCTACCTCGTGTACCAGGAGACATAGCCGGCCGAAGTTTGTCGAAGCCTAGTGGTAGGATTGGAATCTCAGTATTTGTCTAGCGTTCCCCGAACGCGTGAGTATGGGTCATGGCCTTTTTATTGTGGAGACCGGGCACAGGACCATAGCTCACATACGCCCGGCAGTTCCAAAATTTCTTGAGTCCCGTTGATATTCCGCTAAAAAGCCGCACCTAAGGCGTCAGGGGATTTAAAGCAATCCTTGTAGAAGAACAGCTATGATACGATTTACAACCCGGGGTGGGTGACAGCCCTCTTAAGCTCAAGGAGTGCCGGTCTTAGCGTGTGTGACATGAATTCCGGCTTCCCAAATCCATGTTCGACGGCCTCGACCGACTGCCACCGGAATCAAGACACACCCGACCTAATCTGTGTCCCAGGGAACGCGACCAGCCGAAGTGTGTCGAAGTCCAGTGGGAGGACTGAAGTCCCTTTCCCTCTAACAGCGCGGTACCTCTATTCATACAATCTGGATCTTTACCATTTTCGTTTACTGGCGATCGGTGTTCAAACGCTAGCATCTCACTTTGTTCATATAAGACTCTTCCTATTTCTGTTTCCTTGTTTTTGGTTTAGTTTCTTTGTTTAATAGCAAATCAACCTTCGTGATTTATTTCATACTAAAGTAATCCTTGTAGAAGAACAGCTATGATACGATTTAACCCATAACTGGGGGGGGCGAGAATTCATACATTTTCTAAGGGTAATTAGTTCGGAAGTTAACGTAAAAGAGCGACTGGAGTTCGAACTCACTGACTCCGAGGCTGTAACAGGGACCCCCCCCCGCCAAACGTCCTTTTTTTTCTTTTCTTGGGGAGGATTTTCTGTCTGTATTTACATTGTAACTGTTATTAGTTGCCGCTGTGATAAATCTTTCTTTGGTCTTTTTTAACGTAGTCTTCGAGTCTTTTTGTTGATTGCATCATTACTATAACAAATAGCAGTTGTGAAAGTAAGTTTTCCTGGAATATGCTTCTTTGGGCTTTTACTGCAAAGATTTGTCTTCCGCTGTCAATTTCACTCTCTTGTTTTCCATGACATTTGAGATGAAGTTTTTGTCGGATATTTTGTACGTTTTCAGACTCTCAGTTATCCAAGTTTGTGGGACCATATCACAGCCCTTTTTGTTGTCAATCAATACCATGGCTACATTTCCCCGCCTCATTTTGGCTCCTTTAAGCATATACTGGTCTGTATATAATAGGTCATTTGTTCTTTTTGTCCCTGTGGAGAATCTTTTTTGTTCTTCCAGATAAAGTCCACGGCATATCAATGAGTAATAGATTTCTTCTCTTATTTGTACGGTCAAGATTTTCCACATCATAAGTAAACACATTATTGGTCTATGGTTTCTGGAGATTTTGCCTTGAGGGGAGGGGCTCTTCTGAATTTGTGTAGTTTCCCCTTCGTCATTCATTCGGCTTTTTGTAGGCATTTACTCAGATGCAAGTCCAGTTTGTCGTGGATAGATGAGGATTTTTTAAACCATAAACCATGTACTCGATCGTGACTTGACGTTTTCTAATTTGGTATTTTCTTGAGTGTTGCATTTACCGATTCCAGGTGTATATTCACCTCGGGGCCTTTTTCAAGTTCTACTAATTCTTTTTTGGTGTTATCAATCCATTCATTCATTCATTCATTATTTCTGTAATGATCTTTTCGTTTTCATATTTAACTCCAAAATTGTTTTGCTTCTTTTGCATCCGGTTGATGATTTATCCTTGTGCAGTCTCCACCAGATTCTTGGGAGAATTTTCTTTCGTTATTTTCAAAGGTCCCGACTTCTTTCCTTTGCTTAACCCAATTCCAGTATCATTTGAGTCTCTTCTTTCACTTTTAATTTATTTCTTCCGACTGTGTTGTCAGAATTGTCTATAGTTGTCATTTTGGTATCTTTTTATTTCGTTGGGTTTCTGTGTTTTATCTTCCTTATTAATCTCGCTTGTTTTCCAGCTCCTTTATTTGTCCTTCTGTCCTCATTTTCCATCAAGATTTTGGATTTCTGTTCGGATTCCTTTGGAAGATACCTATTTTCTCACTGACTAGTTTTACTTCTGTATAGATTAACTTTTTCAGTTCGATGAGGTTGTCCGTTGGGATATTTCAATAATGTATTTATATTTTCAATCTCTACCATGACTTTTTTCTAATCTTGATTCCTTAGGAATGGTAATGTAGTCTTCTACTCCCTCGGGATTTTAAAAAATTACTTTGACGCTTTTTCTATCTTCTGTGTTAAGATTGATATTGTGGTGCTTGGTTCTGTGATGATTTGGTTATAAATATATAGTGTTTACACTCGTTTAGGATATCCTCTTTGAGTATATTCTTCTTGATTTACCTGTTCATATATTTCTCGTATTTTAATGTCAGAAAACCAACCTTTCTTAAAAAATAAATTTCATTTAGTCTGCGTGTCTTTGACTTGTATTACATTTAGCTGATTCTGTTCAGATCTCCATCATCCGTTTCCTATATTTTTTTTTTTTTTTTGCGTAGGGTTGGTTTAAAAATAACAGTAGATTACATTTTTGCTGTCATCTCTTGTCGATTTTTTCTTTTGGTTTCACCTAAATGCTTTGTTCTTTCTTTGTGAACCTGAAATTAGAACCGCCAATAGGATGCTACTGGGTTCACGAAGCTGCTTATCGAGGAAGCATCTGCCGATCATGACACTCACATCTGTTATACGAGTCCCACGTTGATATGGATATGGATTTGTAATTTTTCATGAGGGGCTATACCAGACCTAAAGGTTGATTAATATCTATGATACTCTCACAGTTGTGGCCTGGTACTCTCATAAGAAAGAGGATAATTAGGCTGGTCACAAAATAAATAAATAAAGGAAATATTTGAATATACCTTAGCCTTAAAGTCCGGCACCATCTAAATCGCATTTTTTAAAACCCAGTATAGATTCCTGTTCATGTCATTAAACATATACATCTCATGATGTGGCTAAATAGTCTGTTTAATTTAATCCACCTCCTTTTTAGAATTTTTGCAACGATTCTTGGAAATTCAGAAATGTTAATATCTTAATGTTTCGATCGAACGCCATTTTTTCATGTAAAGCATTTACACAATACATAAAAAATCGGGAATTAAAAGCTATTTTGTTTCTTTCTTAACTTCAATCAAAATTTGGCATTAAAATCTGGCACCTTTCATGTCAGTAAAAAAATGGCTTTTTTATTTTGCTTATTTTGTAATAGTTTTGCTATGGTTCGCTTAAGATAAAAAGAAAAAAATGACGTGCGTTTTACTTATAAATTTACAATGTTCATGGAACTAAAAGGTATTTAAAAAAATAATGAAAGATAATTATTTTCATTCTACGCAAGGTTTTCACCCCAGTTCTATCTTATCGTCATATCGAAGAACAAAATAGCACTATTATTAATTAATGATAATATTGTATATCTTTAATACAGTGATAAAGAAATATATATATCATTGTATAATAAATATTTTGTATAACGATATTCGATAATGGGCAAAAAAAATGAAAAGCAAGTTATTGAAAATGATTTATTCGCATACCATCAGCTTCATCAGATACAACAAACTTTGCTTTTTAATCTAACAGAAATCTTGATGTAATCGTCATGGAAACAGCCGATAAACGTTAATTTTCACATTCTAAAAGCTCTCAAGCAATAACCATTCAGCGTCTGTTTCCATGACAATTATATTTACATTTCCGTTATCATTTTAAAGAGATTAAACTTCATAAGCGAATCATTTTATACGAATGTATCTTTATTTTCAACAAGACGTTTTTCCTTTTTCAGTCATATTACTTAACTGCTTATATATATATATATATATATATATATATATATATATATATATATATATTGGTTGATTAGTTATTTTTAATGGCATATCAACCCTTATGTGTTACTTAATCTTTGGATTGATTAATTTGAACATTAATTTTTGTTTTAGTTAATGTGAAAAGAGATACTCTTCCACAAAGAGTAGGCTGGGACCTTTTATTAACCATGCCCCAATATTGTGGTTTGATTGGATGATCAGTTAAAATCTGATTCGTGGAAGAGATACTCTTCCCACAGACGTAGATAAGCGCATTTGATTCACTGACTAGTCAAAAAGTTGTTGAAGAATACGAAATGATCTATGATCGGTCAGGATAGCCAATCGGGAATGTTTGTTCCCAGGGAAAATCTTCTATAAAAGTAGATGTTTTTAAGGTTAGATGAGCGAAGATATCCCATGTTCATACCGAAGACAAAAGAATCAGAAAAGAAATCTTTCCAAGAAAATAAAGCCTCTTCTAAAGCCTCAATCTCCGAACAATCCAATAAGATAAAAAGACTTCTCCACCAGCTAGATACCTCATTTGTCTGTTTCAAATACAACAAAAGAGACAATTTGTATATATATATATATATATATATATATATATATATATATATATATATATATATATATATATATATTACACTGGTCAGCAACAAATTTGTTGTCTGCGTTTTTTTAGCTGATTTAGGACGAATCTGATGCGCTGAATCCAAAACTTACATTAGTTTTGCTCAATCAGGTCAAGTTTTTAAGCTCTGGCCACACGTCGTTTTTTACGTTTTCTTTTCACATGTACGCATGTGTGGAGCATTTTAGAAGAAGTTGGTGGGGGTAAAATGCCATGTCGAATAATTGTTTTGATTGGAAATGATTATTCTAATCACAAGAAGTATTCAGGTCCGATAGTTCTGGGTGATTATGTCGAAAAGGGATCAGTTTGAAGTCATAAAACCTCGAAATCTTCCAAAAATTGATGCTCAGCATTACACGAACAAGGACTGGCCTTTGTAGGAGGAATTGGTGCCTTGCAAAGAAAGGAACGTCATCAACGATTCTCTGGTGGACAGAGACAGAATACTCTTCCCACCGCTGCACATCAAGCTCGGCTGAATCAAGCAGTTCACAAGGGCGCTGGACAAGGACGGTGACTGCTTCACTTAATTGTGCCAGGATTTTCCAGGATTGACCATGGAGAAGTTGAAAGTTAGCATCTTTGACGGTCCTCAGATCCAGCAGCTCATTAGAGATCCAGAGTTCGAAAACTGAATGAATGAAGTGGAACTGGAAGCATGGAAGACATTTGTTCTGGTAGTGTAGAACTTTCTTGGTAACAATACGGCCAGAAACTACGCAGAACTTGTCAACAACATGTTGACTGCTTTCAGAAACCTGGGCTGCAACATGAGCGTCAAGATGCGCTACCTATTTTCCCATATGGACCGGTTTCCTGAGAACCTGGGTTCAATGAGTGACGAGCAGGGGAAGAGATTTCATCAGGACCTGAAAGAGATGAAGACCAGGTATCAGGGTCGCTGGGATGCAGTCATGATGGGTGACTACTTTTGGAATCTGAAGAGAGACCTCTCTGCCGCTGAGCATTCCAGGAGTTCGAAGGAACGAAAGTTCAAGCCCTGAAGTTTGAACAATGGTGAAGCAACATGCAATTTACGTGTACTTACCTTTATTAATTCCCACTATTCAGTTTACAGTAATCGATGTTTCTATCAGTTAATCAATATATGTTGTTGGCAAAACATTTTTTCTCTTAAAAACATATTTAGGATGATATGTGTTGACAAACATCTGCTGATAATGCCACAAAAATGTAATCGATTTTGTCACAAGATCTGATTTTTTTTCAAATCTACTTAACACAAAAACCTGACCTAATGGAGAGAAACAGATGCCATTTCCTGATTCAGCAGTGCAAAAATACCCTAAATCACGTGTAGAAATCTAGACAACATTCAAAAAGTAAAAATTTGTTACCCAGTGTTATTGTTACAACGTTGTGTTTCAATAAGTAGTTGTTAATTGTTAACGAAGAGTTTTTCTTGTCTTTGAATTGCCCAGGCAACTTGTTCCAACGAACCACCCTAGCCGTCAAAAGAAGTTCCGGACAGATTTATGTCATCCCTCATCTCTGGATCTTTCAAACACAACAGGGGAATAGAGAGAATTGATTGCTAGAAATGTACGTGATAGTCACGAAACGAAGGCCACAATCAAGTATCGTGACTAACATAGGACCACACAGCACTACGCCCGACAGTTTATATAAATATTCATTAACTTGAGGCTTGCAACTATGCTGTCAGTTTTTACATCCATACTTTCTATACTCTCCGATCTATTTAGGGTTTGGCTCTTGTATTTTGATCCTGGGAAGTAACATTCTTTTTGTTCGTATGGTCTTGTTTAATATTTGGTTTCTCATTAGTTTTTTCTTGATATTGAAGGTTCTCGGGATTGATATGATGAGAGGTTTGATATCAGCAGTCGTTTTTGTTCAGTTGTTGGTTGGTCACGACTTATTGGAGGAAGGTCCAATTTTGGTTGAAATGTTTTTGCTTTGCTTTTTGGTTTGGGATTTATTTTGAGAATTGGTGGGCAGATCGTTCATCTCAGCGATTTTTCTCAAAATTTATTTTTGTTAAAGATTTGAAGTTTTTTGTAGATATTTTTGAGTAGTAGTATGGGTGTTTGTTGTGGATTCTTTGATTTCAGCTGAGTGTAGTTTTTTTTAGCTGTTCTTGAAACTTTGGTCAATCGTTTTGGTCTTAATTGATCCGGTTGATTTTTGTTATTGCTGATTTGATTCTGTGCTACGGTGATGTAGCTATTATCTTTCATAGAGGTTTCTACTATTTTTCTTGCTTCTAAAGATGTTATAGTTCTATACTTTGCCTCCATAATTTCACATTACAAGTCTTGAAATTGCAGGATGATTCTCTTGACAGTTTGAGCATTTAGTTTGGTTGCAACATTTGGTCTGGGTCTTTTGGGCCACACCTTCCATAAATGTCCTCTGCAGCTCTCTTTGTGGGGTCCATATTTTTTCATATTTAACGGTACAGAAATGCATTGTTCTACCTTTTCGAGGCAATATCCAATATTCACTTACTTTCGAATTATAGATTTGTTAAATGTCAAAATATATGTTTGTATTAATATTTCTTCGCCACTTCTTCAATTAGTTACACTTTTGTAACCTTTGTATTTCTTCTGAAAAATCTTTGTTTCTGGCAATTTCTTTTGAGCTGTTAACCTTTTCATGCAGGTAAGTTTTGGATTTTAAGTTGTGAAAATTTAACATTTTAATTCGGTTTTCATCCAGTTTCTTGCTATCTACTTCCACGAGTAGAGTGCTGATTTTAATTTTTCAGATTCATTGAGATTTTGTTCGGGATTTTTGTTTGTATTAATGTCTTGTTTATTTTTTTTTCGCTCGTCTAGCATTCCCCCCACTTACTAGGGAGTCCAAATTCTGTTGATAATTTACCAAGGACGATATCCATTTGTCTTGATTGAGACGGAGATACACCAACCAGCATACTCGTATCGGGAGGCGGCTTTCAAGCCCCTGATAATTTCAGGCTTTCAGTCAACAAAACCAAGTGCCTTCAAGTTAAACTGGCCTAAGTCAAGTTTCTCTCGATGCGACTCACTCTCAATCACCGCCTTCAAGAACCTTTAAGATAAAAAGAGTTAAGAATTTGTTTGACACAAGCGCAATTTGAAGAACACAGTCGGGACAATCATAAAGATGACTAGGCTTGATCAGTCGATTGATTAGATCGATCCTATCTGACCGCCGATTTAGCCAAAATAAGGGCCGAAGTAAAGTGTTACAGCTTACGTGACCACTCAGCATCTGAGTTTCTGACCACTCAGCTACGAGGATCCCGTCCTCAAGTATTAAAGGTCATCATTCACGGCCAACAGGTAACCTCGTTAGGAAGAGGAGTTCTTACCCTCTGGAATCGGTGTATTCTACAGCCCAAGTATATATATATATATATATATATATATATATATATATATATATATATATATATATATATCATCATTATCATTACACGGAGTCTTTTGCTAGTTCTTGCTGATCAGCCAATACAGGAGTGTCAATGTGTAAGAGTCCATAAGAGAATGTTACTTTGTCCTCACTTCTCCAGCAGCCACCCCCGTCTGTCTCTGTTTTATTGTATTATATCAATTGAAAGTAGGCCTAATTTGTAGAGTGTTCGCCAATGGTCCGAAAGACCGAGGTTCAGTCCTAGGTCATGTCATACCAAAGACTCAAAAAAAATTATACCTGATGCTGCCTTGCTTAACACTCAGCATTATAAGGTAAGGATCAAGAGTAAAGTGGAGCAATCCAGGGAATGGAGTAACGCCCTCCCCTACACCATGGTGTAGTGGCTATTGAAAAGAGAGCCTTCGGGTCATCCTCGACTATGGTCACCAACTTTACTTATATCAATTGAAGTTCGAAGTACATAATCTAGGCAGATTATAGATATATATGGTGCTAATGTATCGCCTTGTAAGACTTCAACGACAATTTCAAACCATTGTTTTCGTGTTTTTTTGTAAAACATCATTATAGCGGTAATAGTTTTTTTGAGGAGACCATCTGCTAGATTTATTTATTCCATCTTTCCTTTGTGTATAGAATCAAATACAATGAAGAAATCTACGAACACCAGTGTTGCCTCGAGATTTTTTCATTGGCAAAAACTTTATCATATAAGTATATGGAAGTTGATCCATATAACATTACATGTAGCATATATGTTGTAGCTTTTTATTATAATACGTTTATTAATACTTGATATATGTTATAATATAACAGCAATTAACTATGATAATATAATGTACCCCAGACAAAAACATGGCCTCACCACCCAAAGAAAAAATTTCTTCCATTATTTTTAATGCAGGAAAAATAAACTAAGCACAAATCTTTGGCAAAACTAATTTTATTGAATAGCCAAACTTTTTAGCTTCATGGAACATACCTTTAATTATTTCAAATAATTTATTCTAATTAATTTTAGAGATTTTTTCAATATAAAGTAGAGGAACAAATTATAGAGTCCCTAAATTGTGAAGAAAAATATTAATTATTTCAATTAACTTGGGGTATATTCCCTGAAGCTGGAAAGTTTAGTTATCAAATAAAATAGGTTTTCTTTCAGAATTGTATTAAAACTAACAAAAGGAATGTTTTCTAAAAATGGTGAGTTCAAATTTTTGGCAAGAGGTTGTATATTATTGCAATACCGTTATAATCATAAATATGAAAATTGATAAGTTTTTCAGAATTTTGTACAAGTTCGCGTAAAACAAAAATTCACTGCTAAAATCAAACGATGTCAAAGTAATTAACAATTTAAACAAGTTGGTTAATCATTACATCGAAAATGACGAATGACATAAACTGTTGAGCAAAAAAAAAAAAAAAAGTCTTATTCTTCCATTGAACAAATTTAATGATCAACTCATCAAAACACCAAACGACTTTTATTTATTGTCCATTTTTGTTTTTTAAGTGTTTAAGGTTAAATGTGTATCGTAGTGACAAGACAAGTGATATTTTCAAATATTGATTTAGCATAAGTAGAGAAACGCTATTACAAACAACTTTTAAATTATTCATAATTGAAACTAGATAATTATTCTCCATTGTATAATACGATTATAGATTTCTGTTGAGTGTCAAGTTTTTGAGGATCTCGTTGTCGGATCAGTGAATCATGACTGAAGGATGAGTTCCCTGAAAGTTTAGATCTTATCACAATTTACTTCTTTATTCTTATTTCATACAATTTTAACGGTTGGCTGATATTGACTCTAAAATTTTCTCATAAAAAGCAGCAAAATCTTTTTATAACCCTGGTCTAAAAACATAATTTTGCCATCTTGTATCAGAAAAAGAAATATGTTTTGGGAATACGCATAATTTCATCATTTGTAACAGAAAGAGAAACATGTTTAGGAAATATTTAAAATCTGTTTATCAGATCAGTTGTTAAAAAATGGATCGTTTAAACATTTTCCCCAGGATGCTTTCATCCATTTGTTTAATGGCATATCAAATCCTTGATGGTTATTTAATGCAGAAATTTGATTCATTTGTAAATATCTGATTATTATCATAACTATATATTTTTACTTTTTTATTTGTTTACTCATTTCTTGACACGGTTACATGGTGTCAAAGTATTTCTATCTAATACAAATAATTTTCAAACAGAAGTATTTGAACCATAGATGAGATCCTAACAGGTACTACCACTCTAGGTCAGAGTGGACCTGGGAGTAATGGTACTGAAGAGGTACTCCATTCCTCGATCTCCAAAACTGGAGCCTCACCATCAAAGGCAATCTAGTGACATAGTCAGGACATCCCATCTTTTGAGCATTCTAAGCGCTGCCGGCAGAACAAGCACATGATTCATTCCGGTCTCTGATGAAGGACCATAGAATTAGGCTCCGGCTTTGAACTTTTGGGTTAAATTATCACAAAAGAAATACGTATCAAAGATTAGAAATAATTAATAAGACTATCCGAAAAATTTTTTTTAGAATACG
Organism: Sepioteuthis lessoniana; assembly: GCA_963585895.1. Taxonomy (NCBI): domain Eukaryota; kingdom Metazoa; phylum Mollusca; class Cephalopoda; order Myopsida; family Loliginidae; genus Sepioteuthis; species Sepioteuthis lessoniana. The sequence goes on from OY757917.1 coordinate 106,419, forward strand.
CTCACTCCCCGACGATTTCCGACAATTTTCACTCGTGTCCCGATTTCACTTGCCAAGAACTCAGCGGTTTGCGGAAAACCTATGCGCCAAACAGTTTGTGAACCTAAAGATGTGCCAGCCGGATGGCAAATGAAGCTGTTATAAACGTGGCCTTGACCAGCTGTGTCCTACTGCACGGCATGGGTCCATTTAGTTTTGCAAAGAAGCATGTGGCACGAAGCCAATCCTTGTCTTACGTTCCATATTTCACGCTCTACGTAAGAATTTGGCACTTAATCGAGAAAAGAGATAGAGATCAATAAAGAGATTAGAAATGTCTATTCATTAGTTATTATATCTTGTAAAAGAAACTCTAATCTACGTTCTTTGGATCTTGTCAGTTGTAAACACTTACTGACTGAAAGTGACCGAGGAAGAAAAATGGATTGAAAAATCGTTATAGTGTTACACAATGTATTCTGCTACGAGTTGAGCTACGTCATTAATGCATCTATCTATCTATCTATCTATCTATATATATATATATATATATATATATTTGTAATTTGCTTTATTTATAGATAAAGAATGCTCAACAACGGTATAGAGCATACTTATATATAAGTTAGGGTGGTACTGACACGGAGTCAACGGTGCTGAGTGATAGTCAGTTTTTCGCCATTGCGAGCGTCAGACTAAATAATTTCTAAATGATTGGTTTTCTTTTATATACAGTTGTGTGGAGCATAATGGGAAAGGTGATCTAGTTTGTGGTACATTCTGGGAATGGCGGTCTAGTTTAAGTTGTGTGGTTACACTATATTTTGTGATTTTTTAAAATTTATATACTCTATTATGTTTAACTTATAATAATAATAAATCTTTCGTGTTATTATTTTTCACATGTTTAGTGGGAATTTCTTTTCATGCTTACATTTGGATATAAGTTCTAATCATATATATATATATATATATATATATAGAGAGAGAGAGAGAGAGAGAGATGGATAGAGAGAGAGTAAAGGAAAGTGATAAGTAATATAGAAATGTTTCTTTTGTGTGATTCATTTTTTGATTTTCTTCCCATGATTTCAATCTTAGGTCATCACCAAGAGAAGATTTTTTAAGTCTTTAAAAGAGTTTATTAGCCACATATACAAAGAATTAAAAAAACATGAAAAATGAACCGGTAATGGAGCATATCCATTCGTTAAATGAAAATTATATTTTTTAACCAAGTGTCTTCAACTGACTAAAATATGATATATATATATATGTATAGTTATCCACAGACTCTTTTGTTGTATCACAACTCGTCAGTATATATATATATATATATATATAAGGTAAACCAATAAGTTCTCAACTTAACGTTAAAAAAAGCATTTTTACTCCACAAATATTAAATTTTCAACATATATCCGTTCGTTGTCAAGGTCTCTCTCTCTCTCTCTCTCTCTCTCTCTCTCTCTCTCTCTCTCTCTCTCTCTCTCAAGCAATTGACCACACCAGAAATTCGGGCCTAAAGAAAGGAATTTAACCTTTTCAACCCTAGGGCTACAATGCTCTACTCTAAAGAGTCGGGACTATTAAAAGGACAAAGAAAAAAAAGAACAGTTAAATTTACTAGGTAACAATCATAATTTATTCATGAGATATCCGGTGTTGTTAGCAATCGCAAAAAGATGATGTAATATCAGGATTAAATGTAGAGGTTGACAAAAAAGGAGCACATCAAACAAGCGATGATTTGACAGTTGTGAATACAGCGTACTTTTGGCATGCTTAGGGTTGGGAAGCCTCTGGTTTAAAGTGAACGAACAACTCATCTATCTGAGATTCTTTTTATGTTTACCTTAGTATTTAGTTGTATGTTAAATAAAATATAATTAGCGTTGACTTTGCTGTGTTTTTTCTTTCTATTTTTTCCGCATAAGACGAATCTTTTACTAAAAGGACGTCTCGAATTTCCATGCGTGATTTTAATCGGCTTTAATAATCGTGGACCTTTTGTTAACAACAGATTTATTTCTTTTTCTGTCAATAGCCCGAAAATAATAATGTGTCTTATTTGAAGGTGTTTCTTTTATACCGAAAATAAATCATTTGGCTGATGCATACGTTACCAGCAACTTTTTGTGGAATGTTAAGGAAATCTTGAAACTGTCTTTGAAGTTTATTCAACAACTTTATTGCTTATATGCTTATCAGTCAAACACAGTAAAGTCGTTTATAAGCAATTTGGGGAAAAGTTAATGATGGAACTGAAGCCGAAAGTGTAGCGTATTCTTTGGATTTCCAATTTCTGGACTTGTTTTATTTCAAACAACACATTCTGTTTAGGCAAAATATCAAGTATCACCTCGAATCAAAATGAACCTCTTTGGAATACAAGATTGAACTGATATAGGAGAACCATATAAAACCAAATAAAATACATGATGGCGAAATAATGCAGCTATTCATTCATAATCTTGAAATATCTAAAAAAATATTTTTTTAAAGTGAAGGTGGTGATATTTGAGAAATTTTGTTTTACGACTACTTCTTATTTCTGGATGAAATTTTAGTTGCTGTGGTGGTACTAATACTAATTTTTCTTCTACTACAATCACTGATAATAATGATAATTCCTGCATATCGAATGGATATGGAAATCAAGAATATGTGAAGACTAAAGATTTGAATAATACCAGTGGTCATCGGAGCTGAGAAGTGTTTCTTAGCAATAAATATCAACACACACACACGCACACACACACACACACACACACACACACACACACACACACACACACACACACTGCCCAGAAGATTACCATACACAGAACATCTCTCACATAAAGAAAATTACTATCAGAGTGACAATTCTCCTCTAATGTCGTTGGACTAGAGGTTTGACTCCTCCGTTCAACAGGATAACTCATATCAAAACAAAAACTGATAATATGCGGAACACTTGCGAGTGAAACAGTTTGTCATAAGCGAATGCAGCAGCAAACTGGCACAAAAGGAATATAAGAACATGCATGACTGGGTAGGAAAGGTGATCTAGTGGGATTGTGTAAAAGATTAAAACTTGACCATATTCACCGATGGAATATGCATAAATCAGAATCTGTACAATAAAATGAGATCCTTTCTGACAAACATTCACAAACCAGAATCTGTTCTAGAAAACGAAACGCAGAAAATTCTCTGGGACTTTGAGATAGAAAAATATCCGCCAGACCTTGTCTTAATGAACAACTAAGAAACTTGTCATCTAGTGGATTTTACTGCTCCAACAGACAACAGAGTTAGAATAAAAGAAAACGAAAATGCAAGATCTTGCCAGAATGTAGAAAAAGCAGTAGAACGTAGAGGTGACAGTGATATCAATGGTAGTCAGAGCAATAGGAATAATTGCAAAGAACTTGGAAAAGATAAAAGGTAAAATGGAGATAAAGAAATGAGATCATCTAAACCGCAACACTGTTAAAATAAGCCAAGGTACTTAGAAGTGTTCTGGATAATTAAAGAGACTTGCTGTCACTCAGGTTTCAGTGGAAAATCTCCCGTTAGAAGTGATATGAAAAACTCATAACAATAATAATAATAATAATAATAGCAGTAGTAGTAGCACTAACCGCTGGGGGAGGGGACAACACCTTGCAGAAATTAAAATACAAAGAGGCATCTTCCAAGATGACTCCTCGTCGCCACTTTTATATTTATATACTAATAAAGTGTGATAAATACTACAAATTCACAAAGTCAGAAAGTATAAATCACTTGATTTATATGGATAATGTTAAGATATTTACCAAGTTTAAAAAGTAACTGCAAACCCCAATCTAACTTATCAGAATTTCCATCCAAGTGACAGGAATCGAATTTGGAATTTAGAAATGTGCAATGTTTATGACGAGGTAAGAAAAACACAAATTTGATTTTGCACTTTCTTCAGAACTCCTATGAATTAAAATCATCCCACATGATATGCAACCAAAACTTTTTATGCCAAACTTACCGAATTTTCCAATGCTCTTTCATTTGATGCTAGAAGCTTTAGTTATTCTTAGAGCGAGCCAATTGATATTGATAATACGTTGGAGAAATACACTCGTTCATATTTCACCTCTGTTCACAAACTTTCTTTCTTGTCACCTTTCCCATTAAGCATGACCCAAAAAGTATATAAATAATACAGACAACAGATGTACGCTTTTTGGGAGCGAATCTTTTCACAGCGTTACCGTTGCCATTTACGTTTATTCAAGTGAGTCAGGACAATTGTTTTTTAGAAAGCATTCTTTAAAAAAATCAAAGCATTTGAACGTGTTTGTGTGACGTATTGAAGTATCAAAATACGTCCCTAATAATTGATAATAGATATATATTAAGATTAACTAAAGGCAATGATAATGGTAGCGTTTATAAATTTAAACAGGAGGTTGTCGGAAAGGTTTTCTGCAGATTCCAAAGTCGTCTGGATGCCGTGATTGAAACCAATTGCATTTTCCTTTGAATAAATTGAATTCATAGTATTTTAAGATACTTACATGTAATTTTGGTAAGAATATCTGATAAAGTGAGATGTTAGTGTTATTTTTCTAATCGCGTAATTTAGACGCCAATTTATCCATCGTACCCTGGACATAGAACAGAATGAGGCCGAGTAAATAAAGCTCATCAAATTTTCAAAGATTTTGAGATACAAACAGATCATCTATGCCAGAAGATCGGCTCTAGTGTTAATTAACAAGAAGAAAAACTTGTTATTTAGTGGATTTTACCGTTACGGCCAACCATAGAAAAATTAAAAAAACGAAAAGATAGACAATATTTGGATTTTGCCAGAGATCTGAAAATGTTGTAGAATATAATGGTGATGATGATACCAATCGTAGTTCGAGTTCTTGGAAAAATCCCGAAAAACCTGGAAAAGAGATTGGATGAACTGGAAATCCGAGGAATAATTGAGACAGTTCAGCGCACAGGATTGCTGAGATCGGCTCGAATACTTAGACGAGTACTGGAGATCTGAGGAGGTTTGCTGTCACTTTGGCTTTAATGGAGGCTCCCAATTATTCCTGGCGTAAAAATCCGTAAGGAAGAAATAATAATAATAATAATAATAATAATAATAATAATAATAAATGCTTGACGTAAAAAAAACTACAGGTACTATTTACCAACCCCTCCGCTCGGGCAGGATATGACACAAGGTCAATTTTTAAGCGGAGTTTAACAGGTTTGAATTCAGAGTTTTCCTTCTCCTAGACTAGTTGCCTCACCAAGGCTGAAGAACCTAGTCCGTCCTACTATTTACCCATAGCTGGAGGGAGAATAAGGGGGTTCATACCTTTCCCAAGGGTATTTGCCCGAAAGTGAACGTAATAGCGCGACTGGAGTACGAACTCGCGTACTACGATTCCGCAGTTCATCGCTTTAACCATTACAAAACTACAGGTACTCGGAAATATTGGAAGCAGGCATCATCTAACGAGCAGAGGTGTAGGAAAAACAAAAAGAAGAAAAAAGAAGTGTACCTCAGGAGAGAGGGGGGAGGGGAAGAAGAGAGAAAGCTAGTTTCTCAAAACCAAGCTCTGCAGCAGAAATCTAATCAAAGGGATGAACACCAGGGCGCATCCCCCCGCCCTTATAAGATTCTCAGGACCATTTTTACAATAGACAAGGGAGGAACTCAGACAAATGAAGCAAAGGACAAGAAAACTGATGATCATGCACAAAAAGGCTTTACATCCAAGAAATGACACAGACAGTGTGTGTCAAGAAAAGGAGGAAGATGTATCGCCAACGTTGAAGATTGCATCGGTTCATCAATGCAAGGAATCGAGGACAACAATAAAAAATAGTGAAGAAAGATTGATTACAGCACCCAATAATAGCGTTAGCAACATAAGTACAAACAGAAAAACTAGGAAAAAATTGGGAAGAAAAACAACTGTATCGATATTTCAAGCGACAAACAAACGAGATTCCACACAAGAAGATCTGGACATGTCTACGAAATAGAAATCTTAAGAGAAAATGAATCTCATCTAATAATAGCACAAAACAACGCCATAAGGACCAATTATGTTTAAGCAAGAATCGATAATACGCAACAGAATTACAAATGTAGGTTATGCGGAAAAAGAGATGAAACAAGTAAGCGAATGCAGTAAGCCAGCACCAAAGGAGTACAAGAGTAGGCACGATTGGGTGGGAAAGGTAATTTATTGGGGACTGTGCAAGGGATTGAAATTTGATTATATCGCCAAATGTTATATTCACAAACCAGAATCTATTCTAGAAAATGAGATTCATAAAGTTCTCTGGAATTTTGAGATTTTCCAGTAAGTGAAAAATAAAAGAAAGTGAAAAGATAGACAAAAAAGATTTGTACAAAACAACAAACAGCATTCTCGTGTAGTTCCCATCTAACTTTTTCTCCATGTGTTTTGTTAGTGTTCATTTGGTGCATCCATACAGTAGTACTGACACAGGCACAACTTGGATGAAATCCCGTTTTATTTTATCGGATAGATTAGACTTCCATATGATCGATAAACTGTCAATAATATTCTATACCTTCACTAGACGTATATTGACAACACTTTCAGTAGATGAGATATTGCTGCTGATGCATGTGAACTGGTCCACTAATATTAGAGGCTTACCAGTTAGAATTCCTTTTTATTTAAAACATATGTACACTCTGTTTTATTTGCATTCATATAGAGGTCAACGCCTTTTGCTGCTTGCTCTAGACTCAACAGTAAGAATTCTGATTGGGCTGATATATTTGCGAGAAGTGTTCGGTCGTCTGCATAGTGTACGTATGTCATAGTTTCTGCCGGATATCGTCTACTTCCTGCCTTTTTCAATGTGAAGCCATTTTCTCTTATATACTGACATTTGAAGTACGTAGTCTAGACTGATCATAAACAAATATGGTGCTAATGCATCTCGTTGCAAGACTCCAGCGAAAATGTCACAATCGGTGTCTCCATCAGCTGAGCGAATCATTGCGTCCGTGTTTATGAATAGCATCAATTATAGCGATAACAGTTTCTGTGGAAAAACTATATGCTAGTTGTATTTGTTCTATCTTTGTTCTATGTATGGAATCGAGTGCCTTTGGGGAAATTTGTGAACACTAATGTTTTCTCGATTTTTTTTTTCACACCTTCAAAACCACTCTGATATCCTGTCCCCACTTGTGGCAGAATAACATTCAATAAGGTAGGAGAGTATTTTAAGAGCTACACAAATATATGATAATGGAAACTATAAGATACAGCAGAGTCGATGTAAAGCAATGCAGATGATTCTAAAGTTGAGTGAAAGGCGAGTTTCACCACGTGACTTGACGGAAAACCTCATTGGTCAACGGATCAAGCATTTCACTAAGGAAACAATTCCTATTCATCTTTAAGGGTAGCGTCTATTGATAAGAAAATAAAAACACTCAACGAAAATTTTATCATGACTCTCATCGAAGAATATATATACACACGCGCGCACACACACACACACACACGCGCGCGCGCGATATAAATTCGAATGATATCGATGTTAATAAGTAAAATGCATATCAATAATTTTACATATACCTAATAAACAAACATCACAAAAACATAATAAGCTTTCTTACTCCAAATCTTTGTCTGTCTTTCACCGCCCTTCTTTATATATATATATATATATATATGTGTGCGTGTGTGTGTGTGTGTGGAAAGAAAGATTTTGTATTAGGTCTTATATATTAAACATATAATTCCTTGTTCATCTGTATGTTTTATTCTGTGTATATATATATATATATATATATATATATATATATATATATATATATATATATATATACGCATAACTTAAAGAGAGATGGGAGTAGTTTGGAAGCAAAGGTTTCGAAATGAAGTCCATACAATTTCTTATTTTCCATTCTTTTATTTAATTCTTCCTAGCCGAGAAGTACACACCTTCGAAATTTACTCACGGCTGCTGAATACGACCCAATTTAAAGTCTTACTGCATTTCCGCACCTTTTCTTATCATCTGAATTGTACAAATGGTTACATTAACTTCTCTCAATATAATGACGACATTGCTCGCCGACCGAATACTGAGTCTATCAATTGTGCGGGGGGAACGTTAGTGAAGCTTTTTGTTTTAATTTTTCCAAAAATGTGACAAAAAATATTCGTTTGTATGAAAGAACGCATTGTGTTAGTAGATTTAGAGTGCGTTTTATATTAGTTATCCTCGACAACATAAGGAGCTCATCATACCATACTGGCGGCCATAGAGAACATTGTTGATTTATCGGATTAACACGGAGAATGTTTATATATATATATATATATATGTGTGTGTGTGTGTGTGTGTGTGTATTCATACGTATATACTACCCCCTCGTGATACAAGGTCAATTTTTTAGCAGCAAGAACTGCTGGCTTCGATTCAGTGTTTTTCTCCTAGACTGATTGCCTAAGACTAAGAAAACCCATTCTGTTCAACTATTTACCCATAGGCAGACGTATTGCCAGGGGTATTAATGTGAAATAAAACGCAAACAGCTTCGACCAAAATTTGAACTCAGGTCGCTAATTCCATTTCCTACGACGCTAACGGTTAAGTGATCCTCCATGTGGCATAATTGTTTTCTTCTTGATTTTGCAAGTCTTATGATGTTCTTAAAATGCAGGGTTGTACTAGTGTTGACTCCCTCTCAATATTTTAGAAATTTTGCTGTGAAATGCTGTGAGATACGTTCTACCTGAAATGGCTATATATGTGGTATTACCTCCTTTGTTGGCCAAAGAATATCAGCTAATGTCCGCTAATGATTTTGTGATTATTTCCAAAAGGAGATCTATCGGCCACCGTACTTCAGTTCCTCAAAAAGAAGATGAAGAGGAAACACATTCTGAGAATTCACTTGCCTTTGTTTACTCTTCGAGTTTATCCTGGTGGAAGGAGACTTATGACAGTTTGCAATTTGGACTGAGGGACGGAGGGCTCATCCGTCACTATTGCAACTATACCATTCTGTTTAATTGTCAGTTCCTAACTCTGCCGTATATGTTCTTCTTGTGACCAACTATTGCGGGAGGAAACATATGACATTTTACAATATGGACTGAGAGGTGGGGCTGATCCCTCACGATTACGACTATCCCATTCTGTCTAATTGTTTGTTTCTAATTCTTCCGTCAATCTTCTTCTTCTAACCAACTCTGGTGCATGGGGGAGGGGGGACCCAGTCCAGCAGTCAACTTAGCCGTCGTTAGCCTGTGCCACCAGTCATTGGCTTATCTCCTGATTGCTTCCTTAAATATATAGGACCCTTGTCCCCAGGAAATAACTCCCCACACCTCTCACGTGAACCTCCTAGAACTAAACTACTTTGAAGATGATACCCTTGTCTACAGACTTCTGACCGTTCTGGCGCCACAAACTTCTGTTTATGATGAACATTAAAGACTAACCTTTTCATCTAAAAAATTCTTCACTTTCTATTTTATCAATTGTTAAAATCTGCTGACCTCCCTAACTTGTCTAGCTATGCCTTTTGATACTACAACTGCTACTACTACTACTACCACTACTTCAACTACTACTACACACACACATCCAGATATGCTACTCATGCCCACTCATATCTGACTCCCATATGCATATACATACATATATGCTAAAACTATATGCAAATATACTCATATAGACATGTTTTCACTTAGGTGTATATGCATCATTGCACTTAAATATGTGCAGTCACAACTCCGTTTTAGCAATACATTCTATTTTTACAGTTTTTTTTTGGGGGGGGGGTTATACTCTGGTATACAGTTTTGAATCTTACTAATTTAAGATTGGTAGATATAAAAAAGAAGTTACAGATATTTACTGGAATATTTATTTCCTTTTCAGAGCGCACAATGAGCACCTGACTTTTAAGCAAAGATTTTGGTTGAAAGTTCACAAGATTAATTTTCTTCTCTGGTTGGCTTTTCGATTCGGACTTGAGTTATTTAGACAATTTGAGATTTTAAAAAAAGAAAGAAAATAATCGATGAAAGAAAACCTTCTAATTTTAATCAATTAGGTGAAAAGACTAAAAATACTTTCTTATTTATGCCAAAATGTCATTGAAATGAAATCTTCATATTCCCCAAAGCTCCAGGGCTGGAGCCTCAGCATCTGATGGTTTAATGTCATATCCAGGACACTCATTGGGAAGAGTTTACCCCTCTGTCGAGATGCAGTTTGTGTTTTCTACAGCCTAACCCCAACCAACTTGGCAGCATTAGGTAATATTGATAATCATACAAAATTGCAGTAGAATTAACAGAAAGTCAAATGGAGGGTAAAAATAAACAATGAAAATACTTTAAAAAGTTAAAAAAATAGGGAGAAAAATGAATACAAGGAGATTTCAAAAGAATAAAAGGGATTATTGCAAAGGGTCTATTAACGTGGTTGTGGGGAAGACATCTAAAAAGAAAAACTGAATTCTAAATAAAAACCGTTGGACACTGTAACATACTCAATGTGAACTATGTGGGTATAATAAATGATAATAATATGATTATAAATAGATGATTATAATAGATTATTTGTGAAAATGAAAGGAAGAAGAAAAAGGAAGTCGTCAATATAAAGATAACGTCTTATAAAGAAAATTGGCAACGGCATAAAGTTTAATAATTAAAAGGTTAATTATGACAGTCTTAAAACTGTCAAGAGAACAACTGGTAGATGATAAAATTCAATGATGAAAATGGAAAGAAAAACAACAGCACAAACTTTTCAAGAAACAAATAAAAGAAAAAGTAAACAAACAAGATTTTATGAACATATTTACAAAGAGGATATTTGGTTTAACAAAAGGAGACTTCCGGGTGGAAGTCCAGAAAAAAAAATTTCGGTTGTATATTTTGTCACTAGTTTTTGAAAAAGGGTCGCAGTGAACTTTTGCACACATCTAACTTAAGGTCATGATAGGAGAGAGTAGACTTATGAATAATTGATTATTGCATAAGTACCAATAATTTTGAAGAGTCCAATGATTTTATACGATTTTCAGTAAAGGAAAAGAAAATCGTTGTTAATGAACAATGTATCGTAAAAATAAAATATATCAATAAGTTTTTTTTTTTTTTTGTTTTTGTTTTTTTTTGCAAAACTTTCTGAATATGATGAAACGAATTTGCAACTATCTCAGCCTGCGAACTGACCGCACAGGATCAATAGGATGGTCACCAGAATCAGAGAAATTATCAATCAAGAATCATCTCAAAGTTCAGGAAGAAACCCCTCAAAAACTTGGCGCTTCGGATGAGAAGTGAGTGGTTCGTAGCAGGGTGAAATCGAATCGATTTACTTGGGCTAAATTTTAAGGTTTCTTTTATTTTACTTCGTCGAAGTGTTAGTGAAGACTGCATAGAGGGTGGGGTCAATAATACCATTTAAAAACTTTTTTAATAGAATGATTCATTAAAGAAGAAGAAGAAGAAGAAGAAGAAGAAGAAGAAGAAGAAGAAGAAGAAGAAGAAGAAGAAGAAGAAGAAGAAGAAGAAAACTTAAAGTAGCGATTGTCGCACGTGATGAGACTGAGATAAATTGTAAATTATAAAAATGAATGAACCAATCTAAGCATGTTTATTGTGAATTGTGGAAATCAAACTACAATCTAAGCAAATAATTATAGATTCGAACACATTAAAGAAGAAAAAGTGCCCGGTAGGGAAGTTATAACTGACAACAAAGCAAAACTAAAAAAAATGAAAATTCGAAAAAATATCTGGCCCTTGAAAAATGTAGAATCTGAATGTGACCATCTGTCATTAATGATATACTAGGAAAAGCTTCAAAGATATTTGCAAGTCAGAAGAATTGGGTATCTAATGAAAAATTGAACCCTGTCAGACGATACTATTACTAAAAACCAGTTAGAATACTAAGGAAGGTGCTGGTGTACTGAGGAAACTTACTATCACTTGATCTTTATTGAGAACTGCTAGATACTCGTAGCATGAAAACTAAGCGAGTACGTAATAATAATAAAATGTCACCTCTGTAAAGAATTTTGCAAACTGATCCAGAAAGAGTACAAAAATACGATAGAGTAAGAAAAACCATATTCCATTAACAGTGCAAATGACTTAGGTTCTGCCATATTGATTAATGGTATCAAACCAGAAACTGTCATGGAAAATACAAATCATGAAATACACTGGGATTTTTACATCCAGACCGAACAGTCAATCCAATCAAAAATATTGAATGCGAAAGTCGTAAACAAGAGGAAAAAATCTATTAGGTCGTCTACTTGTCTCTGTTTGCAGATCACGGAGTGGGTGTGGCGAGGAGTAAGAAATTCGATTTGAAAAAGATGTGGAATGTAGATGGTAGAATTATGTTCGGGGGCACTTGAAAACCTGTCAACAACACTGAAATCGAGATTAGCTGTGTGGGAAAATTTGACAAAGGATTATACAAGCCAATGAATCACTGGGTTTGGGTGATTTCTTTTTTTTAATGGTGTATCAATTTTTATCTGATGGGGGGGGGTAAGGGAGTTTATAGCTAACCCCCGAATATTAAGTCCGAAATTGAACGTAATAGTACACGACTGGAGTTCAAACTCCCTTAGTACGATGTCGATGTCCAGCACGTTAGCCGCTACGTCACACAACGAATGCTCACTGATTTATTGAAGTCATGAGAATACTGCGAAAAGTTCTGGAGATTTAAAGTGAAGGAAAACCAAACCTAGAATTGACTAACAAGTAGCAAGACCAGACCTCGTATTAATTAAGACTTGCTGCTATTCAGACTTCAATTACAACTGTTGTGAAAAACTTGCAACAACAATGATAATAATAATAAAAACTGTAAATTTTGATAAGGATATGAAGAACAAAGAAATTTTGGGATTTTTACTCTCCCCTTCTCCTCCTAAAGTTACGTAACTGGATTTCTTTTTACAAAACGTTGTTAATTCAGATGTGGTAGATAAGGATGTTTAAAACTGTTTGGAATATAACTCTTTGTAAGTTTAAAACTGAAGTGTTTCAATCTCTGTGTGTGTGTGTCTGTGGTCCGCTTAAGTGTTCTCTTTCCTGTAGGAGTACAAAGTCATATTAATAACAGGCGCAGAGATTATAATCAACCGTTGGATCTAGTTTAGCGACAATATACTACCTATGAAAAATGACAAATCCAAATCAAAGTGGAATTCAGATTTGTAATCTGAGTGTTATGATCGGCAGGTGCTCCCTTGAGAGCCAACATGGGGGACGTGACTGGCATCCTGCAAATGTTGGCTGTTCTAATTTCATATAAACAAACTACGACCAAAGCAACCACTCAGCTTGGAAACATCGGAGAGAAAAATGGGCGCGGAAAGATAACAAAAATGTATTTCCCAGTTATTTTAAGAGCCATCCTACACAAAGAGGTTATAGAAAAAGACTTATAGAAATTTATACAGAATCTGCTAGAATTAATACAACAAACCAAAGTTGATTGGCTAGTTGTTTTGTTTTACGGTGTATCAACCATTTTCTGGTAATTTAACTAGAATTAAATTTCAAACAATTCAGTTTAGTATAAGTACAGTTTTTGTTTGCAGATAGTTAAATTTTAAAACAGTTCGATTTCAAACAATTCAGTTTAACATGAATAAGTACACTGTTTAGCTCTATTTGACCCATAGATAGGACTCTATCAGGTGCTACCACTCCGGACCAGACTGGACCTGGGAGCGATGGCAATGAAAATGTACTCTGCATTCACCCAAAGCTCCAGTATTACTGGAATCTCACCATCAGATTATTTAGTGTCATACCTAGGACACTCATAGGAGGGGGGCTTACCTCCCCTGCAGAGATGCAGTCGGTGTATTCTACAGCCCCTGCTGACTGGGCCACCAGGACACTCTTTGTGGGTGGAAGGTCTTACCTCCCCCGCAGAGATGCAGTCGGTGTATTCTACAGCCCCTGCTGACTGGGCAAAACAAACCAAAGATTTGCTGACCAAGCTAAAATGATATTAAAGAAATGTTGGTTTTCTAACCTTGACATACTAGAAATATATGAACAAGTAAATAGAAGAATAGGAACAAGATACGAATCGAAATACTAAATACTGAAAAGCAAGAGCCACCTAGCCGAATTAAATGGCAAAATAGTGAAAACTGAAACACAACCGAACCCAGCACCACAAAACAAATATTAACACAAGACAAAATAAACAGAGTTAATAAAGAAAACCAAGAGTGAAAAGAAGAAGACAACATTAACATCCGTCAGAAATAAAAAACGGAAACAAATTAGTGTCAAATATCCCAACGAGTAACATCACTAAACTAAACAAGCTAATTTACGCAATAGCGAAAACTAGTCTGTGACAAAATCGGTGTTTCTCTATGAAACCCGACTAGAAATAAAAAGCCTGAACGGGAAATTAGGCTAGAAGGACGGATAAAGAGGCTGCGACAACATGCAAAAGAGTTAAAAAAAGGAAAAACATAGAGAAATGCGTTGGAATAAATGAAAAGACGGTAATAAAAGAACAAACAAGTCTGACACTTGAAGAGATAAATGAAAAGATATTGGCAAAAGAAGGGGAATTTAAAAGATACTGAGACAAGGTGAAGAAATACAAACAAAACATGATCCTTCGAAAATAACAAAAGAAAATTCTACCAAATCGATGGAGAATGCACAGGAATAAAGCAACAATCGGATGTAAAAGAAACAACAGAATTTTGGAATAAAATATGAAAACAAAGAGAACGTCACAAAAGGCTGAATGGATAAATAACTTGAAAAAAAAAAGAAAAATTTAAAGAAGGCCATGAGTCGGACATACACCAAGAATCGTTTAGAGAAACACTCAAGAACGCACCGAATTGCTCATGATAGCACATATGGGTTCTGTTTTGTTTTTTCAAAATCACGTCTATCCATGACAGAGTGGCTCTTCAACTGAGCTGATGCCAAGAATGACGAAAGGGAAAACGACCCTGATCTAGAAAGACTCCCAAAAAGAAACCATCTCGAGCCAGTATAGACCGATAACATGTCTACCTATAATGTGGAAAATACTCACGCAGAAATCAGGAAACAGATCTATTACTCACTCGTTTGCCGAAGACAATTTAGGGAAGAACAGAAGGGATGCTACTGGGGAGTAAAAGGAACAGGTGACTTACCGTACATTGATCAACACATCCCCACGGAGAGCAAATCGTAGCCATGGCGTAGTCTGAACACTAAAAGGCTTATGATTAGTCCGGCAAACCCAGATTATCGGAAAATGTTCAAGATACCCGTCAAAATTAATCACGGAAGCCATGAAAACTGGGAAGTGGAATTGAAAGCTGAAGGAAAAACTTTAGCCGAGTTAGAAATTCAAAGAGGTATCTTCCAGAAAGATACATTCTCGTTATTTACTATTTGAAATATCAATCATACCACACAATTGCATAGGAAGTGAAATAGGGGATACAAATTTATAAAGAAAAGATTAATCACCTCATGTTCATGGAGGACACCAGGCTATTTGCAAAAAATAAAAAAGATTTGGAGACTTTGATACAAGTAATAAAGATATACAGTCAGGATATAGGAATGGAATTTGGCATAGACAAATGTGCCATGTTTATAATGAAAATAGGTGAAAGAGAAATAAGGGAAGAAAGAGAACTGCTAAAATCAAGAAAGAAACAAAACGATATGAGAAAAGGTAAATTACTGGTATTTTGGATGATTGGAAACAGAAACCATCAAACAAACAGAGATGAAAGATAAATTACAAAAGAGTACCTCCGACGAACGAAAAAAACACCTCGAAACGAAAATCAGAAGCCGAAATCTTATAAAAAGGATAAAAATTTGGGCAGTCCCTCTTGTCAAATACTCGGGACCATTCATAAAAGGGACGAGGGACCCCTCAAAAATGGACTAGAGAACAAAAACGTTAATGACGATGCACAAGGCCTTAAATCCAAGAGATAACATAGACAGACAATAAGCAAGAGCTAACAAAAACTAATTACAATACCCAGTTACAGCATTGACAATATTAGGACAAACAGAACAACAAAAACTAGAAAGCAGACGACGAAAAATACCTATATGGATATTTCTAACGACAAACTGGTGAGATTTCACACGAGAAGACCTGAACATGGCTACGAAAAGGAAACCTTAAGAGAGAAACTGAATGTCTTTAAATAGCATACCAAAAATCCGCCATTAAAGCCGTAGTCGAGGGCGACCTGAAGGCTCTCTTGGCCTAGTGAGTAGAGTGCTCACCTAAGGCCCAGAAGACCGGGGTTCAATCCCAGATCAAGCCATATCAAAAACTCAAAAAATGATACTTGATACCTCCTTACTTAACACTCAGCATTATTAGGTACATATCAAGGGGAAAATGGAGCCAACCAGAGAAATGAGTAGCAGCCTCCCCCACACTCCAGTGTAGTAGCTATTGTGAAGGGAGACTTCGGGTCACCCTCGACTACGGTCACCAACTTTACTTTTTATATTAAAACAACAATCGATAATATATCACAGAATAGTAAGTGTAGATCATGGGGTGATAAAGACGAAATCATTCATTACGTAAATAAGCGAATGAATCAAACTAGAGTAAAGGGAAAATAATACTTGACACGACTGAGTGGGAGAATAGATCCAATGGGAATTGTGCAAGAGACTGAAATTTGACCATACTATCAAATGGTACATACACAAACCTTGTACTACTGATTGAAAATCAAAAGAAAACAAAAAGAGAGAGAACTTCATAAATCTTACAAGAAAAGTAAGAAAGCTGTGGAACATGAGAGTGACAGTGATACCAATTGTAGTTAGCACACTTGGAACAGTTCCCAAAGGCTTGGAAAGGAGACTGAAAGAGCTGGAAATCAAAGGACGAATCGAGATCATCCAGATTACAGCATTGTTGAGATCGGTTAGAAGACTAAGAAATGTCGCGGAAACCTTAGGAGACTTGCTGTCACTCGGACTCCAGTAAAAGACTATCAGCTCACACGGGGGTGAAAAACCTACCAGGAGAATAATAACAATACTATCTCAAGAATTGAAAGAAGTAGATGACTTATACAGTTTACAAAACAACTTCAGTAGATCAAGATGTTTACCTAAAACATAACTCAAATACTTCATCGAGATTTCACTTCAACATGACACGAAACAACAAAAATACTCGGTCACTAAAGCAACTTACACATTTCTGATCTACAAAGAAAATTCCTGATCATAAATGCAAAAAAAAAAGAAAAAGTAAAAATAGAATTTCTAAAAATATTCAAAATACATCAAAAGTTCCATCATTTGTGAAACAATACCCACAAACGGTGGGTTTTTGTTGGCCTGGCGGTTCGTCTCGTGATGTGGACCCCATTGTTAACTCTAACACCCGTCCGTGTGGGCATTTTACAGGTTGTACAATAAAAACGAAAATCAAACAACAGAGGATGGAAGAAAGAAACAAACACGGATTTAGAACTGCAAACGAAGGAAGTGAAGTTGTCACTCTTAAGCATTCCTGTATGTATTTTTATGGCTATTGCGACAACACAGCGAAAATCTTACTCAACAACCAAAAATGCTGACTCATCGTCCAAACTTTCCAACTCCCTTCGGAGTCTCACTCCTAACTTCTGAAATGTCTGATCCTCCGCTCCGGACTGACTGGTTCAGAGTCTCACTCCTAAATGACTGACCTTCTGCTTCGAACTTACTGCTTCTCTTCCGATCTCGCAGGTTTTCGCGGGCACAGCTCTTTGTGTGGTCTTCGCGGCAAAGTAGACAAAGAAAGGTCTTCTGGAGACTCCGGCGTCATTTCAAAGATGCTGGAGATAAGATCCCCTCCCTGGCAACCCATCCACGAACACACTGAGAAATTTTCACAAACACCCCTATATATATATATATATATATATATAGGAATGTTCATTATTGTGCCACAATTTGTTGGCTGAAAATATCTACCTAGAAATTTCCCACTGAAAGGTCATTAATTTCAGTCCAAGATCAAAAAGTCTTATGACTGATACAGCAAAACAATCCCCGAAGAAGAACATTAGCGAAAGGAATAGATCATTATATTTCAGGATGTTCTATCTCACCCAAAGTTAAATACACTCACATACATAACAGCAGCTAACATTCATTGATGTCTCTATGAACGGTATAATTTCGAAGCTTTGCCTCCCATTTACGAATACCAGCCTCCACTGATAAGTGACAATTAAAAGCAAAACACAAATCTATTTCAGTATCAATGCAGACCGGTAAATTTAATTAAATCAACTTGATATTATCGTTAAAGACAAGATAGAACTACAACAGCAATGATAAACATGTCCGACAAACGACAATATTACTTTGATAACACTAGAAGTCGAAACTGAAATACAACATTTGTAAAAGATAGAAACCATTGCAATCGTCAGTATCGTTTGTATCATCAGTCAAAATATTGTCAGAAATGCCATGTGAAATTTCACTAATTAATATACGGAAAACAAATTATTTGATACCACCGTGCCATTTTAAGATATAAACAATCTGTTTAGTTTCGGTGGGAAGAGGCCTTACCCTACACAGCACTTTCCCTCAAACCAAAAAGGGTTAAGAGATGGGTGTATTGCTCAGTGCCTGAAGGGAATGCCTATGGAATCTAAGAAACTTTGCATCCACCCTGTTGTGGCATAATGGCTAAAGAGCTGAACTGCGGCCTCAAAGCAAGCGAGTTCGAACCCTAGTCGCGCTATTGTGTTCATTTTCAGATTAATACCTTTAGGAAAGGCATGAACTCCATTATTCCCTTCATTGACCAATATAAACTGAAAGAAGAAAAGAGTGAAGCTAGAGGAAGAGAAAATATAAGGAAAAAGAACCTAAGTTCGAATCGCACTGTTATTTATTGACCAATATAAACTGAAAGAAGAAGAGAGAGAAGCTAGTCTTGTCAGGGATAAATTTTAGCTTGGAGGAATCAGTTCAAATCTCACATTATAAGTCTTTATAAGGGTAACAATATGATCCACAATAGAAAATAGAATGACTGAAGCTGATAAAAATCTCAAGACAATTATTCACTACAATCTTATAATGAAGAGAAGATTAGAAAGAAAGAACAGAAAGTGGACTGAACATTTAGCTGATATCAAAATAAAAAAAAAGTAAGTTTCTTACTAAACGACCAGTTTCCATAGTTATTTTTCATATCGCTCAACCTTATTTTACAAAATTGTAACGAATTTTATAAATTTACAAATTTGGAAGAAAAGGCATATAATGTACGTGGATGACCTAAACAGTTTTGCAAGAATAAAAAATAAAAATTGGTTTGGTTTGTTGATTTGACCGGTAAATAGGACCTTAAGAAATACTGCTTCAAGTCAGTGTGAAAGGGTCACTCCATACTTCTTCGAGCTGCAGAACCAAAAATAGAACACAAAATAATTACAAATGTAGATTATGTAGAAATGAAGAGGAGAATCACAAAATGAACAAATGCAACAAATTGACCCTAAATACGTGGTGCCTTCAATAAGTTTCCTGACTTTTTTGTTAAAAACATTTAAAATTGTCGTAGACACTTGAAAAGTCAGTATGTTATTGCTATACATCTTATGATATGACTGACCAATTTTATGATTTCACGTTCAAATGAACAGCTACAGCAGGAATTAGAATACAACCTACCAAATCCTGATAATCTCAGCTGGTGAATTTCAAAAATGCAATCTGGACGTTAGGACACTTTAGAAGAACAATATGCAATAAAATTCTGTTTTAAACTTGGAAAAAATGCCACAGAAACGTATGGAATACTTCGGACTGCTTTTGGAGCATCTTGCATGAATCGAGCATCAGTTTTTGTGTGGCATAAGAGATTCAAGGAAGGCAGGGAGACTGTAAGGGATGAGGAGAGGTGTGGAAGGAGTAAGGAAGTCAGAACACCACAGTTGATTGGCCAAAGGGTTAGGGTTATGATTACCATGTTGAGGTTTTAAGGGAGTTCAGCAAGAGATTCCGTCGGAAGAGGCGAGCACTCTTCAAATCGGGTCAGTGGCATTTTCACCAGGACAATACATCAGTCCACAACTCCATCCTTGTCACAGACTATTTGAGCAAGATGGGCATCAAGGCAGTTCCTCACCGTGCCTATAGTCCAGACCTTGCTCCCTGTGACTTTTGCTTATTCCCTAAGCTCAGAGGGTGCCGTTATCAGACAATTGAGGAGATGAAAGAGGCTGTGACGAATGTCATTGACACGCTCACACAAGAGGACTTCCATGGGGCGTTCCAGAAGTTGTTGGAACGGTACAACAAGTGCATTGCATCCGGAGCAGATTACTTCGAAGGGGACAAGAGTTTCATATGTGTACTATTAATAAAAGTGCCCATACGAAAAAAGTCTGGAAACTTATTTTATGATCCTCGTAAGTACAATTACAAACATGATTGGAGAGAGAGGGTGATACACTAGGAACTGATCAAGAAATTCACTTTGATCATACAGATTAATGGTATAAATACAGATAAAGATGAAACACAAAAATCTCTAGGGGCTTTGAGATTCGAACTGATTGCTCAATAAAAACTAAAAGACTAGATCTGATTGTTGGAAACAAGAAAAGAAGAAAAAACGTTTCAGATAGTGGACTTCGACGCTTGAATCCCTGAGTGAAACTTGAAGAAAGCGGAAATCTGGATAAATATGTTGACTTTGTCAAAGAAAAGAAAAAATTTA
The DNA here is from genome assembly GCA_963585895.1 of Sepioteuthis lessoniana. Classification (NCBI taxonomy): domain Eukaryota; kingdom Metazoa; phylum Mollusca; class Cephalopoda; order Myopsida; family Loliginidae; genus Sepioteuthis; species Sepioteuthis lessoniana. The sequence goes on from OY757917.1 coordinate 127,194, forward strand.
GAACAGGAAAGTAACAGTGATGCCAATCGTCGTCAGAGACCTGTGAATAATCTCGAATAACCTCGTAAAGAATCAGTATTACCTAAAAATCGGGTCTTTGAAAACGGTGGAACTGATAAACTATACTAAGGAGATTCCCCGAGTATTAGAAAGACTTCCTATTACTGGATCTCTTGTAAAAGCCATCAGTCATGGAATACAAAGAACAATAATATTGACACCATAAGAAGTAAAATATATCAAAGCAAAAATTGATAATACAAAGGAAAATCGAAAGTGTAAGTTATGCAGTGATAGAGATGAAACAATTAATCACATAAGAAGCGAATGCAGCAAAGTAGACACGACAGGGTTGGAAAGGTAGTCCGCTATAAATTGTGCAAGAGCTTAAAGTTGGCCATGGTAAATGATCAAACCAGAAACTGTCCACGAAAATGAGATGAGTAAAATTCTCTGGAACTTGGAAAAACAAATGCATCACCTTATCTTGGCCAAAAGATCAGACTTAGGGTTAATTAACAAGGATAAAAGAATTTGTCATCAAGTGAATTTTGGCGTTCCAGAAGACCATAGAGTTAAAATAAAAAAGAACGAAAAGATTAAAAAATAAATAAATAAATAAACAACCTTGGTTTTTGTTCGGAACCGAAAAAGCTATGAAATATAAAGATGACGGTAATACCAATCATAGTCGGAACCCTTGAAATAATCCCTAAAAAATGAATACGTTCCACACCTCAGCATAGCTGAGATCAGCTGGAATACTGCGGTGACTTTTCACTCAAACTTCCATGAAGGCCACTAATTTCTACTAGTGTGAAATCTTACGTCGACTAAATAATAATAATCATAATAATAAAATTGCAGACCTTGTGTTAATTAACAAAATAATAGTTAATTAGCGGATTTTGATATTCCGACGAACCACAAAGTGAAAGTAAAAAAAAGCGAAAAAAAGTTTGTGCGCTTGGAATGGTCTCCTGAAAGTCTTGGAAAAAAGACTGGAGGAAGCGGTAATCAGAAGAAGAATCGAGACTATCCAGACCACAGCAGTGTCAATATCGGCTAGAATATTTAAAAGAGTCCTGGAAACTTGAGGAGATTTGCTGTCACTCAAACTTAATTGAAAGAATACCCGCTAACGCCGGAGAGAAAAACTCACTGGGAGTGAAATAATAATAATTATTATTACAGCAAAAGTTGAAAATCCGAGGAAGAACCTCCATCATCTAAACGATGACATTACTTAAACTAACAAAATACTGAGGAGAGTGCTAGATCATTAAGATGACTTGTTGTGACTTGATCCCAAGTGATTGAGACCAACTGTAAACAATGTGAAAATTAATATAGCAATAATATTAACAAATCATTGACAGTACCCGGCTGGAAAGAGAGATATAGAATCGTCTGGCAAACAACTTATTAAAATGTCAACGTAAAAATAATTAAACAACTTACCTAACTCGAAGTTGCTCGGATCTAAGCTGAAAACCATATTTGCATTAGTGTCGACAACAGATCCAATAGCACGTCGATTAAATGTTATTCGTTTGTTTGTTTGTTTGTTTTTTTTTTGTTTTTTGTTTTTTTTTATTTTTGTTTAGTTTTTTTGTCGCTGTTGCGGTCGGTTAGGGTACAACAGGTAGCCGGCCAGCCAATCGGACGGTGTGAGAGGCTGTGATTGGGAATTGCTAGTGTGACTACAACGTGTACACACACATACACCTTGTCTCTATAGCTACTAATCACCCCCAACACAGTTTGTTTTGTGAAACCACAAACCGCGGTGGTGGTAATAAACGAGCTAAGAAAAAGAAATGAGAATTTTCGAGGTGACAGGATTATATTTTTTGGGTAACAAAAATGTATCTTTTGTTCACTGGTATTACAAATTTATAATTCATTTGAGAAGACACGTTGTGTTGGTGCCAGTAGTTCGTGCTATTCTCTACACTTTTTCGGTTTGTGCCAGATTAAAAACTAAAATTAATAATTCCAATAAATAACCTTTTAAGGAAATGACAGGGAATTAAGCTCAGTATTAAGCCTTGTCAGCGAGGCTTAGAATACGCTATTCCCATCAGAGGGGCTAAGACACTCCCTCTCCAAAAAAAAAAGGTTGCCCTGGATATGACACTAAACTGCACTATACCGTACCCCTTCACTGCCATTACTCCCAGGTCCACTCTGGCCTGGAGTGGTAGCACCTAATAGGATCCTACCTACGTGTCAAATAGAACTGTTTGACATTTAAACTGAGTGCAAACAAATGACTTAAGCTAAATTGAATTCTTTAAAATAGAACTGTTTGATCATTTAACTGTGCGTAAACAAATAACTGATGTTTAATTAAACTATTAGTTATACATAGCAATACTTGGAACCATTCAACTTAGTTGACTTATGCTAAATTGAATTGTTAGAAAAGGAATTGTTTGGTAATTTAACTGTGTGTAAACAAATGACTGTGTTAAAGCTGAATAGAATTATTAGTGTTAATAGCAAAATACATTAAACTCTTTAACTGTGTGTCTAAATTGTAACTCATTTTAAAATGAAATTACCAACAAACTAATTTCTTATGTTTCACATTTCTATTTAAATGTGTGCAAACAAATGACTGATGTTAAATTGTTACTGTTACATCGCAATACTTGAAACCATTTAACTGTGTGAGCAAAGGTTCGTTTAAAAATGTTATCTACAAAATGTTTATACAAACCATGTATATTTGATATACATGTATAAACAATATTTGGCATTAAATAACCTACAATAGTTTGGCTTTATGGCATATCAACCAAACTAAACAAATTCTATTAGAAAATTGTTCGAATTAAATTTGAAATACTTGATATCGTATAACTGGGTAACATATTTACGAAAAAACATGTAAATGTCAATATAAATATATAAATGGCCAATGAACGTGATTTTCGAACCTCTAAGCATAAAATAATCATAGAGAAGTTAAAATGCTGTTAGACATGCAGTTAATAAATTATAGTTAGAACAACAAGCTGTCAGAAATAAGGTTTGAAATTCAACCTCAAGCTCGCGAAAATTATTAACTAAATATTGGAAAAAGAAAATGAATATAAATAGAACTTGATGACCCTTCTCTTAGCCGTCAGTCTAGATATGTTCATGGCTTTTATAATTGCAGAAATTCGATGCAAAATGTTCTTGGTTTTATAGTGAGAGTAACAAACTTACCTACAATAGGCCTTAGGGTGAATCTTTAATGTAAGCGTTTGTGAACTTCATTATCAGAACCCCAAGAAACTTTCTTTTAGGCATTTTAGATTTGGTCTGTTTTTTATTCTATTTTTAGTTATTTGTTTTGTTTTTATTTTTATTTTTATTTTATTTTTTAATATCTGACAATCCTCTGAAAGAATGTGTGTGTGTGTGTGTGTGTGTGTGTGTGTGTGTGTGTGTGTGTGTGTGTGTGTGTGGTTTGGTTTGGTTTGGTGTCTTTGTTTAATGGCATATCAACCTTTGTAGTTCATTTAATGCCAAAGCCATTTTCCTAGAAGAACAGTAGTGGTACTATTTAACCCATAGCTGGGAGGATAAGGGGGTTCATACCTTTCCCAAGGGTATTTACCCGAAAGTGAACGTAATAGCGCGACTGGAATACGAACTCGCTTACTACGATTTTGCAGTCCATCGCTTTAACCATTAAAACACGAAGACATCCCCTGCGTGCATGCGTGCGTGTGCGCGCGCGTGTGTGTGTGTGTGAAAGACACAGATAGAGGAACAATGAAGAGGGAAGTATTAGATGTTCACAAAAATTACAAGTGCAAAACAAGTTTTCAATTGTTTAAATCAGTTTCATGTTTCAGTTTATTGATTTTATCTTCATCTTCTTTTAGATGCAACATTTTTAGTCAAAAGAAAAATGGGGACCATAAAAAAAGATGCAAACAATTGTCGAAATGATAAAATAAAAATCAATTTATTGCTCAAAACTTTGAGAATAGAATCATTAACATATCAGAAATTGTTTAGAAAACTGAGCCACTTTTTAAAATTCTACGATGTTGTTAACTATGTTAGGCTCAATCCAGTTTTCAATTCTCATTTAGATTTCAAAATATCCAGTTGACATCTTCACAATCAAATATAAAAAGTCAATGAAACTATAAAAAAAAGAAAAAAAGGCAACTTTTCACCGGAAAAATAAATAAATTGACGGGATAAAAAATTCAGATGGCAGTTTATTTATTGTCCATTGATCGAACAAGCAAGTCGCCATAGTTTGCAATATTTTCCTTATTCATCAGAAAAACAAACTTTAATCAATAAGAAAACGTCTTAAAAGAGTATATCTACAACAGCAACGATCAAAATCAAACATGGTGGAACCAAACTGAAGAAAATTTGAAGTTGGAACCGAAACAGCGTGTCAAATATGTTCGAGGGTCATACGATAAGTTTCCAGACTTTTTTCGTATGGGAACTTTTATAGATAGTACTCACGTGTCCCCTTCGAAGTAATCTGCTCCGGCTGCAATGCACTTGTTGTACCGTTCCAACAACTTCTGCAAGGCCCCGTGGAAGTCCTCTTGTGTGAGCGTGGCAATGACCTTTCGTCTTCTCAATTATCTCATAACGACAGCCTCTGAGCTTCGGGAATAAGCAAAAGTTACAGGGAGCAAGGTCTGGACTATAGGGAGGATAAGGAACTGTCTTGATGCCCATCTTGGTCAAATAATCTGTGACAAGGATGGAGTTGTGGACTGGTGTATTGTCCTGGTGGAAATGCCACTGACCTGATTTGAAGAGTGCTGGCCTCTTCCGACAGAACTCCCTTAAAACATCAACATAGTAACCCTAACCCTAACCCTTTGGCCAATCAACTGTGGTGTATTGACTTCCTTACTACTCCCACACCTCTCATCATCCCTCACAGACTCCTTGCTTTCCTTGAATCTCTTATGCTTCTCCAAAACTCATGCTCGATTCATGCAAGATGATTGAAAAGTAGTCTGAAGCATTCCATACGTTTCTATGGTATTTTTCCAAGTTTAAAACTGATTTTTTTTTTTTTTTTTTGGCATATCGTTCTTCTAAAGTGTCACATTGCATTTTTGAAAATCACCAGCTGTGACAATCAGACTTTAGTAGGTTGTATTCCAATTGCTGCTGTAGGTGTTCATTTGAACGTGATATCATAAAAATTGGTCAGTCATCTCATAAGATATATTGCAATAACATACTGACTTTTCAAGAGCCTACGACGATTTTAAATACCTGTACGAAAAAAGTCTGGAAACTTATCGTATGCACCTCATATTAGAAGAAAGTAAACTTAGTAATCATACAACTCGAAAGTGGTTTGTGATACTTTCGGCCGGAAATGAGTCGCTCAAAAATACAACTTCACAAATGATGTCCATTAAACAATCATGATACCAGGAGGTGATTTGTACTGATTCCGCTCCAAACATGTCAGATTAACCGCATTAAGGTTTAATGTAAGCGATCAGATTAAAACTGTACTTCATCGGTAAAAGGGTTAACGGTTATCCGTTCCCGCCTGACAAAATTGGAAAATAAAGCAGAAAGAAACTGCAGAATTTTTCTATAATTCCAATCAAGTGACAATCTCTCACCACTTTTATATGTAAAAATATTTCATTGGAATCGTAAGTATTTATACTTTCAAAGTTCTATTACTATCTTTTTTATAACACTTTTATTCGTCAATAATAATCATTTTTTTGCATACATTTATATGGTTTCAAGTATTCTTATCTAATACTAATAATTTTTAGACAGATCTGTTTAACTCATTAACGGATCCTTTACAGGTGTTTCCATTCCGGGTCAGAGTGGACCTGGGAGTAATGGCAATAAAGGAGTACTTCAAACTCCTCAAAACTGGAGCCTTGCCACCGGATAGTTTCATACCCAGGAAACACCATTTGGAGGGGGTAAGACCCCCTTTGCTGGAGATACAGTAAATACATACTTAGTTCTATCGATAGAGTCGGATTTAATTAGACAGAAAATATTGAAAATTACCGTAACCTGTTATTATAACAAACAAAATATAAAGAGCAAAATCCAAATGACAAAAAAGTTTTGTCAGCAGAAAGAAATGATGAAGACAAAGATAGAAATGTTGAATTAAACATTTAAATTTCAATTTTAACAAAAGAAATTAAATAAGCAGAAGCCGTTCATATTTGATTATCTATTATGTAGCCTTTTACAAACGGCAATGTTGAATACCAAATTTCATTTCACCACTAGTAAACCTAATACTCAATTGTGTGACCGAAAAACAAAGGGTCAATCACGGAAACTCTCGGGGTAGATACGTAAAACACTCAACACACGAGACTTAATAAGGGTCAGTCAGATGGTAACTGAAAAACGACAAAGAATAGCTCAAATTTCGAAAATAGCAGAACCTCCTCCACTCCAATTGAGGCTGAGATAAGACTCAGCAAAAACAATAGATCCATCGACTCAAGAATATTACTTCACGTCATCACGTTTTTAAGACCGGTCTAGAGGGAGGTTACAACACCGATAATTGAGTGGAATTATTTCGGTGACCATGTGTTTGACTTTTTCCTTTTTCTAAAGCGAACTCACCATGATCTCTTCACGTCTTAAATGCTGCTTTTCATTTTTTAAAGCTGACATCCCCACTTAAAAGAATGGCGCAACAACATCATCTAACTCTATTCTTCTTCGCATTTGTCCCTGTAGTCTACTAAAATAAACGGTATTATGACTACAGGAATTGTGGACCCAGTGAGACTTGAACTCATTTCCCTTGTAAATCGAATTTGTTTTACTATCACATAATCCTATGAATAACTTCACGGAAGAGAAAAGAAAATCAAGATGAATAGAAGGTTTTTGGAGTGTGGGAACTTAAAAAAAAAGACTTTCCCTTTGTCGGCTCTCAAAAATTTCAACGAGCATCAATGCACAGTAACAGTTACTTTGTGTTAAAAGAAAATCGCATAAGAAAAGCTTACTTATTAATGTCAACAGTTCAAGAGATTTTGAAAGTTAGAACGAATGCTGTTGCCATTTTCGGCCAGGCATGATTGTTCGTCTTTATCTAATGAATGTTTCAAATGTCAGCTGGTCTGTTTCTTGCTGCTTTTTGATTTGTCTAACTCGAAAGTTATAAAATGGATGAAAGTAATTCCGACGAACATGCTCATTGGTCAGCAGTTGATGAGTAAGCCCGAATTTTGTGCGATTTTATATTTCATTAAAAGTTATGTTGTACTGATTATTTCCTCTGTATTTTTTCTACTGTATAAGTGAATAAAGAAAAAGTTTGGAGCTTAGAGAGAGGGGGGAGAGGGAGAGGGGGGAGGGAGAAGTGGATAAAAAATTGAGAAACTTGCAACTTTAATAGAGAGAAGACAGAAAGAAAATCTGGTACCTAAATGGGAAGAGAGTCTGAGGACTAGATAGAAAGAAAGAAAACCTTAATAAAAAAAAAAGGTGAGAGTCTAAAAGGAAAGAAAGAGAGAGCCTGGATAAAAATGAGAAAAAAGAATAAAAGAAAAGAAAACATGAGATCAAAAACTGAGTGAAAGAAAAGACGGTCAAAAAGAAAGAAAGACAGCGGAAAAGAAAGAGAAATGAAAGAAAAAGGGGAAGCAGAACAAAGATGCAAAATGATGTCGCCATCTCAACTAAACTTTCTTTTAATTAATTGGATTTTTACCAAAAAATATTGATTAACATTTGGGAATAATTATTCGACAAAATTCTAAATGACTTTTTTAAAAAAAGTAAATATCAGTAGCCATTCTATTTTAAAAGCTACTTATTTATTAATAAATATGGGAAGAAATTTACTTAGTGAAAAAAATCATTCCTTTCTATCAAGTTCAATATTTTGGATATTCGTTTCATTTTTAAATGCGTCATATGTTCGCCTTGATGGTCTTTCTATTAACTGCCACAACAACAGTACATCAGATTCAATGAAATTGATCGACCAATCAGCTGATTGACTGCTTCTTTATTGACATTGTAATATCGATCATCATCGAATTTTGTTGTTTTTTTTTTTTTTTTACCGTTTGTCAAATTTGAATCAGTTGCTTTTTTTTCTCAAGAAAATATCAATAAACGAATCCCCGTGATTAATTTACGGAAGACTAAGAGGCGCCACTCACTTAAACAGATCGACGTGCATTTCGACGTTTGAAGCGGGGATGGGTATGAATGCTGAATGCTGATACTGGATGAAAAGAAAGGAATTTAATTGAAAGAAGAGAAAATCCTTTGTGGCGGACATTTTGATTGCTTTACTCGGAACAAAAAATTGCGAAGAAAAAAATCTCAGCATAATAAAATATTTGAATTTTGAGATTCTCTTCATCAAACCAATCAAAAGGAAATATAGAGAGATGTACTCGGCCCCTAAAAATTGACCTTGTGTCTCATCCTACCCGTAGCAAAGGGGTTAGTTAACTACATATTTCTGGCCTTAGGCCAAACTGAGTAAATAAATTTTTTATAATATAATAGTTATATTTGAGTACCTTGTATTCCGATTGGGATTTTCAGTGAAGCTCTTTACTTTCATTCGAAACGACAATTCGAAAGATTATTTTAACTCATGTTTGCATTGAACATTGACAGTGTTTCTAAATCTAGTCTATAGATTAGGAAAATTTTCATTATGTTTGTACTTATAAATAGGACATCATTAGCCTATAAAATGATTGCGACATTTTTATTTGAGTGATTCCCTTAAAATACGAGGCACATTCAATAAATAAGGTGATCCTTTGCCTAAGGAGTTGAAAATAGGAAACATTGTTTACAGTTACAGCTTTTTCAGAGAAATCAATACTGATGAGTCCTTTCATGTCTTAGAAGACTATCCGTATGATCCCCTTTACTGATCGCTGTGCCTGGAACTTTACCTGAAAGTCAGTATTTTTCCATTCCAGCTACAAGTCTTTTCGACCCAGGTTCGTTGTGGCAAACCCATGTTTAGCTCATTCGTAAACTTTTTTAATTAAAACATGCTTCTCCTTACACATCACAGATTTTTCTGTATATTTCAGATATTTTGCACTTCTCAGCCACCGAAAATTTGATTACATACCTCTGTTCAAGCCTAGAGAACTGTTTGATTTGCTGCCATTTTGAATAGCCTCAAAATGATTTTTGCTATTAACCAATTCCAGACAATGTAAAGTTTATATTTATAGAAAAAATTCTGAAAAAATATTTTGCATCTTTCAAAAAGATCCCCCTTCTTTATTGAATGACCCGTCTATATAAAAAAAAAAAAAAAAAAAAAGATAGAAAACCATGTCGGTTAGGGCTGTAGAATACACTGACTGCACCTCTGCTGAAGGGTTAGACTCTTCCTCCCAACGAATGTCCTGAAATGACACTAAACTGCATCTGATGTTGAGGCTCTTGTCCCGGAACTTTGGGGAATGTTGAGTAGCCTTTCATTGTCATTACTCCCATATCCACTCTGAAACGGAGGGGTTGTACTCGTTAGGGTCCCATCTATGAGGGACAAATAAAATTATTTTGCCATTTAGCTGTGTGCAAAAAATTACTGATGTTAAATTGAATTATTTGTGTTATATAGCAATACTTAAAACCCTTTAAGAGTGTGTGTAGACAAATGATTAATCCTCAATAAAAATTATTCGTATAACAATAACAGCATCTATGAATCGGTGTGCAATTAAAATCTATTAGTTAAAACAATACTTGTAACAACTTCATCGTGTACAAAAATTATCAATATCAAATAAAATTATTAGTGTTTTTGATTGCAATAATTGAAACCATTTAACTTTGTCGAAAGAATAGCAATAGTATTGTGCATAGAAATTAGTTCGAACTCATTTAATGAAAATATCAACCAACTTTTCATTTACAAATCATATATGTATGAAACTATTTAATTTGTGCAAATAAATGATTGATAAGAAATAGAATTATTCGAGTTTGATAAAAAAAAATACTTGAAACAATTAAACCGTGTGCAAATAAAATAAGCTTAAACTCATTTAAAATGTTATCTACAAACTATGCGTTTACAAACAATATATCTGATATATATATATGTATAAACAGGTTTTGGCATTAGATAACCTACAACGGTTGATAGGCCATTAAACTCAAACAAAACAAAACCATTTGGAATAGAGATAGCATTATTAACTGCTCTCGTCTCGATTTTCTTACAAACTAAAGATATATTAAATTCCACTTCTAAAATGTATTGGATCATTTGATGACGTAACCTTCTCTAATAAAAGCCAAACTCTCAAATGATATCGAGATCATCATCCCCTATCAATTACACTCAGTGAACCAACGGTTTTCCTGACGATTTTCAACTATCTAAACTACATGACCATAATAGATTTCGCCAATGTATCATTTAACACAAGTTTTAATTAACAAGTTCAAAGAACTTGTCATCAAGTGGATTTTGCCGTTCCGGTGGAACATAGAGTGAACATTTTTTAAAAAGAGAAAAGATAATCAAATACATAGATCTTAACAGAGAACTAAAAGGCTGTGAAACATTAATATGACAGTGATACTAATTTTACTTAGAACCCTTGGAACGGTCTCCAAGGCCCGGAAAAGAGGCTGACGGAATTGGACATCAGAGGAAGAATCAAGACCATTCAGATGACCGTGCAGTTAAAATCAACTAGAATACTCTGGAGTGTCCTGGAAACATAAGGAGACTTTTTGTCACGCATATTTCTGTGAAAATAATAAACCATTAAAAAAAAGCCTGCCTTAGTCCGGTCAAAGACTTGATTGAATATAATCTTTTAATGAAAATAACGGCGTGGATTGCAAATCATAAATTATTTTAAAATTTGAAGACGATATTCTTTAAACGATACTTTTCCGCTCCTCATTGCTAAATATGGACAGTTAAAGGTGGGGGCGTTGCTTTTAACAAAAGATTTATTTGTTTGCCTTACGGTTCTGCTGCTAGATTTACCCACAATGCACTGCAACTGTGATTCCGAATCTGTAGAGGAAGAACTTAGCTGCCAGCGCCGTCATTCACGGCACTGATGGATTCTTTCGCTAATGGAGTCAGTCTATAACAAAAATGTCTACCTTGGTCGACACTGGTAACGCATTATACGAAAATCTTCTCAGTTGAATGTGGATTTCTAAAGAGGAATGGATGTGCTCAGTGGGAGAGGAGATGAGTGCAAACCTTCTACGTAAGGAAGAAATAGAAGGAAGGAAGTTAAATGAAAAATAAGAAAGAAAGAAAGAAAGAAAGAAAGAAAGAACTTAAAATGAAAAATGAAATAAAATTTAAGAAAGAAACTAAAAAGATAAAGTGAAAAAGAATGAAAGACAATTTTAAGAAAGGGGTAAGAGAGAATTAAAAAAAAAGAATTAAGGAAAATCTATGAAAAAATTAAAGCAAGAAAAAGAACTGAATAATTCATATCCCATCTTTCTCGAAAATGTCTCTAATTTTTAGCCGCTTCCTCAACTTTCCGAGACAATAAAGGAATTCCAATCCGAACAGAATTTCTATGGTGTCAAAATTATGAACGGTGAATTCACTGAACGCCATAAGAAAATAAAACCATTAGTGCCAAAATTTTCATTGCAAAAGAAGTTTATCTGGTGATAACGAAAGTTCTGTTTGATTTTGCGATGGGCGACTCGGAACAAGATTTAAGTCCAAATTTTAAGTGATATTTGCAGATTTCTGTGTGTTTAGCTAATATCTACGACACAAGCTACAGGTGACACAAAGTCAGTACAAAAAAAAAAAAAAGGGAACTTCTTTGAAATTAGAATGGACCTGATAAATGCTAAACAGTCAATTCTGCTTCACTTGCCGATATTTGAATGAATAAAATCTTTTTTCCGATTCTGTGAAAATTGTGGAGTAAAGGGTAAAAGAGACCGTACATACTCATCGGTTGTTAAATCTGAGAAATTATTTCGTCAACTGATGAAACCACTAGAAATCTACTTCAATGAAGTAAAGGTTAAAAGAAACCTACTTCATTGAACTTTATGGAAGTTTTACTATCAGTTGGAAAAAATGGCATTAGATGCGAAATTATCTAATCGTCGGACAATGGCACTAGATGACTATTGGAATAGAATCCACGGAAGCAATACAAACTGCTGAGAAAGAATGCTGATTATAAGATTTGAAATTATTTGCCAGCCTGATGATGACACCAGCTGTCTATTTGACATAAAAGTTTACATATCAAATGTTTTTTTTATATTAAAATGACCTAATGCAACTTACTTGGTATAATGGTTAGCAAGCTATAGCATACCATTGTGAGTTCGAGTCTTTCTGGACGTCCAATGATTCTGTACTTATGTCACATCTCAGCTATGCTTAATAAATAACATTAAAATAACCAAACGAAATGTAAGAAATTAAACAGAAAAATGTTTCGTACAGCAAAGTAGGAAACAAATTTTGTACAATGCCATTTTGATCAGCCACCACTCCTTTGAGATTCAAAAATAAGATCTGAGCGGAAAAATAACCCGGTAGAAAGTTAAGTTGGGTGTGGTAGGTCTTGAATTAATCAGCGAGCGATATGATGAAAAAATAGTAGAAACTTGAGGCTTGTCAGTTGGAATGAAAAATCGATTGAAAAGAAACACAAAAGATATACAACTTGGGTTCCCTGCTGGCAAAACTACATAACCTTTTATAATAACTATGTGGGAAAATCTTATTTTATTGCTGAAAACTTGCTTTATTCAACGGTGTTATTTAACTTTCAATATCTCTCATAGTTTTTTGCGTAAATAAATTGAAGATTTTACTTTCGGAGCATCTATCATGTTTATATATATATATATATATATGAGAGAGAGAGAGAGAGAGAGAGAGAGCAAGCAGATATGAACAGACCAATAGATAGAAATAGATTAAGAGAGAAACATACATCGATAGATAGATAAATATATACCCTTTTGCTTTGTTATTCCATACAGAGCACTCAACATCTAAAAAAAAGTTCTATAAATAATAATTATAATCCAAATCAATTATGATCAATATCTTTATCTAATAACCCGTGACAGGTTTTCATATTCCAGACAGTTATTGAAATGGATCCTTAAAAGTTAAATCAATTAAACGGAAAATTAGTCGAAGAAAATGTTGATGTTGAAGAGACGAAGAAAGTGAGGAAAAGGATGTCACTTGATCTTGGTGACAAAAGAACAAATACTGTGTTACGGTTTTGGTTCCCACGTTTATCAGTAGTGACCAATAGTTTTTACTCAGACCAGAATCACTCCAAGAAATTGGGACCTATAAAATTCTTTGGGATTCAGAGATGAAAATATAACACCGAAAGCAGGCCTGAAGACAAGACCTTGTTATGAAGAAAAACAATAACAGCTAGTCAACATCTGATGGACTTTGCTATTCCAGCAGATCACAAAGCGAAAAGAAAAGAAAATTAAAAACAGGACAAATATCTAGACGTGGATCAATATCTACAGAGTGAGACTAATCATTGTCGGAGAGCTTGGAATAATCCCAAAGAAGCCGGAAACTGGACGTGAGTTTCTTGAAATGATTGAGACCGTACAAACCAGTGGCAGCCCGGACTTATCAATGCAATTCCGGTTAATATTTTCTTAACATAATTTACTATATGTAGAATTTAGAATAGATGAAGAATCTTAGCATCCAACTGTTTGTTTTTCTCAATACAATTTTTCTAAATCTCTGTGCTTGTTCGGGTTTGGACAGCTGATCATTGACAAGTGACCGTTCTAAAAAGAAAATATATCCTACTTTAGTGATTGAAGGGGTAAAAACCAATGACAAGAAAACATGATAGTATCCCAAGTTATCTCCCTTTTTAAGAACAACTGTGGTAATTATATTGAGAAGATTTTTGCTCGAAAGTATTGAACAGGGCTTCATCACTCGTGTGGATATTGTCCTTTTGTTATATAAATGCACGTGTCTTCATTTAAATTTAAAATTTTTGAATTAAGACAAAATTTACAAACTACGGTCTCTGTATTTTTAATCACACCCTACATAATATTTGATCTACGTGCATTGATAAGGAAGGAAAAGTTGAAAAATAAATTGATCTAACATACACAAAACTGCTTTTTTTTTTCTTTTTTTTCTTTTTTACAGAGTCTACTCTCCTTTATTTTTGATATTGACAATCTTATAAACCGTATGAAAGCACTGCTTACAAACAATTATCTTAAACCTAAATAAAAACGACTGTCATTTATTTTTAATGATGAACGCACTATCAGTGAGACTGAGAATACACTGACTGTATCTCCTGCGGAGTGGTAAGATCACTCTCGAAAATAGACTCACTCTGTCGATGAGGTTTAGAATACACTGTCTGAATCTCCTGAACCTTCCAACCAAAAAAGTCGAGTATTGTGGGTATGACAATCAACTACATCTGATAATGAGGCTAAAGTTATGCAGATCTGGGAAATGTCGAGTAGCCCTCCATTGTCATTACACCCAGAAACAAAACACAAGAAATGTAAATATGAACGTCTAATGAACATAATTACCTGACATCTTGGCATAAAATAATCTTAGCCGGGTTGGTATTGGTTGGTTGTTTGGGTTTTATGGCATATCAACCTTTGTAGGTTATTTAATACCAAATCCATTTTTATACAATTAATCAGTTCTATTTCAAACAATTCAGTTTAGCATGAGTATACAGTTTAATTGTCAAAAGCATTTCTATTTCGAGCTATTCGTTTTAGTCAAACAATTCTAATTCAAGCAATTCAGTTTAGTGTAAGTATAGTTTTTGTTTACACAGTTAAATATCAAAACAGTTCTTTATTAAACAATTCAGTTTAGCGTGAGTACAGTTTCAAGGTCAAAAACAGTTCCATTTCAAACAATTGAGTTTAGTGTAAGTACACAGTTTAATTGTCAAAAACATTTCTATTTCAAGCTATTCAGTTTAGTCAAAAAGTTCTAATTTAAACAATTCAGCTTAGGATAAGTACGCAGTTTAGTTCTATTTAACCCATTGATAGGGCCCTTATCAGGTGCTACCATTCCGGGCCAGAGTGGGCCTGGGAGCAATAGCAATGAAGGGATGCTCTGCATTCCTCAAAGCTCCAGCATCACCGGAACCTCACCATCAGATCGTTTAGTGTCATAGCCAAGACACTCGTTGGCGGGGTTTACCCCTCTGGAGAGGTCCAGTCTGTGTATTCTAGAGCCCCAACTGACTGGGTAAAACCGGGTTGGTATGCCATTAAAAATGAATATTTTACAAACCGTATGCAAATTGAAGAAGTGCTGTTTATCATAAACCTTACTAAAAGCGACTCTGCGTCTTTTATAACCCGTATAATGTACTGTGAGTTAAAATCCTTCCTAACTCTACGTTTACCCGCTCAATACTGGGCAATTTAAGAAGAAAGCAACCGCCATTTTGAATATTTGCATATGAATTATTTTTAATGAAGCAAATTACAAAAAATAAATAAATAAAATAGAATAAAATAATAATCGCACAAATATACTGATATAAATGTTAAAACTAATTTTCTTTAAACCATTTCCTTTCCAAAAAACTTTCTTATTTTTTACTGCCTTATTTTTTAAAAATTCCCCTCTCAATGTTGGTCTTCAATTCTTTAATTGTATGAGAAATGTATTTGCCTTATACTAAAATGCATGCGTGTGTATTTTTTCTCCATACACAATCTCACGGGAGAGGGAGATTTAAACTTAAGCAATGTACAGGGTTCTAAAAATAGATGCAACCCATTAATATGATAATGGAAATTTACTAAGCTTTTTGCTTAGATGCGGCACAAGGCCATATGAAAGGGGCACCCAATGAGACTCGAACTCACTCGTGTAGGCTTGCTAGCCGAGCTTGCTAACCATTAATATGATAATGATTTATTACTGAGACAAGCGCAATGGCGGTCATTTGGAATATGTCCTGTAAAAAATGCATCTTTTGAGCTAAAGACATCAAATCAATGTTTTTTTTAATCATTATTATATTAGCTTCCAGGGCATGGAATCTTTTTTAAGTTTCTTGTCTCAGTAATAAATCATTATCATATTAATGGGTTGCATCTATTTTGAGCCAGTTTTGAATGATTTTCTCTTTAAATCAGTAGTGTCCAAGCCATTGTGATCGAGGATTAGTAATAATTATAGTATTACTATTTCCAAATCTGAAACAAAGAAAGGACACAACATTATCATTAGTAGAGTTATAAGCCGTCACATGGGTCCCATGTATGTTGAGACACCCTATATTTCCCATATTTATAAATATAAATAAACAACAACGTATTTCTCCATGCACAATCTCACCGGGAAGGGAGATATAAAAGTTGGCGATGTATTTCCCATGGGAGAAGAATCAATATCAATATACAACTGTACCATTGCGGTATTAAAGAGGTTTTTCGACCCCGTTGTGATCTCGCTGTGGTAAAAAGTGGACGAACGCTAACTCTGTTAAACTACTCATAGGTTCATTTACTACTTGGTAGCAATTAGTGGCCGAGAGAAAGAAAGACAGTATAGAAACTAAGACGATGGCGTCAGCAAGACAAAAATCAGCAACATATCATGGTGGGAAAGAGAGAGCAGACACAGACCTTGGATTTTTTCCTGATTCTAACATGCTTGTCAGCTGGGTCGCATAGTCAAACGTCCCCTTTGGAACGCATCCCCAAAATTAGGGCTCGTAAACTTTCGTCTCCTTACATCTTCGTGGCTGGTGCTCTACTGACGTCTTATTACAACTCGCCGTCAACTGCCGAAAGAATACGAGTCGTTCCCTCACTTCCGCTTGTCGTGTCGGCGAGAGGGACATCCGCTTCCGCTTGCCTTGCGCATTCGCACACGATCTTTAGACCTCTACTCCTCTCCCAAGTCATTTTTAATTACCACGAGTGCCTTGGCCTTCCTATTCGATGTCTGCTGTCTGCATTATTCATTCATTCGTTTATTGATTCAATTTCAATTTTCTATTACGTTACACAACGTATTTCTCCATACACGATATGGTGGGGGGGAGATTTAAACTTTGCTAATGTATTTCCCCAGGGGGTGGGGGAAGAACCAACATTAATATACAACAACGTATTTCTATGCAATGGTGAAAACTAAAACAATAAAACATTACAAATCTGAAACAAAGAAAGGACACAACATGGAAGAACAATATATAAATACAAAAAACGTTCTGTAAAGAAAGAAAAAAACGAGGTAATATTGAAACTGGATACTTTAAACCAGAGACTCTACAACACTTTTGGGGTGCAGATGGAAACTTTAAACTATTTGGGGGGATTCCCACATATTTTCTCATTGAGTTAAATTGAAGAACGACGAAAAAAACATTAAGGGGAAAGGTATTCATTTAGCCAATGTAATACAATTTATAATTAAAAAAACACTTACTTGCTGAAATGCTTTCTATCAGGTGCAACAGAGCGATAGCAACATTTACAAAGCTTTTTGCAAAGATGTGACACAAGGCCGTAGGAATGGAAAACCCCATGAGACAACAGAACAATTACAAACGGCTAAGAAGAGAGATCATCCTTTAAATTTTTTTTAGTTTGATTTACATATCTACAATATTTCCCTACCTCCTTTCTTTTCTTTATTATAACGTTATACGAGGATCATTAAATACGTTTCCAAACTTTTTTCGTATGGGCACTTTTATTGATAGTACGCACATGAAACTCTAGTCCCCTTCGAAGTAATCTCCTCCGGATGCAATGCACTTGTTGTACCGTTCCAACAACTTCTGGAGGGCCCCATGGAAGTCCTCTTGTGTGAGCGTGTCAATGACCTTCGTCACTGCGTCTTCCATCTCTTCAATTGTCTCATAACGACAGCCTATGAACTTAGGGAATAAGCAAAACTCACAGGGAGCAAGATCTGGACTATAGGAAGGCTGGGGAACTGTCTTGATACCCATCTTGGTCAAATAGTCTATGACAAGGATGGAGTTGTGGACTGGTGTATTGTCCTGGTGAAAATGCCACTGACCCGATTTAAAGAGTGCTGGCCTCTTCCAACGGAATCTCTTCCTGACCTCCCTTAAAACCTCAACATAGTAACCCTAACCTTAACCCTTTGGCCAATCAACTGTAGTGTATTGATTTCCTTACTCCTCCCACACCTCTCATCATCCCTCACAGACTCCCTGGCTTCCTTGAATCTCTTATGCCACTCCAAAACTCATGCTCGATTCATGCAAGATACTCCAAAAGTAGTCTGAAGCATTCCATACGTTTCTGTGGCATTTTTCCAAGTTTAAAACAGAATTTTATTGCATATCGTTTTTCCTCACGTCCAGATTGCATTTTTGAAAATCACCAGCTGTGACAATCAGGCTTTAGTAGGGTGTATTCCAATTGCTGCTGTAGGTGTTCATTTGAACCTGAAATCATAAAAATTGGTCAGTCATCTCATAAGATGCATAGCAATAACGTACTGAATTTTCAAGAGTCTACAGCAATTTTAAATGCCTGTACAAAAAGTCTGGAAACTTATTGAAGGCACCACGTATAACCAGAAATCTCCTTCCTACTCCTTCCCCACCTTTTATTTAGTTATTATTCTTTAATAATTTTATTCGAATCCTAGCTCCATTTGGGGTTCCTTCTCAACCAGAGCCCCCGGCTACTATAATCCATTAACCTTGATCTCTTTTCGAAGGGACGACACCAAATATCTACCCGACATCTTCCAACATTGCTTCTCCATTTCCACAGAAAGTTTCGTATATTTGAGCTTCTTCCTTTGATAAGCTTCGCGTACAGAATTCTCTCAAGTGACTGTTAACTCAACCAAATATACCAAGTACAACACCCTCGGCCTCAGGTTGTAATGGCTAATTTCGACGCCATCAAAACCGGCTGGTTTAAATCTATCAGCATCAGTCAGTCTGGGGCTGCTGCTTCTAAATGTCCTAAATTCGTGCCTGAAGAAATATTTTCGTTTCTTTGCCCTTCTCGAAAAATTCTTTATGCTGCCAAGCATTGGCAGCTGTTCTCCAAATTAACACGGCTGCAACGAGAGACCTTAGATGTGTCTCCACGTATTCTGCACTCGGTGTGGATGTGCTTCAGTGTAGCAGCTGCTTCATATAGTGGGTATGATTAATCCTTTTCCAATCACTCGTTGAGATTTTGAGAGATAGAGAAGCCACCATACGTTGATCAGATCAGGAAGCTCATTCTTCCAGCCTTCATTTCCTACAAGTCTCTCCAATCAATCTTTTTCTACCCTCTCATTTCATCCATTGGGCCTTTGTGGTCTGAGACCCAGCTGTTGAGCACCTCATCAATTACTCTTGATTGTCAATCTCGTCCTCAACCAGTTTTCGTCACTCTGACGTCGATACTTTCAGCCAGTTGTTTTTCATCTATACTGAGGCCACTTCTTTCATATCGAACCAGAACAACGATATCACAGTGACAATTAGCCGATATGGCCTGCTTTATCGCACTCTTAGCAGTCCATTTCTTTCCTGTTATCAGGGTTAGGGTTGTTACCCAGCAGATGTATTTTGATTCTGCCAATGTCATTGTGAGCCTCATTTTGGTAATGTTAGGCTAGATATAGGCAGCTCGAGCTTGTGTCATGTTGCACATGGTTAGTGATTGCATAAGGCGGGGTAACAATCTAAATTGCTGACACCAGATTTTCAGTTTCGATCGATGCTCTGCAACCCGTCAATAATTTCTTATCGGATTCCAAACGTCCTGTCAGTTTCCCTCAATTTTGAGTTTTACCATCTTCTCAGGGTTTTTACTGTTATTTTTTCCCAGACAACGTTAAGATAGATTCTCTGTTAATAAAGAACCTTTGTTCATTCATTATGCCTCAACGATAGAGATTCTTTTTGATTTGCATAGCTTAATTTTCATCCAAACTCCCATAATATTTTCTTGGAGCTTTCCTAAAAGGCACAAGTTTGCAAGATACTGATGTAATTATAATTGTCCTATCACCCTCATATATGCGCACAAAAGTAGATAAAAGTTTTTAATGTAATGAAAATAAGATTACATGCAAACGACCAAGCTCCAATGCCGAGTGTATTGACTGACTACGCTACCACCACTTACCCCTTTATCCTGTGTGCATCTTCTCTCATCAACGACCTTATTCTAATCCCAGGGTTAAAGAATGTGTGCTGGCCGATAACAAGTGAATGGGATGTAAAGGAGTTCTATGTGACTGCAGCAGCGAAAAGATATAATTTTCCTTGGAAGCCATTTTGAATGAATTGCATCAAATCACAATTCTCCAACCAGATGACAAAACGAAGCAAATGAAGACGCTGGCACTTTTCAGTTATTGCCTCTTCTCTTACACATTCTATGACAATCGGCTTTGCAAGGTAATTTCTATTGATTGGACAACACAGACGATATATTATTGTTCTTTCTTATTATTCTCCCTCTGCTCGGTTTCTTTCTTTTCTTCTTCCATCTTTCTCTTTTTTCTTTCAAACCATCTCTCTCTCTCTCTCTCTCTCTCTCTCTCTCTCTCTCTCTCTCTCTCTCTCTCTCTCTTATTTTGCATAAACACACATACATACATATTTCAAGAATACAATGGTTCACACTGAAATATTCTGTTTATAGATTTTTGGCTGTCCGTATATTTTTGGTATTAAACCAAAAAGTCGTATACCCGATACCCCAGCG
Organism: Sepioteuthis lessoniana; assembly: GCA_963585895.1. Taxonomy (NCBI): domain Eukaryota; kingdom Metazoa; phylum Mollusca; class Cephalopoda; order Myopsida; family Loliginidae; genus Sepioteuthis; species Sepioteuthis lessoniana. The sequence continues at coordinate 147,930 of OY757917.1, forward strand.
CGCGCCTCTTGATATACCAGGAAAAGATAAAACTCTTCCTCACCAAATGACAAGACACACACACACACACACACACACACACACACACACATACACATACATATATATATATATATATATATATATATACATGGAGTGCATTTCAAAATTTCAAGAGTCTGTTCATCTCTAAAGTTAGATAGTATTTCCCGTGTCTCATCGGAAAGTTTACTTATTTCTCATCACCCTAACAGAATATAAAGAGTCTCTTATCGTTATTAATGTATAACATTCTATATTATACTATTCTTTTTACATAATGACCTTCCCACTAACACCCTGGGCAAAATCCTATGAAAGTGTGGAGAGAGGAATTGGCACAACAATCATGAGAAAGTAGAAATCACATGGCCGTTCGTTCATTGGCAAAGAAGGTGTGACACGGTATCTTGGAAGTTTCAATTTTATTCAAAAAGTTAATATATTTGTTTCCGAACGCGAAGACAATCAACTAATTTGGAGCTTAAGCAAAACTTCACCTCCTCTGCATGCTCAGCCGGCCCTTGACTAGAATTGGTATATCAGGAGCTAGTGAAGGACAATTACGGAGTCCTCATAAAAAAGTCACAAGGTTGCTTCCGGTATTTGCCGCAGGGATGCAAACTGGGAAGGAATAAATCCCAGCTGAGTCACCTGGGTAAGAATGTCCGACGTTGAAAGACCTGAAACCCCTGATACCCCCCATAACTTCACAAAGGACTCATCCAAGTGCATCTGTAAAATGTGTCTTCATGAATATGTGATTTATACCATTATTTATGTTTAATATAATAGCCGAGGGACTTCGGTTCATGCCTTTGGGTTTAGTTAGGCTGAGAACCTTTCGGCTCAGCACATGGGTTAGTTAGGTGCAACCTTGATGCAGGTGGTAACACGTGTGCGCGCAGAGAGCGAACATATCACTCAGAGATGTCACAATAGCCTGAGATGATGAAACGGGTGACAAAGTGCGGGTGACGTCACGCACCGGAAGCGCGCGGAGGATTTTGGGGATTTCGAAGAAAGTTGAAGAGTTGAAACTAGACGCCGAACGATGAGGTTCGACTTTTGGGGCTCGCTGAGGCAAGACGAATTCGCGCGCCATGGGTGCCGCACGAGATAGGGGCCAGATGAAGAAGCCAGCCTAAAAAGATTGTGTCTCTCTCCTTATGTCGAAACCTTTAACTCAAAAGTAATAAAAAGGTTTCGTACCTGATCAAAGAAGTCGTTACGTGTTTTCGAATTTCGAGATTCCTACGTTCCTTATGTATATATGTTACCAACATTCGATGTCCATTTCACCCATTTAGCGCATAGACATATCATGAATATGCAACACATAGTTTTGATTTCATCATATTTTATATTTATGTCAACTTTTCCATTAATATTATATAACATTCTTTATTGTGTTCTATTTCAAACGACTATTATTCATTTTCAATATTGTGATATTATTTTATTATTATCACCTTATCAATCTTTTCTTTTCTTTGATTTTGTGTTACCTCTTTCCTTCTTCGTTTCTTTTTTTTTATTCATCCACTCTTTTATTCCCTCTCTCATTCCCTCACTCGCTCACTTTCTTGTTCACTCTCATTCACTTTATTATTCACTCACTCCTTTTCTCACTCATTATCTCATTCATTCTTTCACCTCCTCTCATTCACTCATTCATCCTCCCTCTCATTTACTCACTCTTTCATTCTTTTTCTCTGTCTCGTTACTTCCATATTTGTCGTTCATTTTGTCCTTTTGATTCGTTGTTCATTACCATAAATGTATTTATCGATTTGACTTGAAATATGAAATGATATTTTTTTAATGTTTTCTTTCGACTTGACCATTAAACAGGGGTTGGCAACCTATCTCACAGACAATTATTACTGAAATGGATTCGATCTTTATTAGGTACTGAAAATTTTCGCCTTGGGCCAGATTATTTAAATTTAGTAAATAACGATACGTTCATTTTTATCCCTCGCCATGGCATAATGGTTAACAAATTAGTCTAGTAGACCGTTACTACTACAGTGATTTCGATCCTCATCGGGTGTCCCACACTTTTGAACTCGAGCCAGGTTAATTTCATATAATGGTCCTCCCCTGCACCAATCTCCCTCTTCCTGTACTGTCACTTTGAGCGCTGGTGTGGGTATTTTGACAGACAGGAAGGGGTCAAAGCTGCTGATCTTGATTTGAAACGCGGTGAGAAAGGGAATTAAGGATTTTTAAAAAGTTGATTTTCAAATGGGCGAATGGAATAGATGCCAGGGATCTAAACGTTTAATGCATAGAGATCTCCAAGGAGTGGGGGATCGATATATACTTTTATAAAATGCAAAGACTTGCCTCCGACAAAAGGACAGTCTGGTTTATTAAAATAATAAACAGGCAAAAAAAACTGAAAATGTATCTTTGTTCATTTCTTTCACAACAAGAGATGATGTGACAACCTGCTTTTCGACTCTTCTTCGAATATCAACACCCTACAATGCACCATTAGACTAAACTTAGCAAATAAGAATTTCTTATCCCTCGCCACAGCGTATTGGTTAACAAGTTATTGTTGTAGTAATGGTATTTAGTTCAGAAAATAAGTTTAGCAAATATTTTTTCCCAACCCTATATGACAACCAGACACGTATTTAAAGTTACCTTCTATCATAAAGTAAAAATAGTTTTATTTTCCTTTTTTCTTCTCTATAAAGCACCTTGATGTCTCAAAATGCTTTTATCCTATCTATGATCTTCATAAAACTCTGGCGAAAAATGTCCTTCGTCCATCAATCAATAAAAAAAACAATATTCGGGGGGGGAATACAAAAAAGCTATAACCAGTTCATTTTTGTTCGAGGGAAAAGATAAAATGAGATGTTTTTGAATAAAGGATGTTTCTTTTTTGTATATATAAGTTACTAAAGTTAGCTTAGTACACAGCACAAGCAACACAAGTGTGTGGCGCCCGGTGCGGATCGAAATCACTCAACCTTTACTTCATGAGGAGGCACCAATATATTCTTTTAAGTTTGGCACAAGGATTCAAAACTCTGGGAATCCAATTAGAATGAAATTCGTTCATAAAAATTTTGCAAGACAAACTTGTTAACCATCACATCGCGATGAAATAGCCAGACAGTACTAAATTGATATCACAAGATCTTGAACTCGGTACAATCCGGACAAAATAAAAAAGTGTTTTTTTTTATTCGAGATTTTTTCAGCTAATTTTCTCAGAATTTTACTATTTTGGTTACTATTGAAAAAGATGTTACGGTCTCAAAGTGAGGGTGTTTCATCAAATCTAAAAATAAAACTATCCTTTCCAAGGAAAAAAATAAACAAGTGTATTATCACTTCCTAGACTATCTCCAATTTTGCTGCTCAAATCTGGTGGGTCAGGGACCAGCTATCTTCTATCTTGAGATAAGAAGTTCAATATTCAAAAAGGACAGACTAAATATATTTTACTATTACTCCAACGGCTGAACGAAAATGTGTTCCAAATTTCACAAGCAATAACCAAGTTTTATCCTTCAAAGAATTACAGACTGCACACACACACACACACACACACACACACACACACACACACACACACACACACACACAAGAATAACTACAAACGCCGTATTCACATTGTACACGTCCAAAAATTAATACTCTCTCGAAAATGTTGTTGTAAATTGTTTATTACTACAAAAAAATATGTAAATGCATAAATATTCGTCGTCTGTTCAACTCAACCTCCTGTTATTTGATTTCTGTTTGCATTTTTTATGTATGATTCATTTCAATATTAACTTTTTATTAGTTACACGAAAGACTCCTCTTCTATAGTATCAAGCAACATCTTGTTAACAGCTCGTTATGCTAATTTGCAACACACTCTTCTACCCACGTAAATGAGATATCTTTATTAATGGGAGTGTTATATGTAGATAGTTACTTATATTGATATACTCCGAACACTAATTCGTCAAGTGTATATATATATATATATATATATATATATATATATATATATATATAAAGAAGTAAATAAACATAATGAATTTTAATTGATTTAATTCCTGCAAGCAAATAACAATAAGCAGAGATAATAAAAATATTTATCATGGTGGACTTTGAAAAAAAATTTTTTTGTTCAAGTTTTGGGAAGCGATGAAATCGAGGAGATGGAAGAGTGCGTCTACTTGGGACGGATGCCAGATATGTGCCGAGATAAAGATGTGGAAATCCCGCGAAGAAAAAGAGCAAGATGGGAGGCATTTATTACAGTAAAAGGCAAAGCGTTCAAGGCAAAGCTGGACAAGACCTACTAACCAATCTCTTCAATAACATCGTTTTGCCTGTGATGCTATACACAAGTGGAAAGTGGGCAACCACAAAGAAATAAGAACAACAACACAGATGGCTATGGAAATATCCATGTTGAGAATATCGTTGCGTGAGCACTTCCGAAGTGAGGTCATACCAGAACGGAATGAAGGACGTGATCACAATGTACTGAAAACAGAAGCTTCGTTGAGCCAGACAAGTAGTAAGGTTCACCGACAAGTGGAGCCATTCAGTCGTCGAGTGTTGAAATCTGAGAGAGCAGAAACAACCATTCAGAAGACCTCCATGATGAAAAATAAATTTGTCTAGCAGTTAGGGCTGATATAAGGAAGAAGAGTGAGATCGATGAACAAAATGAAAGCATATTGTAGCCGGCAAATTGGAAAACAACAAACAAGATGTTCAATAAAGGAAATAAAAAGTAATTCTTTTTCAAAATAGTTTTATGCTCAAGAATAAAGAAACGAGGGAAAATCCTAAAATTCGATAGTTATTTTTTTTTTATTGCTCCTGTCAAATCCGTGTCTCGTATTGTTGGAAATTCATTCTCCATTTTCCAATCAATGTTGATTGTTTTATGGTCGTAGAATACTGAGATAATAAAAATGCAACAAAAATAAAATGCTAGCCAAAACGTAATAATAATAACAATGTTCAATCTTAGAAATTTGAACAATTAACGTTTACTTCTACTCGTAGGCGTAATCAAACGAAGAAAATGAAAATCGCGTCAAAAATTCTAAATTTTCCTTTAAATTTTAAACCACCTTCTTGGCATTTTTTAGAATACACTGAGTGTATCCTCTGCAAAAAGCTAAGACTCAGTATGACACTAAATAGCTCCAGTTCTGGACATCTAGAAAGTATGAAGTATCCATTTATTTCTATTAATCCCAGGTTCAATCTGACCTGGAATATTAGCACATATTAGGGTCCCTTCTGTGCATCAAATCTCTTTACGAATTACACTGCTTAATACAATTTGGGATGCCAAAAAAGAAAACAATTTTTTTTTTTTTTTGCTAATTTGACAATGTTGATTCCGAAAATCATCTTCATTTTTCATGGTTTTCAACCATTTTTGCTGTACTCTATTTGCTCATTTTGGGAAAAAAATTTAGTTAATAAACGTCAAAGAGGCCGGGCAATTCATGTCAGCCAACTGAAATAAACTATTTTTGTAAGAAAAAAACTGTTTTTAAGTCAACAATTTAAAATACAAGTACCGAATTTTCCCATTTCATCACCAAAATTCAAATTAACTGATAAACTTTATTAGTAATACATTTTGTTGTAAACCAGATAATTTAAGGCGACATAAAAAATGAAACCCTAAAATCTTCTGTTTGATATTCTTAAAATCATCCCATCACTTTTTGTTCTGTCTCTACTGAAGGAAATGAAGCACATTGAAAGCTTTTGTTTTCACAGTTGGAAAGAAATGCCAACTAAAGACGTTCCAATTGAATGCACCTATTCCATTGTACATAATGAACAATATGAAAACGGTTTCAACATGACATCCGGAAACTCATTAAAGATGTTTGATTCCTTAATTCAATTAATGACTTGGAATGACGCATTTTGACATGGTTGGTTGACGTGATGAAAAACTTCTGAGACAATCACTAGGCCGAAAACTACAAGGAGTTTGGGGAAAGCTGGTGAAAAGTTTACAGGACATGGGCGCTAATATGAGTTTTAAGGTTCATTTTTTACATAGGCATCTAGATAAATTTCCAGATAATTGTGGCTATGTGAGTAATGAGCAAGGAGAACGATTCCATCAGGATATCAAAACGATGGAAGAGTACTACCAGGGACGGTGGCATAAATGAATGATGGCTGACTATTGCTGGAGAATCAAAAGAGACTTAAATAACATTGAACATGACAGACAAAAAAGAGTAATTTTCTTTACCATAGTTCCTATGATCACAAAGGTTTTATTTCTGCTGTTAGTTTATTAACTGATTCGAAGAAAATTCTTGTTGGTTTTGATATATTCAACCGCGTTATTTTTAAAGATTTAGGGTTTAATTGTTATTACAAAAATAGTATTTCTCAATAAGCAGACCCAATATTTCTTGGTTTAAATACAAATTGAATGGTTTCTATGTTTTTACTTTGGGAAATTGTTATATCGTAAATGATACACACAATGACAGGCTATTCCGAGTGGTAATACACTAGGTTGGTAAAACAAAAAGGCAGGTTTATTTGTACGGGTGTATAAATATAATAAGTAGATTAGTAGTAATATTACTATCCTCGTAAAGGTAGTATGAAGTCCAAGCAATGGTCGATCACGTGAGTCCCACGGTGAGGGTTCTCCACTGAAAATCCTGTACAGAGTGATCTGTGTGTACTTAAATAATGGTTTGTACTACAACTGTTGTTTGGGCCGTACCAAAACAACAGTAGTAGTACAAACCATTATTTAAGTACATGATGAGTCATTCCATTAAATCAGAAATATTGCCATCAGTCAATATCATATATACAGAAAACAAATGAAAAAATGCTTTTTTCCAAAAATGAGACATTTCTGTACAACAAAAATGGTAGCTGCTCCAGAAAAAGTAAGATCATTTTTAGATTCAGCGCCCTCAAATTAGCTTAAAAAATGTTTGGTGCTTCGACAATATTTCAAATTTTTTTGTTGATCAATGTTATTCCTATTTAATTGGGATGCTTGATTCCATGTTTTAGAGGGTAAAATATTTGTATAAAGAATAATTACCTGAAGCTCTAATTGTTAACTCAGGATTATTATAATTAGTTGAAACTACATAACTGTTTGTTTCGGGAGACCTGGATTCAATCCCAGGTCGCGTCATACCAAAGACTTTAAAGATAGTACTTAATACATCCTTGCTTAACACTCAGCAATCTAAGGTACATATCAAGGGTAAAGTGGAGCAATCCAGGGAAAGTAGTAGCACCTTCCCCTACACCTCGGTGTAGTAGCTATTAAAAAGGGAGCTTTCTGATCACCCTCGACTAAAGGTCGCCAACTTTACTTACTTAAATAACTGTTTACAAACAAATGTTTATCATTAAATAGAAATAATTACTTGAAAGCATAAAATTATCTGTATTAAATAGGAATACTTAATATTCTAATTGTGTGCAAAAAAACTCTAAAGAAACAAAATAATGTAAATATAAATAACAATGAACGCATAAAATAAACCTGAATGGGTTGATAGGCCGTTAAAATCAATCAATTAAATTTCAGACATTTTGTCTCTATTTACTTATTGTCGTTTAAACGCTGCTAAAAGTTTGGGTATATTTACAAGAATTGAAGCTTTCTGTCAAGGCTGACACAGTTGAAGATATTCATCAGTCGATATTCAGATCCAGCTAAAATGTCAGGATTACAATTAATACTTTTCAAATCAACTGGTTGGCTGTATGCGTCTAGAAGATTGACATGATCGTATTTCTTTTATTTGGCCTTGTGACAGACTAAACTAAGCTTAGAACATGTTCTATTTCCAAGAAGAGGTACGAAGGACTATTAAAAACATTACCGGAAATATTTGCTTATTTCTGGTGAAAATATAGGAAACTTTCGATTGATTCGAATTTATATGTTCAAATTGCTGCACACATTCAAACGATTACCGCCCATTGGGCTTGTAGGGAGTCGTAGAATACATCGACTGCATCTCAGCAGAAGGGTAAGACCCCCTCCCCTTCCAACAAGTGTCCTAGATATGGTATTAAACTATCTGATAGTGAGTATCCATTCACTGCCATTATTCCCGTGTCAACGCAGTGATAGCACTTGTTAGGGTCCTATCCATGGGGGTCAAATAGGAGTGTTTGATCATTTAACTGTGTGCAAACAAATAATTAATTTTGAACAGAATAATTAGTTTGTCTAAATTTCTTTTTATCACTTAGAATATTTGAACTATTGTTTTCATCTTCATTGTTATATTCACAAAGTTTCGACCGATGCGTCCTTCGGCTTTTTTTAGCTGTTTCATGTCGAAAATTATTATAAGTGTTAGATTGAATTAATTTAAACTATTTAACTGTTTACAAACAAATGGGGTCTGGCTCCTTTAAAAATGTTATTTACAAACTATCTATTCACAAATCATATATATATATATATATATATATATATATATATATATATATATATATATATATATATATATTAAAGATTTGGCATTAAATAACTCGAAGGGTTGATATGCAATAAAATCCAAGCAGCTGTCCAGCTCAAACGATTATTCTTTTTTTTTCTTTTCATCGTCTGTGTGCAAACGAGGCACGAATTTCGCAGAAACCTGTTCCATTTATAAATGTTACTGTAACATTTGCAGACATGAATTTCAAAACAAACCAATTACCTCAGATATTTTATCAATGCCAGGACGGCAATATTCAGTACTTAACGAACGTTTTTCAAGACATTTCGGCTGGGTCATAACGGACAGATATCAGTTATTCTTTAAGGGATCTGTCCTATCAGTATGACTTAGAATATGCCAAATGTATCCATCGCAGAGGGACAAGAAGCGCCGCCAAAAAAGGCGTTCCTGGATATGACAATTACCCTTTGATAAAAATCCTTAGTTACATTTTATTGTAATAAAAATAACCACCGTCAGATTTTCAAATACTTTTAAAATTTATCATTTCAAAAGCTCCTCAACAACAAAGTTAACTTTTTTTATGAGAAGTAAGTCGACTCCATCAGTTTTTATTTTGAAAAAAAAATTCATCTGATGAAGCTGAAATCATCATCATCATCATGTCACGCCATCTGCACGGATATCCCTCACACTCTCTCACCACCCTTCTCAATCGTTCATCGCTCCCGGGAGGTCTTCAAGGCTACATCTTGTATCGGCACAGAGCTGTTGTATGTGGGTTCTAGCTGGTCGTCCTGCCTTAGCTCGTCCATGTGAGGGGGTCCACAGGAGTACGTCGCTTATGAGTTCGTCCCCATTTTTCCAGCAGTGTCCCGCATGTCTGGTTCGTCTAACTTGGATATTTTTCGTGATGGGTGATGAGTGGCCGTACAACTGCTGCTTTGTGGGGTGCTGCCTCCAGGACAAGCGGATAAACCCTCTGATTGTTCCACGCCATGCCTAATCAGGTCCTGGCCGTATGAATCTTACGGTTCAACGGCCAGGATCGAATAGTTCGATCGGGGTACTACTACTACTGCTCATTAATAAGGCAGGCTTCAATTGATGAGAATGAAACAGCCATCGAAAGATTACCATGACCCACACTCAAACTACCTGAAGCTGACATACGAACATACGAATAGTTAATTTCAACAACATGGTTTTCATTTTTTTTTTTTTTTGTCAGTCACATTTCTTGAAAATAAGAATACACAAATAAACAGACCGACACAGCCTCTAATAGACGGAGAAAAATATGCGAGGACATTTAGTTTTGACTAAAAAGAGAATAAAACGCAGTTTTTTTTTTATTATTGTGTTCTGATATTTCATATCAGCATCTCTTTTTAAAAAAATGTTTTTTTCAAATTTGGTGTAGTTTATCTTTAATGATTCTAACACTGAAGATGTAAGAAAATAAGAAATTTAGAAATGAGTAAGAAGAAATGAAAACTCGAACCTCAGCGGCAAATTTCTCAACTGCTGTACAAACTGAACAGAAAAATAGGAATTTAATTTTACGATAAACACCAAAGTAAGGGTTGGTTGGTTGGTTGGTTCCCATGGCATATCAACCTTCGTAGGTTATTTAACGCCAATCCATTTTTATAAAAATAGTCAGTTCTATTTCAAACAATTCAGTTTAGCATGAGTACACAGTTTAATTGTCAAAAACATTTCTATTTCAAGCTATTCAGTTCAGTCAAACAGTTCTAATTCAAACAATTCAGTATAGTACAAGTATAGATTTTGTTTACACAGTTAAATGTCAAAACAGTTCTATATTAAACAATTCAGTTTAGCATAAGTGCAATTTCGATGTTAAAAACAGTTCTATTTCAAGCAGTTCAGTTTAACATGAGCACACAGTTAAATTTTCAAAAATATTTCTATTTCAAGCCATTCAGTTTAGTCAAACAGTTCTAATTCAAAGTATGCAATTTAGTTCTATTTAACCCATAGATAGGACTCTTATCAGGTGCTACCATTCCTGGCCAGAGTGGACCTGGGATCAATAGCAATGAAGGGGTGCTCTGCATTCCCCAAAGTTCCAGCATCACTGGAACCTCACCACCAGATTGTTTAGTGTCATAACCAGGACACTCGTTGGGGGAGGGGTATTCTATAGCCCCTACCGACTGGGCAAACTAACTTTTGCCACAAATATACAAGATATTCCAATGACATTCGCGAATTAGAAAAATTCATGGCTGTTTTTATAAGGAATTATGCGTTTTATTAAAATCTTATTATATATACATAATCTTTTAAAATGGTATTCTGTGCAAAAGACAGAGCCAGGGTGGATGTCGCCCAAAGTTTTTCTTTTCGCAGCCGTTCACAGCTAGTTGTCGAGTTGCCAAGACCACTTAGAGAGAATTATGTTTAATGACTGAAGGCAAAAAGGAAACGAGAAGTAAAAAAAGAGTTGTGGCAGGAAAATTTCTGATTTACAGGTTAATATGACAAAAAGATACAGAAACTGATTAAAAGTAGACACTGCGAAAACGAGAGGGAAATTTTCGGTCTTTTGAATGGTATATCAACCTTCATGGGTAATTTATAACTAAATAAATATGATTTTATTTTTGATGGTAAGGGATTTAATATTTTCAGTCATTGGTTAAATACGATTGATGGTTTAAATTTGACAGGAATAGTTAGAATGTGTTTTGGTTTTTCATTGTTTGCTTTTGTGTTTGCTTTGAATTTGTGAATTGGGTTTTCCAGAGTTATCTATTTTGTGAATTGGTGGGCAAATCGGTGAGCTGTACGATTTTCTCTTCATGGAATTTGTTTCAAGAGGAGATTTGAATGCTGGAAATGTTTTCTTGGCAAAGTATGAGTTGGTGTTCTAGGTTCTTTTTGATGCGATATCGCTTATTTTTTCCTTTGGAGTATTTATTTTGGTTGAAGCTTTGGGGTTATTCGTAGTTATTTGTCAAGTAGTATATTCTCTTTGTTTAGTTTGTGGTTCTGTTTAATAGATTTCGGCTGAGTGGAATTTTTTAGCTACTCCTGAAACTTTCGCAAATCGTTTGGTTCTAATTGGATATGTTTCTCGGTGAGAGGTCTGTAATTGTATGGTTGATTGTTGTTACAGATTAGATTTGCCCTCTGTGCTACAAGTGGTCACTTTCATGTAGGACTCTATTTTCTTTTATATTTGATTTCCATTATTTCCCGCTCTCTTTTGTATATATCACAAAATCTTAAACTGCGGATTGGTTTTCTTGGCATTTGGAGTATTTGGTTTTGTTGGGAAGTCTTTTTTCGTGAGATCTGGGTCCGTTTGACCACACCTTACACATGTCCGACGTCTTTTGCAGCTCTCTATGTGGTGGTAATTTACTAAGCTTTTTGCTTAGATGTGGCACAAGGCCATATGAAATGGGCACCCAATGAGACTCGAACTCACTCGTGTAGGTTTGCTAGTCCAGGGGTGTCCATGTTTATGATATTTGAAACCCATCAAGGGTGCGAGCATAAACTATTCTCTTCTTTAGGAATTATTAATTTATTAAATGTCAGAATGTAGATCTGTGTTTGTATTCTGTCTCTATCACTTCTTATGATAACCCTTTTGTAGTCCGTAACCCCTAGTTTTTCTTGGGTTATTTTTATTTCCTATCAGATGCTCTGTCTTTAATGCACGTAAACCTTGCATTTCAAATTGCGAAAAGTTTCTATTTTCATTAAGTTTTCAGCATGTTTTGTTATCTACTTCTACAAGAAGATCGCCGAATTTTTTTTTTTCATAGTTCACGAGTTCACACAGTTGGAAATAATTCTTTCAATTGAGAAGAATGATAGTTTGGCTAAAGAAGTTTCCTCCAATGATTCAATTACAATACATCTTTGGAATTTTGTATTTCATTGTCTAAATCACATCAAGAGAGATTTCGGTTTTTTATTTGCCACGTATATCTTCTTTTTTTTCTTTCACTCTTTTCCTTGCACTACAACCTATTAGAGAGTATAATTTTTCTCGTAAATTTAGGAAAAAGGAGACCAATTCGCCGTCGTTCAGACGGAGGTACATTGTACAAATTTCAAGAGAGTGGATTTCAAAATTTTGTTGATTAAAATTTAAACAATGTAAAAAAGTCTGGTTCTCAACGTGACTGTTTGCATAAGAGTCCCTCGTTCTTTTGGGCTAATATATGCGTGTGTGTTTGCATAAGAGTCCCTCGTTCCCTTTCACTTATATTTGCATTTGTATCTGCTTATGCCTGTGTACTTGCATAAGGGTCCCTCATTACTTTTGGCTGATATATGCGCGTGTTTGCTTAAGAGACCCTTCTTCCATTTGGCTTATATATGCGTGTGTATTTGCATAAGAGTCCCTCATTACTTTTGGCTGATATATGCGTGTGTATTGCACCTAAAGCAACTGCACACCTAAAGCAACTAAAACTAAAGCACCTAAACTTTAGGTGCACAGTAGCTCAGTAGTTGCTTTAGGTGTGCAGTTGCATTAGGTGTGCAGTTGCTTTAGGTGCAATACACACGCATATATCAGCCAAAAGTAATGAGGGACTCTTATGCAAATACACACGCATATTCAAGCCAAAAGTAACGAGGGGACTCTTATGCTTTAGTTGCTTTAAGCGCAGTTGCTTTAGATGCTTTAGGTCCATTAAATTGCTTTAGAGGCTTTAGGTGCGCAGTTTAGGTGCTTTAGATTTAGTTGCTTTAGTTTTAGTTGCTTGAGGTGTGCAGTTGCATTAGGTCCTTCAGTTTACATTAAGTGCTTTAGGTGCGCAGTTGCTTTTGATGCTTTAAGTGCTTTTAGTTGGTTTAGGTGCTTTAGTTTTAGTTGCTTTAGGTGTTTTAGGTGCTCAGTTGCTTTAGGTGCACAGTTGCTTTATGTGTTCAATTTAGGTGCTATAGTTTTAGTTGCTTTAGGGGCCTTAGTTGCTTCTAGTGCTTTAGTTTCTTTAGGTGCGCAGTTGCTTTAGTTTGCACCTAAAGCAACTAAGGCAACTAATACGTTACACCTAAAGCAACTAGAGCAACTAAAGGTTCTTTAGGTGCTTTAGTTCTTTTAGGTGCTCAGTTGCTTTAGGTGTTTTAGGAGTTTTAGTTGCTTTAGGTGCTTTAGGTGCGCATTTGTTTGAGATGCTTTAGGTGCTTTTAGTTGGTTTAGTTTAAGTTGCTTTACGTGTTTTAGGTGCTCAGTTTCTTTAGGTGCGCAGTTGCGTTAGGTGCTTCAGGTGTTTTAGGTGCTTTAGTTTTAGTTGCTTTAGGGGCCTTCTAGTGCTTTAGTTTCTTTAGGTGCGCAGTTGCTTTAGTTGTTTTAGCACCTAAATCACCTAAAACAACTGAAAAGTTGCTTTAATTACTTTAGGTGCGCAGTTGTTTTAGTTACTTTAGTTGCTTTAGGTTTAGTTGCTTTTAATTGCTTTTAGTTGCTTTAGGTGCACCTAAAGCAACTGAAAAGTTGCACCTAAAGCAATTTTTTAGTTGCTTTTAGTGCAATAACTTTAATAGGGTAACTCGTTACTTTTGGCTGATATATGCGTGTGTGTTCGCATCATGGCCCCTTGTTACTTTTAGGTGCATTAGTTACTTTTAGGTGTTTCAGTTACTTTTAGTTGCTTTAGGTGCTTGAGTTGCTTTAGGTGCGCACACGCATATCAGCTTCTTTAGGGGCTTTATTTTTAGTTGCTAAGAGCAACTAAAAGCATCTGAACAACTAAAGCACCTAAAGGTGCTTAATTAAATAGTTTTAGGTGCACCTAAAGCAACTAAAAAGGACCTAAAGCACCTTTTTAGTTGCAACTAACTTTTTAAGTGCAAATAACTTTTTAGTTGCACTTAAAAAGTTTAAGTGCAACTAAAACTGCGCACCTCAAGCACCTTTTTAGTTACACTTAAAGCAACTAAAATGTTCGCAATTGGTTTTAGTTGCTTTAAGTGCTTTCAGTGCAACTAAAAAGTTGCTTTAGGTGCGCAGTTGGTTTAGGTGCTTTAGTTGCTTTTAGTTGCTTTAGTTTTAGTTGCTTTTAGTTGCTTAATTGCTTTAGTTTTAGGTGCACCTAAAGCAACTAAAAAGTTGCACCTAAAAGACCTAAAGCAACTAAAAAGTTGCTTTAGTTTTAGTTGCTTTAGTTTTAGCTGCTCAATTGCTTTAGGTGCGCAGTTGCTTTAGGTACTTTCGGTGTTTTAGGAGTTTTAGTTGCTTTAGGTGCTTTAGTTGCCTTGGGTGCTTTAGGTGTTTTAGGAGTTTTAGTTTCTTTAGGTGCACCTAAAACTAAAGCACTTAAATTACCTAAAGCAACTAAAAAGTTTTTTTAGTTACTTTAGGTGCTTTAGTTGCTCAGATGCTTGTTACTTTTAGGTGGTTTAGTTACTTTAAGGCGTTTCAGTTACTTTTAGTTGCTTTAGGTGCTTTAGTTGATATGCGTGTGCGCACCTACTTTTAGTTGCTTTAGTTGCTTTAGTTGCTCAGCTTTAGGTGCGCACACGCATATCAGTTTCTTTAGGTGAAAGAAACTGATATGATTGTGCGCACCTAAAGCAACTAAAAGTAACTGAAACACCTTAAAGTAACAAGGGGCCATGATGCGAACACACACGTATATATCAGCCAAAAGTAACGAGTTACCCAATATCAGCGAAAAATAACGAGTAACATCAGATATAGAGTATACAGATATATATATATATCAGATATAGTAACGTTATTCAGACTAGATTCGGACTTAATCTTTGTCATCAGATTAGGACTAATGCAACTAAAACAACCACACACCTAAAGCAACGGCGCACCTAAAGCAACTAAAGCAGCTGAAGCAACTAGTTTTAGTTTTAGTTGCTTTAGTTGCTTCAGTTGCTTTAGGTGTTTTAGGAGTTTTAGTTGCTTTAGGTGCTTTAGTTGCCTTGTGTGCTTTAGGTGATTTAAGAGTTTTAGTTGCTTTAGGTGCTTCAGCAACTAAAACAACTAAAACTCCTAAAACACCTAAAGCACGCAAGGCAACTAAAGCACCTAAAGCAACTAAAACTCCTAAAACACCGAAAGCAACTGCGCACCTAAAGCAACTGAAGCACCTAAAGCAACTAAAGCACCTAAAGCAACTAAAACTGAAGCAATTAAAACTAAAGCAACTAAGACTAAAGTAACTAAAAATAAAAACCAACTAAAATCACCTAAAGCAACTAAAAGCAACTAAATCACCTAAAGCAACTAAAAGCACTTAAAGCAACTAAAATTACCTAAAGCACCTAAAGCAACTAAAACTAAAGCAAGAGACCCTGATATGCGTTACCTTTGGCTGATATATGCGTGTGTGCATAAGAGTGTCTCGTTACTTTTGGCTGATATATGCGCGTGTACTTGCATAAACGTCCCTCGTTACTTTTGGCTTATATATGCGTGTGTCTGCATAAGAGACCCTTCTTCCTTTTGGCTTATATATGCGTGTGTATTTGCATAAGAGTCGCTTGTTACTTTTGGCTGATATACATAACTAAATATATATACAACTAAAGCACCTAAAGCAACTAAAGATGCAGCTGATCAATAATTTCGTTAAATGCCGACGACAATTCGTCGGGTTTGGTTTTGTTGAATGAAACATTGTATTGGATAATCTTTGACATCAGATTCGGATTTGGCAAGGGCAACACTGCTTTTACGATCACCTGTCCTCCTTCTTCATCCAAAATCGACGCAATTATTCTCTTTTCTCAATTACCGCTTACCAGCCTAATAATATAAAGCGGGCATAATTTCTATCAAGATGAATGAGGGGACAGACATTCTCTCAATAGTTTGGGGTATATGGCTCGTCTCTATTTAATCGTTTCTGAAGATTTTTTTGCCGGCAGTAATATGATATCAACTCTTCCTATCAAATACACATCATTTACACATTTCATTTGTGTCCTTAAGCATTTAGTTATTATACTAAATTATCAGATGGTTTCACGTAACTAATTCTATTTTATAATAGTTATACATTTGCACGATTAGATTATTTTAAGCAAATAATAATAACAACAACAGCAATAATAATAAGTAAACAATTCTAGCTTCAAGTAACTATTCTTAATATAAATAATTTACAGTTATATGGTATAAAGTATTCCCATGTAATACTAATAATTTTCAAACAGATTTCTCTGGCCTATACATGAGCCACAATAGTTACAACCACCCCGGGTGGATCTGAAAGTAATATTAATAAAGAAATGACTGGATATTCCTCCAAGCTCCAGATGCCACATCACCGAATGTTGTTAAGTGTCCTACCCAAGGAGACCTCTGATGTCTTAATCCCCCCTCCCGCAGACGAAATCATCAAGTCATGTTGATATTGCAAAGTTCCTTCTCTCTCTCTCCCTCTCTCTTTCTCTCTCTCTCTTTCCATTCGTTCCTTTCGTTTATCACTTCTGGTGGGTCCTCTAGATAGTATCCAGTGGCCTTACAGAGCTGATGTACGTAAGTCTTATCGTTTTATATTAGCGCGTACATATGTTAAAGTCAATAGGAAAACACCGCTTATGAATTGGTTTTTACTTCTCCAGCAGTTACAAGCATGTTTTGTGTGTCTTACTTGGATGGTTTATGAAATGGGAGGTAAGTGGACATTCAGTTGCTGTTTTGTGGAGTGCTGCTTCCAGGATTTGTTCAAAACAACTCATCGCGTTCTTGTGTAGTTCCCATATAGCTTTTTCTCCAAGTGTTTCGTTTCACTCCAGGTGGTTTAATACAAATGCGGCAAAAACTAAGAAGAAATCACGTTTTATTTTATCATAGAGATCATATTCCCATAAACCTCGTCGATAATCTATTTTCTGTCAAGGTTGGGTGTCATTATTTAACTAATTCTTCAACCAAAATATATCTGAGTCTTTTTTTTTTATTAATTACATAGAAGAATTTATATTAGTAGCACAATCATACTGAAAGTGCATTTGGTTGAGTATAACCATTATATTTTGATTAATCGAATTTAAGTTTTAAAGTAATAGAATAATTCTATTGAATTCCACTGGTATTGGGAGATACAGCTGGTTCTGCCAATGGTTTGGGATAATGATATTCGAGACCCCGAAAAGCAGGGTTAACCCGGAGGTTATGATGGGGTAATGACTTTGCTGGGAACACTGCAAATACATTTCAGCTATGTGCATGAATACAAATCAGATCTCCGAGACAAGAATTCTAAAGAATTCTGAAAAACGTGAATATTTCCAAATTTGCCGGTAAAAGATCAATTTTCTTTCCCATCTTCTGATCCAGGGATCCCGATAACAAGCTCTTCGATCCATGCCAACGCCGTATGACTTGTAATTGAGATGCATTACAGTTGGGCTAGATTGAGTGTTGGGCCGAACTTTCAGTGCGAAAATCGGAAGACCTATAATCGAATGAAAAAAGAAAAAAGGCAAATCAAATGTCTCTTTACAAACGAGCACAATTACGCTTCATTTTCTAAATGGCAGGTCACCGACTGCCATTTCCAACACACGAATAATTTTTATGGATCTCCTTTAATTTTCTCGATTTCAAATTCATTTTTAATGTCCAACCACGCCAACATTGCCAACGGAATAAAAGCGAAGTTTTTCTTTTTTCTTTTTGCTTCTTCTTTAAAACAGAGAGTGATGGTAAAAAGGATTTTTGTCAAATTTTCTAAAACAAGATGTTGCAGCTATTATGCATTGATTCCTTCGATTCAAATTGCCTGCCTTTTCTGTTTTTATCACAACATTCCGGCCGCTCTACTCTACATCAAGTATCGATAGTCTTCCAAAATGACACTTTATTTGACCCATGGTGATATTCTATCGCCTTCCTATACCCAAAGGGTCAGCTGTCTTTTCTCGGGCATTTCAGAACTGCAAATTTATTCTTGATATGTACGAATGAATTAAATTCTATAGTGAAGATTATCTGCTTCCTTGAAAGTTGTAATTTTAGTCCCTGACTTGAGATTAGTAGTCAGTAGAGAAGTAAACAAACATTATAAGAGATTTTTCTCTCATTAAGAATGAGACATTACTTTTAGAGCTATTGAAATTATAATTCCATTATCAGCTTCTCTCTCTCTCTCTCTCTCTCTCTCTCTCTCTCTCTCTCTCTCTCTCTCTTTGCCTATTCGGTTGTATCTCTGCAGAGGGGTAAGACCCCCCGCCAACGAGTGTCCTGGATATGACACTAAACAATCTGATGGTGAGGTTCCAGTGATGCTCGAGCTTCAGGAAATGTGAAGCACCTCTTCATTGCCATCACTCCCAGTTCCACTCTGACCCGGAGTGGTAGCACCTAATAGGGTCCTATCTATGGGTTAAATAGAACTAAACTGCGTACCTATGCTCAACTGAATTGTTTGAAATAGAACTGTTTTGACATTTAACTGTGAAATAGAACTGTTTTGACTTGTAAACTGTGTACTTATGCTAAACTGAATAATTTGAAATAAAACTGCTTTTGACATTGAAATTGTACAACGCTAAACTGAATTGTTTGATATAGAACTGTTTTGACATTTGACTGTGCGTAAACAAAATCTATACTTATACTAAACTGAATTGCTTGAGTTAAAACTGTTTGACTAAACTGAATAGCTTGAAATAGAAATGTTTTTGACAATTAAACTGGGTACTCATGCTAAATTAAATTGTTTGAAATAGAACTGATTATTTGTATAAAAATAAATTTGGCATTGAATAACCTATAAAGGTTGATATGCCATAAAACTCAACCAACCAACCAACCAAATCTCTCTCTCTCTCTCTCTATATATATATATATATATATATATATATATATATATATGTTAAATTCAAAACTCTTGGCGCTAATTCCGTTAGGAAATACATGAATCCTTCTTTTCTTTTTCACCTACTATGAGTAAATACTAAAGCAGCGTGGGTTCTTTAGTCTTGGTTAGGCAACCTTCTAAAAGGGTGAAAAACTCGAAGCAGATGTACCTCATTCAAAAATTGATCTGCTCTTGGTAGAGGGTTTGGGTAAATACATTCTTCTATCCAGTATAGATACAATTAAACCTAAATGTCTACCAACACACTTGTTACATACATTTAAACTCAGATTTTAACAATTCTTGACTCAGTAAAGACTCCGTGTGTTCGGTCAGTTGGAATCATAACTTTATTAAAAAAAATTCGAAATGTTAGAATAATAGTAGAGATAACGATTTATTTCAGCTTTTTTTCTATCACATTCACAGCGAGTTTACATACACTTATTATTGGATATAATGGTCTTTAAATGGTTTTACTTGGATCAAACATCTCAAGTGCGCTTTTTACACTTCAGAATTTGGGCAGATTCTTACTGACAGGACTGTCGTAACTGAGTCACGCTTGCAAGTCTCTCTTCTCGCACTTCTTCAGTTCTGTCCACATTTTAAATTGGATTGTGATCAGAGATTTAGGATGGCCTCTCAAATACGTTGACTTCGTCATCCTTCGGATATTTTGCCGTATCTTTTGAAATCTGCTAAGTATTATTGCCTATTTAGAAGATTTATTTGCGACCAAACTTTCCGTCAGATGTTTTCAAATATGGCTTCGATATATTTGCATGATTGGCTTTCCTTATGATTCCATCTATTTTGTGAAGTGCACCATTACATCGAGCAGCAAAGCATCCCACTCCCACAACATGATGCTGTCATACTTCTGCTTTATAACCGTGTATTTTAGTTGCTTCGTTTATACAAACATAGAAGAGACGTAAGAATTGGCAATCTTAATAATGCACTTTCTCCAACTTATTTCTAAATCTAATCATAACTTCGATTTTCCTCTCTCTTTTCTTTCCCTACATCCCCTCTCTTCTCTCTTCTCTTTCCTTTCTCTCTCATTCTTCCATTCTTTTCTTTTCTTTCCTTCCTTCATCTTTCTCCTTTTAATTCATTTTTTTATTATTCTATTTGTTCTACATCATTGTCTTAAACAGACACTTGACATAATTTTAAATACAAACACTGATTTATTGATTAAACTGTTACCCCGTTCTCAGTATATATAATTTCCCCTTTGTTTTGTATCTCATTAAAAATCCATCGCTGATCTAACGTCACTCAATATCATCTTTTCTAAGTCCTGATGATGGTTCATTAGAACCGAAACGTTAGAACGTTGACTTTCTTTTACACTCAATTCTTCTCTTTAGCTTACCTTGTTTTCAATTTCTCTCTCTGTCTCTGTCAGTCTATCTGTCTGTCAGTCTGTCTATCTCGCTATATATATATATATATATTGCTATAGAAAAGTTCGAGTGATGTTTTACTGTTTTAATTATAGTAATCTTTTTGCTTGCTATATCTACATTAACTTAAAAAGGTTGCTATTTACAAATCACAAAGGCTAATAGCAAAAGTCCTTACTACATTCAGTTACCGTAGGTAGTTAAAACTTTTGGGTAGCATCTCTTGTGTGGTTTCATGCCTTTTCCCACGAACATTAGGGTTCAATGTATATAAGCCTAATATCAAACTCTGATTGCCGATGCCGTTTTTTATGCCGATAACCGTTACGTTATCTCCTATTAAATGTGGAATTTTATACAAATAGCGCATAGAAATCAACCCGATCTTCTATATGTGGACAGTTCGAGTGGAGTTTGAATAAGACAGCTTGCTCTCTTCCGCGTTTGTGTTCCGTTGTGGCCAACGTTCATATCGGTTGGATCCAGCAGCTGACACATCCCGACTGACATTTTGATTCGGCCTCTTTGAACCTAAATGTCAAAATACAAAAATACTTCCGGCTTCCAAGTCAATAAATTTCGAATATTGCATTTGCAATCTATAAATGCCTCAGGTTTGCTGAAGAAAACAGCCACGTGGAAACAGATGGTTGCATGTTAAGATAGATAGATAGATCTGACTGAGTTGGCAAGCTATAAAAAGATCTACACGGATTGATAGATTGAACTAAAACAGGTTGATATGAACAAACTGAGAGTGAATAGAATGACATAGATATATAAATATAAAGAAATATTGGTAAATTATTGGAGAATTAAGAGGTAATTTACTTAGACGAATAGCTTCTTCTTCATTTTTAACTTTTTTCGAAATTTATAAAATATATTTTTGAAAAGAAAAAAAAAGGAGAGAACGTGGGTAAATGAATACTAGGACAAATTTCTCTCCCATTTTCCTTAACTTTCGTAAGCAAAAGCTTAAGAGCTATTATCATTATAGTCCACCTTGACAAAGGCAAATAGGAATCAACGTGGATAAACTGTATGTCTTATCACCCAAAAAACTGAACTATCGTGGAACAATGTGACGCGTAGACATTGTTCGAGTTTTATCAAAAGCTATTTTCACAGCGGACAAGAAACTATTACTGGCTACTTAGCTTGAAAGGAGGCACTCTTAACATAACGGTTATCATCTAAGGAAATAAAATCGGTGACCCGATTTCAAAACCTGGTCAAGGGTGTTAGCGTTTTACTTCGCACTAACTCTCTTGAGAAAGGCATGAATCCATCTCTTATTTCAAGGAAAAGATATGAATCCGTCTTTTCTTTTTTGAGAAAGGCATGGACCCATCTGTTTTCCCATTTCCACTATTTGTGAATAGTAAATAAATCTCAGTCTGCTAATATATATCTGTCTATATATCTTTGTTTTCATAATTATCTCACAGTTCATATCTACGAACCTATCCAAGTCAGTTCAAGCCATCTGTCTATCTGTTAATCATTTTTAACAACGCGGATACGATCAAGGCAAAACGTTAATCTACGTAGAAATAGATTAAACAAACAGAGTTCAAATCTAGAAAGACACTGCTTTCATTTCACTTAGCGCTAATGCCCTTGGGGAAAGCCATAAGTCTATCTCTTCTCCATCCCTACTAGTTCTGGGCAAATAGCAAGAAAAAACTTGGTTTTCTAGCCAAAATAAAGGAACCAGTCTAAAAGAAGGAAATATTGAGTAACTTCGTGCTAATGCCCTTGTGGAAACGTATGAATCCATATCTTCTCCCCACACCACCAGTTCTGCATAAATAGAAGGGCAAATGAGGTTTATTGCCAAAATAAAGGAACCAGTCTAAAAGAAGAAAATATTGAGCAACTAGCTACTTCTAATCTTCCTAACCTTATT
Source organism: Sepioteuthis lessoniana (assembly GCA_963585895.1). Lineage (NCBI taxonomy): Eukaryota > Metazoa > Mollusca > Cephalopoda > Myopsida > Loliginidae > Sepioteuthis > Sepioteuthis lessoniana. Next base: position 170,551 of record OY757917.1, read on the forward strand.
TCTTCCTTTTGCCCTTTCACATCTTGAGAAGAAGAAGAAGAAGAAGAAGAAGAAGAAGAAGAAGAAGAAGAAGAAGAAGAAGAAGAAGAAGAATATCGTTTTTTAATCAGTAAAACTTGTACAGACGCATTGAAGAAGATTGTTTTTCTATTGTATCCTCATATTTTAGTTTCCAGTGATTTTCTTTTTTTTTTTTTTTTTTTTTGTTTGGTTAATTTAGTTTATTCCTTTTTCAATAATCAACACCTGATTCTTTTATTTGAGACAATTTTCGAATCGCAATTACAGTCAAAGCTCAAGGGCCAGAACAACAATTTTGAAAAATATGAAACAACAGTTCAAATCACAGCCAATAAACTGTCATTGTATATTAGTTGTCTGGTGGCTGAGGTTGGTAGTTGCGGATCGAATCCAAATAACAAGTGGGATGTAGAATGCTGATTTTAATACATGTATTTTAGTACTTCCTACTTGCAAAAAGATTTTAAACAGTTTCCTTATCTACAGTGTGTCCCTGTGTCTGTCTAAGGTTAGTAGATATCTATGAGTATGATCGATGGCTGAAATAGTTGCAATTTTTACTCATACAATTTAATTCTTCCTTTTATTAATTTACTCCCTGTGAGCTTTCCAAACCACTTTTAACTGGTATTTTTTCTTACTGAAATCTGAGAGACATCAAGTCTCCTCAGATCTTTGGTACTCTTCTAAGTATTCAAGCTGATTTTAACAGTGCTGTGGTCTGGATTCTGATATGTTCTTACACCAATGATTTTCATGATCTCGTGATTATTTTATTTTTATTAATTGAAATGAACACGGGTAAACAGTCAATGCTGTTTAACTATTATTAATCGTTTACATTTGAAGTGGGGGTAACATTATCAGCTTAAAGAAGATAGATAAATAAATAGATAAATAAAAATTGGTTCCAATATCAGCTAAAACTGTTTTCGTTCCTTCGCACTAAAGCTCTTGAGAAAGGCATGAATCCACCTCTCCCTACTTTTTATCTTCCGACATATCGTCATCGACATGCCCCGATGATTAAGGAAAGAATGAGGGAAAGAACACTTAGGCAAACCACTTACCCATGAACAGATAATAGTAGAAAATTATTGCACGTTTTTATTTTTATGATTTTTTCTCGTACTTCACCAGTGTTTGAATCCAGGTAAAAATTACGGTTGTGAATGCTGATTTTGCAGGCACACAACTTTCATTTTCTTTCACCATTGTACTCTATTAATCTAAGCTAAGAGGTTTTTTTAATCAACAACTTGGTATGGTATTATGGTTAGAGAGTTAATCTTACGATCATTTGCTAATGAATTCAATCCTCACAGGGAGCCCCATACTTCTAGCCTTGGTCCAAGCTTAGCAAATGACTGCTGCGATCTTTTGGGTTCTATGAATTTTGACATTTACAGCGGCCTCTAGAAAAGATTAGAGAAATAAAAATAAAGTTTATCGTCTGAATCCATCGAAGCCATAAATCGATTCTCGGATGGAGCCATAGTTGATTCTTTTTTATTTCTTTCCCTTGAAAGCTAAACGATATTATTTTACATTTCATAAACATGCCAAAGTTTTAAGAACAATAAAAACCGACTTTCCAACCGAAAATTATCGGTAAATAATAAAAAGGAAAGCATAAGACACGAATAAGAATGACGATATTTATATGTCTGGGTTTATGAGATGTACAACACAGTTGTATTATAGATTGGAAGCCGTACGATACGAATCAAGTAGATACAAAACTTTTCAAATCATCAGCACTTTTCAATTTCTCTGTCATTTAATTCAATGCAATTTTCTGAAAGAGCCAATTCTTTAAATCTCCTTTCGCAAAGGTTTTAAGAGCTCAAATGAGTCTCACTTCGCCTGCCAATTCCATCCTTTGTCAAAATTGTTTTAATTTTTCCTGATATAATCATTTTACTCCTTGCTAGTTTTATGCACCAGCTTTAACCGGTGGTTTTTCATTTAAGTCCGTGTGACAGCAAGTTTCCTCAGATCTCCAGGACTTTCCTAAGTATTCAAGCTGATTTTAACAATGCTGTGATCTTGATGATCTCGATTCTTCCTCTAATTTCCAGTTCTTCCAACCTCTTTTCTAAGCCTTTGACGACCGTTTTACGGCTTCGAAGTACAATTGGTATCGCCATCACTTTTTTCAGCTCTCTGGCAAGATCCAAATATTTCTTTATCTTTTCGCTTTCTTTTGTTTTTACACTGTGGTCTTCTGGAACGATAAAATCCACCAGATAATAACTTCAGTTAACTGCTTCATCTCAATCATCACATCAACTATACTTGCAATGTTCTGAGTATAATCAATTTTTGTTTTAACATAATTATTTCTGATGGCATCAATTTGTTCTTCTATGAAGAGAAATTCAATTTCTCACTTCAGGTTTCCCATTCTCAACTGTATTCAGGGCATCTTTCTTAGTTTGTCGCTTGAAGTATTCATACACTTGTTTTCTTCCCAGTTTTGTTCTCTCGATTTTTTATTGCTATTTTCCTGTTTGTCCTTGAGTTATTTCTGTTGCTACTGCTGTTACTGGTCGCTATAATCAGTCTTTCTTTGCTTTTAATTGTATATTCTTCGTTTCTATGAATTGTTACAGCCATACAATCCTCAATGCTGGCGAGTCCTCTTCCTCCTTTTTTCTTGACATAGAGTCTATGTCATCCCTCAGGTGTAAGACCTTTTGCATCATCAGTCATTAATTTCCCTGTTCTATGGTTCATCCATCTGAGTTCCTCCCTTATCCATTTTAAAAAGGGTCCAGCGTATCTTACAGGGGGCGGGTCGACTACCCAAATATTTATCCGTTTGATTAGATTTCTACCGCAGAGTTTGGTTTCGAGAAGGTTTCTTGTTCTTTTGAGGTTTTTCTTTTTTCTTCTTTTTTCTTTTTTACTTTTTCCTTTATCTTTTGTTTCGTTGATGCAATCTGTCTCTAATATCACGAGTGACTTGTAGTTTGTTTTTTTTCTCCAAATGATTCTGAGGCATTCCTCGTTGGGTAGTTCCATTGATTATTATTATTATTTACTTATTAATTTATTGATTTCCTTCAGTTTTTCCATTAATCGTTACATACTTAAAAATGCAAAAACAACTTTTTCATTAAAGAGGATTTAGTAATTCTGCCTTTTTACATTGCCATATATAATATATTAATTTAATCAAACGACAACGGGAATTTAGTAATAGGAGAGAGAGGAAGGAAAAGGAAAAGAAAGATGAGTTATATTGTAGTAGTAGTAGTAGTAGTAGTAGTAGTAGTAGTAGTAGTAGTAGTAGTTGCAGCCTTGATTCTCGTTGTAGTAAAAATAAAGTGAATATGAATAATGCGTTTATTTACTATGAAATGGTCTGCACTTAGAAAGTTTTACTTGAGGCTACTATAATCTATTTGTATCTCTATATTAAGTGTCCGGACGACGGATTACTAGTTACGTTGTTAAGTAGCCCTCCGGCCTAAACAATTATTCTCTCTTGTTTCAGATTAGAAAAACATAAATAAAAAACAAATTGTTTAATAATTTGATAGATTTTAATAATGTTACATGAATACAAGTTTGAAATTATTCACGAAAAGAAACGCAGGTTCTTTCCGTCTTGTGGTCTAAAAATAAATGTTTACGAATCCCCCCAGTCAAGTCCTTTAGAAAAAATGTGCAGCTTGAACTATCCAGTCATATACGTATTTACCCAACCCCTCCACCACGGTTGGGGTGTGACACGAATGAAAATATTTGAAAACTAAACACATTAAAATTCAATGAGGGGAAAATAATACAGAAACTCCCGATGCACAGTGAAGCTCATAGTCTTATTATAATAATAATCTGGGATTTTGAGATGCAAAAGGATCATCCAATCTCGGCCAGAGCTAGTGTTAATTTAAAAAAAAAACACTTAATATTTCGTGGATGTTGCCGTTCCAGCGAACCATAAAGTGAAAATGAAAGTGAAAAGATAGACAAATGCGTGGACCTTGTTGAAGAGCTGAAAAGATTGTAGAACATGAAGGTGGCGGTAATATCATTTGAAATTGGTTCACTTGGAGCAATTTCCAAAGGCCACGAGACTGGAAGGATTGGAAATCAGAGGAAGGATCGGAACTGTACAGACTACAACATTGCTGAGATCTGCATTGAACACCTAAGGAGACTTGTCTCTCAAAAACAAGTGTAAGACCCCATCAGTTTTTGCTGGGGTGAAAAACTTGCAAGGAGTGAAATAATAATAATTAAAACGTTCATTTTATATTACAAATATATTTTCAGCAAATATATTTTCTCTTTTCTCAATGCACTCAATTCAGTGATGGCTTAATAGCAAAATGAACAGTAAATATAAAAGTTAATTTGATATCTACTTAACAGGCCACGTATTTATTGAACCACCCGACATACGTGTGTGTGTGTGTGTGCGTGTGCGCGCGCACGTGTGCGTGTGTTTTGCACACACGCACTCCCAACACCACGAGCAAAGATGATACACAAGGTCAATTTTTAAAGTGGAGTGCTAGTAGTTTTGAATTCAAACTGTTCTATCTCCTAGACTATTTGCCTAACCAAAGTTAAAGGACCCGATCTGCCCTACTATTTACTAAATAGTTTGGTGGGTAGAACAGATTGATTCATGATTTTTCAAAGGGTATTTGTGCGAAGTGAAACGAAAACAGCCGCATGCAGGATTTGAACTCGAACTGCTGATTCCAGCGCTCCTCCATTCAGCCAATTACGCAAGTAGTGATTACTTGTTTTCTCTTTTCGAAATAGCTAGCCAAATTTCGATTCCCTATCCCAATCAAGATTCGAACCTGTTGTGGAATCCTATAAGTCCACCCAGAATTTGTCCTCTAATCAATTTTTCTGTTCTAGCTGACTACAAGGAGAAACTAATAAATTGCAAAATTCAATAAATACCTGGACCTTCTTAGTGAGATGAAAAAGTTGTGACTGTGATATCGGTCATAAATGGAGCCCTTGGAAGGGTCCTAAAAAAGCTGGGGAAAAACAGAGAGAACTGGAGATAAGAGGAAGAATCGAGACCATCCGGACTGCTAAAATCAGCAAGGATACTTAGAAAAGCCTTGGAGATCTGATGAGACTTGTTGTCACTCAGACTTCAATGAAAAACAATCTGGAATGACTTGATCCAACAGAGATAAGAATTAACGAGACAAATGATAAATTCCAACAAATAATACAATGGAAAGAGTTAAAACGATGACCTAAAACCATGGAGAATTCTGTAGACAGGAATTTATATACATTTATGTATATTGAACAATGGAGCATGGCTCAAGGAAGGGAAGGAAAGTCTGTTTTTGGAAAACCTCTCGGAAAAAAAAACGAGAAATATTTTTCTTTTTACTTCTATGACTGCATTTTCAACGTCAGTATTCGAAGTACATCGTCTTGTATTCTTTTTTCACCAAATGCCGTTACCATATCGAACTCTTCCAGTTGATTTCTCAACATTTCGACCTTTGATTTGTCAATTTTCCAGTGACTCAGCACTCACATAGGCAAACAAAATGGTTGATATCACATAATTCCAAAACGATTTTGTCTCTTTCTCTTCTACTTTTTGTATTCGAGGTGAATTTACCGTTCAACCCGGTTAAGAAGTGATGTTGAAAGAAATTATATCTAACTTCATGTAGTTAGAATTATTAACATTGATAGTCAGTGTTCGTGTCTGGTCAAAGGACAAATTTGTACTCTCAAATGTTGTTGCCACACACACACTCACACACACACACTCTCTCTCTCTCTCTCTCTCTCTCTCTCTCTCTCTCTCTCTCTCTCTGGGGACCTGGAAAAATTTAAGTACTGCTTTATTGCTATTACTCCCAGATCCACCCTGACTCAGAATGGTAGTACCTATTAGAATCCCATCACTGGACCAAATAGATTTATTTTGAAAATAATTAGTATTAAATATCAATACTTGAAACAATATAACTGTGTGTAAAGTTATTATTATTGGATAAAGATCGTTATTTGAAACCATGTAATCGTTTAAAAGTTATTAGTATTAGAAAAGAATACTTGAAACCATACATCCTTGCAAACTATTTGTATTCATCATCATCATCATCATGTCGCGCCGCCAGCGCGGATATCCCTGACCCTCTCTCGCCATTTCTCCCTATCATTCATCGCCTCCGGCAGGTCTTCAGGGTTACATCCTGTGTCCTCACATAGTTGCTGTATGTAAGTTCGTGTTGGTCGTCCTACTTTTGCACATCCATATGTGGGGGTCCACAGGAGTACATCGCTTATGAGCTCGTCTTTGCTTCTCCAGCAGTGTCACGCGTGTCTGGTTCGTCTGACTTGTATAGTTTTCGTGATGGGGGGCAAGTGTCCGTATAGTTGGAGTCTCGTGGGGTGTTGTCGCCAGGACTTGTTTAATACTGCTCTCAACATTCTTGTGTAATTTCCGTCTAGTTTCCTCTCCAGCCGCTTCGTTAGCGTCCATGTGGTGCATCCATATAGCAGTATCGACACAACCGCTGCCTGGAAGAAACTGCGTTTCATTTTATCAGTTAGGTCCGACTTCCATATGATCGAGAGCCTATCGATAGCTGTCCATGCCTTCGTCAGTCGTGTGTCGATGTCTTTTTCGGTTGATGAGACGCTACTTCCTAGGTAGGTGAATTTGTCTACTAGTTTCAGAGAGGCTCCGTCTAGTGTGGCAATGTTGCCCGTTTGGTTGTAAAACATATATTCAGTTTTGTTTGCATTGACATGGAGGCCAATGCCAGCTGCGGCTCGTTCCAGACTATGCAGTAGTGTCTCTGCTTGATTAGGCGTATTCGCTAGTAACGCCAAGTCATCAGCGTAGTCGGCGTCCGTGATTGTTTTTGCGGGGTACCTTTTGCTTCTTCTCTTAGTCAGCTGGAAGCCATTTTCTCTGATTTTGTCGATCGAAGTCCTAAGCACATAGTCTAGACAGATGATAAAGAGGTACGGGGCTAGTGTGTCTCCTTGTAGTACTCCTGCAACAATGTCGAAGTATTCCGTGTCTCCATCTGGTGAACGTACTTTCACTTTGGTGTTTCTGTAGAGAATCATTATCGCTGCTACTGTTTCTTTTGGTAGGCCGTATGCTAGTAGGATTTGCTCCATCTTCCCTCTGTGTATGGAATCGAAGGCCTTGGTAAAGTCGACAAATAGTAATGTCGCCTGTAAGTTTTTTGCCCGAACGCCTTCAAGGATTCTACGGATGGTCAGTATTTGTGAGGTCGTGGATCTATTTCTCCGGAAGCCGTTTTGGTTTTTCCTAAGGATGTTGTCTATTTTGGGTTCTATGCGGTTTCGTAGTAGGGCATTGTAGATCTTGGCTGCTATGGATGTAAGTGTTATCCCTCGGTAGTTCTTGGCTAGTCCGAGGTCGCCTTTTTTAGGGAATGGAAGGATGCATCCCTTCGTCCATCTTTCTATCCTATTTTGACTATAGACTGCGTTGCATTGCCGGAGCAGTATATCGTCGAATTGTCTAGTCTTCCACACTTCTGGGGGGATCTCGTCTAGCCCTGCTGCTTTCCTATTTCTAATTCTTCTGAGAACTGAGTCGAGTTCTTCTTTGGTGAAAGGACCTAGTTTAACGTCTAATTGCTTACTGATAATTCTGGTGATCGGTTCATCCGTTATTTCCGGTGGGTTTCCTAGTAGATTTTTGAAATGCTGTTCCCACAGTTTTACTCTTTCTTGTTGGCTTGCAGCTTTCAATTTGGCTTTGGCTGTGCTCTTCCTTCTACTTACTTCGTTTATTGTTTGCCAGGCTATCCTGGATTGTCTATCTTCCACCGAGTCTCTAATCTTATCTATCTGATTTTGTATGTATTCTGCCTGTTCTTTTAGATATATTCCTGTTAATTGATGTTGAGCCTTTTCTAGTTTTCGTGCATTTGTGTTTGTTGGGTTCTTTTGATAGCTTTTGGAGGCAGTTTTCACAAGTGCACGTTTTTCTCTAGCTGCTGGGGTTTCCCAAGGGGCTCTATATTTAGTTCTAGGTTTTGTTGGAATACACTTTGCTGCCGCCTCAAGGTGTGCTTCTACAAAATTTTCATATTCGTCATTTGGGGTACCTTTTTCTGCCTTCTCTTGTAGTGCTTCGAATCTGTTTCTTAATTCTGATGCATATTTATCTCTAATATCTCTGTTGTTGAGTAGGGCCCAGTCATAGTGCTTGGTTGTCGCTTTACGTGTGGCGTTTTCTCGTAGGCTTAGACGTACTTTGGCCGTAACTATTCGATGATCGGAGGACACACCCTCGAAAGAGGAGTATGCCTCGCAATTCATCGCACTGTTTTTCCATTTCCCGTTTATAAGGACGTAGTCTATCTGTGCTTTACTCTTATTCGCGTATGTGTAGGTCCATAATTTCCCCTCCCTTTTTTGAAAGTTTGTATTGAGGCATGTTAATCTATTTTCTATCATGAAATCTATTAGATGTTGTCCATTCCTGTTTGATGTGTTGTGTAGGCTGTATTTGTTGTGTCTGTTTTTCCCGATTTGTGCATTCATATCTCCGCCAATGACTAGCAGGTTGTGTTTCGGAATGCTACGTACTAGGGAGGATAGATCTTCGTAGAAGGTGACTATTTCGTTTTCTTCGCTAACATTGGTAGGGCTGTAGCAGGAGATAATTGTTGCTTTGGGGTTGCCATTAAACGTTGCGGCCATCATCCTAGGTTGTATTCTCTCAATGCTGTTCAGTGTTTTTAACGCTCTTGGTCCTAGAAGCATTCCCACCCCTCCTACCGATGCATTGATAGAGTTTTTCCATGCGGATACAGTCACCAGCATCCATCCATTACCAGTTTCGTGATACTTGATATCTTCGGTGTGCGTGTATCGGTGCTCTTGTATGCAAATTATGTCTATCTTATGTTCTACGGCTGATGCAGTTAGCTCTGATAGTTGACCTATTCTATTTAGGGTTCTCACGTTAAATGTCGCTATCTGTATTGTTTGTTTGCATCTTAGTAGTTTTTGTTTGAGTTTGAGCTCTGTAGCTGATTTTTCGAACACTGAGGCCAGGGCTCCAACCTCAGCAGGATGCGCCCCTTTTTTACCCCCGCGAAGAGCGATGCGGTTTATGTATCTGGTTTGAGTACGAGTCATGGTTATCTTTCGATGGCTGTTTTTATTCTCATCTATAGAAGCCACTCTTATAGATGAGCAGCAGTAGTTCCCCGATCGAACTGACAACTTGATATCATATAAAGGAGTGTAAACAAATGGTTATAAATTTCAATATTTTTAGGAATGCAATGGAACATTTAGAATATAGTTAGGATTATAATCAAATATTAATAAATGAATTAATTTCTGGAATCAAATAACCCATAACGAGTTTATATGCCCATAACCAACTCTCTCTCTCTCTCTCTCTCTCTCTCTCTCTCTCTCTCTCTCTCTCTCTCTCTCTCTCACACACACACACACACACACACACTACTTGGCTTCACGAACGAAGACTCATAAAGGTATATTTGTCTCTGCTTCCCACTAGACGGGACTTGAAACAAAGTCAAATAACACAAAGGTCGGATTATAGTTGGGGTTAGGGGAGGGAAAAGCCGAACCTGAGCCGAGGTTCGAGCCCTGCTGGTCTATGCTGGACATCGGCTCACTTGGTGCAATGTGAGTCGACGAACCTTGCTGGACATGGACCCAAATATGTCCGGGCACGGATTCCAGATTATAGCTTCAACTGAACCACGGGGTCCAGTGCTTTACAAAGGTGTCAGTAATGCACCTCACCCACCCGAGAAGGTGGTCCAGCCGAAGCTGAGGGTCATTCAGCCTCGAGTCTATCTTAGATGGACAATGCCTCGTTCAACACGAATGCCAGACGACCCGGCTAAAAAGCCGGGTGGGGGCAAAGCCAACAGCAAATTAATGCAGTCGGCCTTATACCCGGAACAAAAGATTCATCAAGGTATTTCTCTTCTGATACCGATACGCTGATAGCTGATGTGGTCAATGGAAAATAGGCAGGACCTACCACAGCAACTGTAATGGAAGATCTGAAAATAGGCAGGTGCTCTTGTAGCACAGCAATTTTTTCTGGTATTGCCTCTTTTCTTCGATGCTAATTTTACCGCTGTTTCCGAATAATTATGTGGTCACAGTAATATTTTACCGCTAGAGTTCTGTGTAAGCAATTATGGCTGTTCACGGTCGGTGGTCATAAAAGTTGAGTGCCTGCTTAATTGATTTAGCTTGATTTATTTGTTTTACGGCATATCAATTCCTTATGGGGTATTTAATGCCCAAATTTGATTAATTTCTAAGCATTTAATTGTAATCATTAATATATTCCCTGTACGATTTTTTTTGTTTTCTATTTTCTTATTTATAGAAAAGCTTTTTTGTCTATAATCATTTGTTGGTACATATTTGTTTAGTTTCACGTATTTCTATCTAACACCAACAATTTGCAACCAATTATATGGGTTCAAGTAAATATTAGAAGAAGAAGAAGAAGAAGAAGAAGAAGAAGAAGAAGAAGAAGAATATAATAGCAATAATAACAATCCTTAGTGAACAATTATAGTTTCAACTTATTCTTGATACAAGAAATTTGCAAATCGTTAAATGTTTTCAGGTATTATTCTCTAACTTTAAAGTAATTCTATTCAATAATAATCATTTGTTTGCGCACAGTTATATAATTAAATGTATGTCTATCCAGACAAGTAATTTTCAAACGAATCTATTTGATTCATAAATGGGACCCTAACAGGAAGTACTACTCGCGGTCAAAGTGGATTTGGGAGTAATGGCAATGAAATGGTGACTCTATACTCCTCAAAGATCAAGAACTGGAGCATCACCACCGGATTCATTTCAATGTCCAACCTATTACACCCCTTTTTGTTGGAGCTTCCCCTCTCTGCAGAGCAGCCCAATCGACTGTAGAATACATCGACTACATCTATGCAGAGGGGTAAGACTCGTTACAACGAGTGTCCTGATATGACATAAAACCATCTGAAGGCAAGGCTCCAGTTAGTAGAGCTCTAGGAAATATGGAGTATCCCTTCATTGTCATTGCTCCCTGGGCCACGCTGACCTGAAGTGGTAGCACCTGATAGGATCCAATCTATGGGTCAAATAGAGTTGTTTGATCATTTAACTATGTGTAAACAAATGACTTATACAAAATTGAATAGTTTGAAATAGAACTGTTTGATCATTTAACTGTGTTTAAACAAATGACTAATAGTTAATCAAACTGTTAGTGATACATAACAATACTTGGAACCATTTAACCGTATGTAAACGAATGAGTAATATTGAATAGAATTAGAAGTGTTTAGTATTGCTATAAATGAAACCATTTATCTATGTAGAAACAATTGCAATACGAGTATGCACACAAATTAGTTCTAACTCATTTAAAAATAAAATTACCGATCAACTAATCTCTTACATATCATGTATATCAATTTAAATGTGTGCAAATAAATGAATGATGTTTAATTGTTACTGTTACATAGCAATACTTGAAACCATTTAACTCTGTGCAAAAAGATGAGCTCTGCCTCATTTAAAAATGTTATCCTCAAATTGTGTTTACAACTCATATATATTTGATATATATGTATAAACAGTATTTGACATTAAATAACCCATGATGGTTGATATGCCATAAAACCAAACTAAATCATTCAACTGTGAGCAAACAAAGGTTTAATAGTAAATAAAATTATTTGTGTTTGATAGCAATGCTTGAAACCATTTAAATGAGAGCAAAAAAATGAACTTGTTTAAAAATGTTATCAACAAAATGTGTTTACAAATCATATAGATTTAATACGTATGTATAAACAGGATTTGGGATTAAATAACCTACAATGGTTGATATGTCATAAAGCCAAATCTCTGCGGGGATATCGTCGGCGTAGTCTTAGTCCTGCCGAGAGGGTGATTGCTGGTGAGAGGAGAAAGAGTAGTTAGCTTGATTGAAGGTTCGATGATAGTGGCCAACAAATGTCACTCTACTTTGATTTACGAGATTTCCTATACGCAGCAAGCCATTGTAAATCCTTCTAAGTTTTTATTCAGTCTCCATATTCTATTTTGAGTTTGAAGTAAAGAGGTTAAGTAAGTTCCATCGAGTCGTTTTTTGTTATTTAGATAAAAGCATCCATGTTTCCCTGTCATAAAAGAGAATAAGCAGAATGGTTGTTCGAAAGAGCTTTATCTTAATATTGCATTGTCGATTACGATATTGCTAGATTTGATCCATTGTTTGACGACCATACTTTCGAGGAGTCTAAATCTTTTCCAGTGTCCATGATCCAAGAGCCGAAATATTTAAAATCATTCGTCTTTTTGACTGCCGCCTACGGATTTTATTTCAGTTTCTGTAGGGAGCCTCATTAGTTGCCCTGCACTATTCACTGTGAAAGAATGATAAACAAACCAACAGACGATTCGTCCTGTAAGAAATTTTATTATCATTGTGTCTCCCATACTTATGTCCTTGTGCCAGACAAGTTAATGTGAGTAAATACATAAAATGGTTAAATGGATAGAAGCAATCTCAACGTTAATAAAGAAGAAAAAAATTATATAAAGAAAAACGATAGAAGATTTTTTTACCGTTGTTTGACATCAAAGAAAAGAACAAAGAAATCGACAGAACTGAAAAAAGACAACGGAAATGTGACCTACGAGAGAAAAAAAATGAAAGAAACAGGCGATAAAATGCATAAAAAGAACATTTAAAAAAAATAGCTAAAGTGAAATGTACCAGTAACAAAATAAAAAGACCCAGAAAAATATTTTAAGATCAAAGTTGCCATATACTAAGTTTAGTCCGGCACAAGGCCAAAAGTAGGAGGTATTCAGTGAGAATCTAACTCATTTACAATGATCTGCTAGCCTAGCTTGCCACGTGATGTATTCTGTTATTTTGGAACAAGGCCGGAATTATGGAGAATTCAGTGGGAATTAAACTCACTAACAATGGTCAACAAGCCGAATTCGTTAACTCTCTTACCATTAGAGGTGCCCTATTTGGGGATCAAAGTTGGTTGCAAATATCCCTAAATCTTTGATATAACATTTATTTTTAGCATATTCCCCTTCCTTGTCAATGCACTTAACTCCATTAATCCCACAGATCACGCATGAGCCAGCAATTAAAAATAATCACCAAATAATTGTGTCTGTCAACGAACTTGTTCAGTCAATCAGTAATGAAGTGATTTTGTCTGCGAGAGAGATAGAAATGTAAAGACCGAGAGAATATTGATGATTAATTGATTTTAACGGTATGTCAACCCCTCAAGGCTTATTTTATGCCTAGAAGTTAAGGAATTGCGTTTATTGTACATTATATTTACATTTTTGATCTTTTTTCTTTGAAGTTTTTTGAGCACACTTATATGATATCAAGTATTCCTATCTAGTACTAATAATTTGCTCACAGTCGTATGGTTTCAAGTATTCCTATGTAATACTAATAATGATATGGTTCCAAGTAATTCTTCTTATTTAATAATACACATTTGTTTGTACATAGTTATATGGTTGGCGGACGGGTGGAGACTATCCAAATGACAGCATTACTGAGAACGGCCAGAATACTAAGAGGAGTCCTGGAGACTTGAGGAAATTTGCTGTCACTCAAACTCCGGTGAAAAACCATCAGCCGATACTGATGGGAGAAACTCTAAAGGAGTACATAATAATAGCAACAATAATAATAATGATAATAATAACCCTTAGTAAATAATTCTAGCTTTCAGTAACTATTCTCAATACAAATAATTTACTGTTATATGGTATCAAGTATTTCTATCGAATACAAATAATTTTGAAACCGAACTATTCGCTCATAGATGGGACTCTAATGAGTACTAACATTCTGGATCAGAGTGTACCTGAAAGTAATGGCATAAGATGCAGATTTCTTTTGGAGGTGGGGTCGGTCTTGCCCCTCAACAGGGGGGATACAGTCAGAACGTTCTAAGCCCTAGACAGACAAACAGACAGAGAATTTTTGGTTGGTTTGCTTTTATAGCATATCAACCATTCTAGGTTATTTAATGCCAAATCTATTTTATACATATAAATAGTTCCATTTTAAACAATTCAGTTTAGCATAAGTACACAGTTTAAATATCATAAAAAGTTTTTTCCAAGCAATTCAATTTAACATAAGTACAGTTTTTTCCGCCCACTTAAATGTCAAAAACAGTTCTATTTCAAACAATTCAGTTTAGTATAAGTATACAGTTTAGTTATATTTGATCTATAGATAGGACCCTATCAAGTGCTACCACTCCGGGGTCAGAGTGAACCTGGGAGCGATGGCAATAAAAGGGTACTCTGCATTACCCAAAGCTTCAGCATTACTGTAGCCTCACCATCAGATTGTTTAGTGTCATTTCCAGGACACTCGTTGGGGGAGTCTTACTCCTCTGCAAAGATGCAGTCAGTGTATTCTGCAGCCCCAGCCGACTGAGCCAAGAGAGAAAAAATAAGTCAAAGAAAGAGACAGATTGTATATATTTCATGCTCACTGGATTACTACGGTGATCTTGTGCCAGACTTGGCAAATTCGTTCACTTTACCATGGTATAATAGTTAAATTTCTTTTTTATATTATTTATTTATCTATTTGTTGACCATTACAATGGAGTAATAAGTTCAAATGTCCTTTTTTTAAAGTAGACTAAAGTTTCTTGGCAGGAGAATCCGAAGACTTTCTGTTCTGTAGTCCGTATGTTGGCTGTTGTTTGCCTGTGAAGTGTAGTCACATGGTCCCTATCAGTGATCTCTTATCAAAATGGAATATTCTTAACTTTGTACTGTTCTTACAGAATTTCTATAAATAAAATTTAAAAAATAATAAATTTAAATTCATAGTTCCTTGTCAGCTGTATGAGATTTTCAATTCGTGCTCCAAAGAAATTAATGTACGCATCAAAGTTTAGTTGCCTAAAATTATGTTGTAATTGATTATTGCACTTCTAATAAGTACAAAATAATAGAGGTGCACTTGGTGGCCGGATATGACATAAGGATATGACGGGGATTTAACACTGCCAAGAAAGTAAACGGCTTCATCCTTGTTCCGTCGGCTTTAATGTATGCTCATGAGTTGGGCAAAAAGCTCAACCCTTACAGACTTCCTTGTGTTAATCTATGTAAATAATCCAATGTCAGTTCAGTTGCTTCCCAATCAATCTTTTTGTATTGTCTATTTATCAGCTTTGCATGCCACTTAATTGTTTCAGCATTCATTGATTCTTATCTCCCTTATCGATCGATCGAATAGAAAGATCTTTATCTATCAACTTCTTTATTTATCAACTTTCTTTGTTATGAAATATTCAACATGACTGTCCAAAAGGTTTTGAAATCTTTTTCTTTTTCCTTTTTTTCCCCCTGTCTTTGTATATTTTTAACTGCAATTGCCCCTACTTTTGGCCTTTGTCCCGTTGCACAACACACACACACACACACTCTCTCTCTCTCTCTCTCTCTCTCTCTCTCTCTCTCTCTCTCTCTCTCTCTCTCTCTCTCTCTTCTATGCATCATAATTATCACTGAATGACTTTTTCCTCCCGATTTCATCTTTTACTTTCACTTGTGTAATTCCCCTTTTTGTGAATTACTAAAATAGTGAAAAGAAGACCAATAAATTGTTGCTTGCACTCAGCCACCTTTTAACGACATGCGCAGTCGGTTCTTCAATTGTCGGAAAAGACGCATCACCGCAGTGAACATCATTCAATCTTTAAAGGTGCATTTTCACGCTCGAGTTGACCCACACTTCTTGTGCTGATCACACAACTGGACGTATGTGTCATTAGAGTCCACTTGAAAGTCTCAGACGTGGAGACAATTGAATGCATTCCGTCTGAACGAGTTCTGCATGGTGTACTTAACAGTCTCACCATCGCAGATATTTGAAAGAAAAGATTAACGCAAGTAAAAAGTGCTATAAACTTCCTCAGACTAAAATAAAAGTTTATTTTTCAATGTCAGTTGATAGTAACGAATATATCCAGTAATTTGCTGTGAAAAACTTGGGGCCTTTCGACTTTTAAGAAGACACTCCAAAGTCATAATTTCGCTTTTTTGTTGAGAATGACAAAGTGTAGATACATAGGATACAAGCTTGATGGTGGTAGGGCGAAAATGTGGATTAAAAAATTGCGTTAGATCACTCTTTCAAGTGGGCCAGGCATGAATTTTTAGAAAATCAGCATTATAAATGCTGGTTTTTTAATCTCTATTTAAACACTGACCTCGAACACTGGTGGAATATCTGTGAAGCACTCAGTCTAGTCCTAATGCATTACAATTGCAAAGGTCTGTGATATGAGCCTCGTAATGAGTACTTCTTTACAAAGTAACCAGTCAGATTTTCCTTTTCTTTCTTTCAGCTCAGTCGGCAAGGCTTAGAAACGTTCGTTGTATTCCCGGGGGTGGATTCTTTTGCCTTGGTACAGCACTTAGTCTAAGAGACGGAAAACTCTGAATTTGTACCAACTGTACTCCACTTAAAATTGACCTCTCTCCCCCCCCCATCTGTCCCTAGAGTACATTTCTCTTAACAGGTCCTCAAGACTGTATCCAGTATCCCCACAGAATTGATGTATATAAGTCTTTGCTGGTTAATCAACACTAACATGTCCATGTGTCAGAGCTCCTAAGGGAATACCGCTTATGAGTTCATCCTTACTTTCCCAAATTTATTCGTCTTACTTGCTTTATGAGATGACAGATTTGTAGCCACCGAAGGATTACCATAATTCGTGTTAATACCCTTAAAAAGTCAGTGTTTCTATCTCTTCTTTCTCATCTAGGAGTAAGATATTTGGGCAGTTTGGGCTCTATAATTTTGCTAGGAGAAGGAAAAACTCAACAAAGCGGGGAATTTTTTCCTTTGTTTTTCGTATTCGTTTTTGTATATTTCGTGGTTTTTCTCCCATCCCCATCATATAATATCCATTTGTAAATAAATCATCAATTGTAAATAACATCACACATTTCATTCAGAGTTTTTAAGTAGGTCTTTTTCATAGAGCAAACGTGGTATTTTGGTGGCAGCAGCGCGCATGGTGATGGATGAATGGTTATATATTGTACTGTTGAATGGGTCGGCGAATGTGGCAAGCTAGGTGCCTTAGAACATATAGTTAATGCATGACCGCTCCCTTCCCCCTTCTCCCATAAAACTTCAAGGCCTTGTGCCTTCCATTTTGTACTAAATGGGAATAAAAAGAATCAAAGGAACACCGGTACACCATTCTTCTTCTTCTATCAGCCCCTCCGAAAAGTGAAGTTGATCCTTCACTTTTACTACAAAACAAAAAACAATCACCTGTGGAGTTCAACAGTTTGTATCATTTTGCTTCCCTTTTTCCTGATGTTCCTGATTTTGACATTCATTTATTTTTAATTCCCCTTTCAACATGTCCACTACCCTGTCGGTGGGGATTAGAATATGCTTCCCCTCAGAGTAGTAAAACCACACCCAAATTAGAGGGTTTCTTGGTATGACTCTTAACTGCATCTGATGATGAGGTTCCAGCTCTAGAGATCTGGTCAATGTAGAGTAGCCCTTCTTTGCCATTACTCCCAGGCCCACTCACACTCGGAGTGGTTGTAGTTTTTAGAGTCCCATCGAGGAGTCAAATAAATCTGTTTAAAGATTATTCGTATTCGATAGAAATAATTGATACGACATGACTATATTTCATTTGGATCAAAAATAGTTACTTGAAGCTCTAATTGTTTACTAAGGATTATTATTATTAGTTACTTGAAACTGTGCGAAAACAAATGTTTATTATTTAATAGAAATAAATACGTGAAACCAAATAAAATTGTTTATAAATTATCAGATAGAAATACGTGATATCATATAACTACGTAAAAAAACCTTTTAAGAAATAACAACACAAAAAATGTTAATATAAACGTACAATGAACGCAATTCCCAAACTTCTAGGCATAAATTAATCCTAGAGGGGTTGACATGCCATTAAAATCAATCTATCAAGGAGTGTTTCTGTTGTTATACATTCCATCCTTTCTCCTCTTAAATATATTTGCTTATTGTTTTCTTCTTTCTCACAATTGGATTATCTCCCTTGCTTGCCTCGTTCTCGCCACCATCTTTTTCTGTATTATTTACAACATTTCTCTCGCACAATTATTCTTTAATGTATCCGATGAATCAAATTATACAAGTAGTTTACGACCGAAAAGGTTGACCTTTCCTTCTGTTTGCAAGATATAAGAAACTTAAGAAACTTTATCACATAAATATCCCTCTCCTTCAGCTCGTCAGACGTCTTAATCGAACGACAGCCTAAGCTCCAGTTCAAATTGATGAATCGAAATCCTTCACAACTGTCAATTTTCTAATCCACATAAAGTCATTCTCGGCTGAGACGCTGTCAACAGAATTTCCTGGTTCTCTCCTTCAAAACCATGAGAGTAGAAGAAGGCATCTTCAATTAAAGATCGTCTCACTTCACCTGAGCTATCCTCTTTTATCGAAACTTATAAACAAAAAGAAAAGTCATTTTAGAATTTCACATTCTACGATAAATTAAACCTCTACATAACCCTTTTTCCTTCCATAAGACGTTTTAAGATTGAGAATCTAGCAATTAAATGGTTCCTTCGTTTTGTCTCAAAATATTCTTCTCACGACAATGACAAAATCTAAGATGCTGCAAATACCTAAATATGAAAGGATTCGTTCGAAAAATCTACAAAAGTTGAAAATAAAGATTATTTCTTAAGTGTTATGCTTGTGTTTGTTACTACTGCCGTAAATATAGTCGATGTGACCATGAGTCAAGAATAGAAGACTACTGAATCATAACACAAATTGAATCTCCTGAATTTTCATTAGAAAAGCCAAGATGATGATAGTAGTGGTGAGGATGGGGATCTCTCTCTTATACACACATACACACACACACACACACACACACATATATATATATATATATATATATATACATATTGGTTGCAGTTGCTATGATAGCAACGACTGAAGGTTATCTTCTTGCCCAGTCAGCTGGGGCTGTAGAATACACTGACTGGACCTCTGCAGAGGGGTAAGACCCCCCCTAACGAGTGTCCTGGATATGACACTAAACAATCTGATGGTGAGGTTCCAGCAATGCTGGAGCTTTGGGGAATGTGGAGTACCCCTTCATTGCCATTGCTCCCAGGTCCACTCTGGCCCGGAGTGGTAGCACCTGATAAGGGTCCTATCTATGGGTTAAATAGAATTAACAGCATACTCATGCTAAAATGAATTGTTTGAGTAAAACTGAATAGTTTGAAATAGAAATGACTTTTTACAATTAAACTGTACTTACATTTAAACTGTGTGCTTATGCTTAACTGAATTATTTGAAATAGAACTGTTTTTCGACATTAAAACTGTATTTACACTTAACCGAATTGTTACATACAACTGCTAGAATTGTTAGAAATGGAAATGTTTTGACCATTAAACTGTGTACTTATGCTAAACTGAATTGTTTTAAATAGAACAGATTATTTACATAAAAATGGATTTGTCGTTAAATAACCTACAAAGGTTGATATGCCATAAAACCCTACAAACCAACCAATCAACCATGAAGGTTATCTTCGTATATTTATCGTGTCTGGGTACCATAATTCACTGATAACATTATTTGATTGGTTTGCTTTGGTTTTATGACATATAAACCATTGCAGGTTATTTAATGTCAAATCCGTTTCCATACATATAAACAGTTCCCTATCTAGTAGGTCCCTATCAGGTGCTACCACTCCAGGGTCAGAGTGGACCTGGTAGTCATGGCAATGAAATGGTACTCCATATTCCCCAAAGCTCCTGCATTTCTGAAGCCTCACCATCAGATTGTTCAGTGTCATATACAGGACACTTGTTGGGGTAGGTCTTACTCCTCTGCAGAGATGCACTTGGTGTATTCTACAGCCCTAGCCGACTGGGCCCTAACATTATTTGAGTGAGAGATAAAAATTCAGACAGTTGTAGCAGAGGAAATGTATAATGATTTAATATTTCTTCTTCTGTTAAAAATGCAAGCGCAATTCACAATGAATCAACAAGTATATATTTTATTGTCTGGGCAAACTAAACAGTATGAATTCAGAAAGGACATGAAATAATAAAAGAATACATAAAGAGGTTATGTAGAGAAATGTCTTACGTTTAGCTGAATAGGGTCTTTTTATGATTTATACAGTTCTTTATATTCGTATGAGAGAGAATGTAAGAGTTAAATGGAGACTTACCTGCCTGAGAAACTGTTATTGAATTCCATGCAACACAAAGTTGTTATGGTTGTTGAAGTAGAATAGAAGTTTTGAATTCGGCACACTCTTCTTTTATATATTACTTTGGTAACACTCTCTTGTGGCCATTAACTGTACTATTTAGCAGACACGGGTGGTAATGGCCTTTTATGTCACCAAGCGCCAAATAGCAGAACTCATCGACAAGCAAAGAATGTTATCCCCCAAATTATATATATATATATATATATATATATAGGCACACACTCATACAGACCAAAAATTATGAAATTAGCACAATTCGAAGAAGTTTACCTTGTTTTTTTTTATTTAGCAGTAAATAAACTGATAATGGATAAGACGCAAAATTTTTTTTATTTAATTGCAGGACATTCTGGTTTCATAACTTAAACCTTGAGCAAACTAGATTGAATTATCTAAATTAATGGTATGATATTTTTCAAACCATGCAAAGGAAAATATCAGAGAATAACCAAATATCGAGGATAAAATTATAACTTCATTAATAGAAAAATATAATTCTTCGTTGCCCTTCTTCGAGCTTTGAAAATTTTTTAATTAGATTAGTTCTTATGTGTTATACTTATGTGTATTTGCTGGTTACTGGTATAAATATCGTGGGTGTCCTTAATTATTTAGTTAAGTGAATTCCTTCGTAGTGACCTATTGCATATCTGTCTTTTTGTTTGGGAGGTGCAGATTCACCTCGGTCCAAAACCAGAGATCAGAAGAAGAATCGAGACCATCAAGACCACAGCAGTCTTAAAATTGGCTAGAATACTAAGAAGAGACCCGAAGAAAACTGCTAACACTCAGACTTTAGCTAAAAAAAAACATGAGTCAAAACTGGTTATATTTTGACATAATTAGTTCTTATAGCTTTAATTAGTGCTGCTATCAAAAGAGATTCACTTTCTCTTTTCGGATTTCCCCTTCGCAACTCTATTGTTCAAGTTATGTACAATTTCATTTATCTGTCGCTTGAAAAATTCTTCTTCGTCTTCTTCTTGAAATATTCGAGGGTCGGCAGAAAAGCTCATCAGCTGACCAACATACTCTCGTGGAATGTGACCAAATGAGGTTTATTTTTCAATATAGTCCTCCTTGTGGTTCACACATTTTTTCCATCGATGTTGCTGTGCTTGGATCCCATTGGCCAAAAAGTTCAACAACAGCAGATATGATGTCATCCAATGAACTTTCATATATTTCTCTGACAGAAAATGAAACTGGAAACTGAGTTCGAATTCCAACTGAGGATGTTTATGTCCACTCAGCACTAATCTCGTTACAAAATGTCTCGTCACTGGCGCGTCATGTTAACCAACATATAAAGATGTACTTAGGTAAGGCAATCACTCTTAGCAACTTTAGCCACCCATATTGTTGCCTTAAAATCAGTCTTTACAAGGCTTACAAAATAAAATAGAGAAAACTCTTCGTTTACAGACATGATATTTGACTCGTGAGTAAAACTGCCGAATAGTGAGTCAAACGTTTTGCAGTATTTTGGTCCGGGCTAGTTTATGGCTGGTAGTTCAAGCTGTGATAGTTGTTGTGCGAAACACTGAAACCAGATAATTTAAGAAATTGTGTTCGAGTTGCAAGAACCTCGACAATCAGGCAATGTCAGGAAGGCCAAAAACTGCGAATTTCGAAGTTCCAAGTCATGAAGGCAAATTCAGTGAGTAGTTCTTGGAGAGTATCAGGAGATCTTAGCATCTGTCACGACTTTGGCAAAAGTATCTGGAGCTGCCGAATTGTACCAAACATTGCTAAAATATTGCAAAACTTTTGACTCACTCTAGCACAATACGGATAGCTCTGTATTTGAAACATTTATTCTGAAAATAATTCTTCCGTGATTCTATTTTTGTAAAAATGATGAAGCGAAGCCTTTCAATCGAATATTAAACCATAAAAGATTCCATTATATCAATTAGTCATAAATAATCCATAAACATTAAATTTACATTGACTTTTTCTTCAGAGGATAAAGCAAGTCAAACAAATAGAGAACAGCATCGAACTATTTAAAATCCAAGACTTAATGTCTGATACCAGATTGATACAAGAAAATCACAGATCATGGTTACTTATGTTATTTATTTATCGATATTTACTGAATCTTATTTGAGAACAAGACGATAAATATGAGGCACTCACTGAGAATCAAATTCATTTCCGTATTCATGGTCTGCGAGATTAGTTTGCAAACCATTGCCCGAAACAAAGACACTCCTGGTATTTATGAGGTGTAAGAAGGTTTTTGATGGTGTGTTGTTGGGAAATGATGACGTCGGTAACTGAATTTTTCTTCTCATCCCCCATTCACTTGTTTGTCTTCTTTTTATTTGTTGAAGCTGCAAAGGAATGAATGACGAAAAGAAAAGAAACAACGATGCTTTTAAAATCAATTTTTATTTTCGGGGTTTACGACTATTTGTAGTGTGAAATGTTTTCCTGAACCAGTAGAAATGGCCTTACTTCCCAGTCGAGGCGTTTGAGGAATCTCAGGAGTCATTTTTGACAAATTGTGAATCGCCAGTATCAAGTATAAGGGATTTGAGGGTCATTTTGGCAAATTGTGAATTTGATGGTCCACCGTGTATTCTGTGTGTCAGTTGGTATGTTCAGCTGACGAAACTACGAGCCGGAGACATGGTGCGCTGCTCGGCTAGAGGCTTTAGTAAACACGTGCACTCCAACTGGCTGTTGAGAGAAAAAGCTGACGTCTGCTCAGTCGAGGTATGCCAAAGGAACTGAAAAATAGTTTCTTTTTGGCCTCAGGAAGCCCATCCTTTGATGAATGCGTAGATTGAGCTTCCTGTAAGAGGCCCCTGGGGAAAATGTTATTTTTGTATTTGTTTTTTAATTTTATTTCGTGTTTATTCTAATTTTATTTTTATGTTATTTTTTTTAATTTCTTATTTAATTCCATCATATTCTAATACGTACTAAGCTTAACTTAGCACACCAAGTCATAAATACGAGGCAACTAGTAAGGATCGAACTCACTCTTGTAATGGTTTGTGATATAGGCTTGCTAGTTACTACACTGTAATAAGACACTTAAATAAATATCTAGTAAGTTTTGCTTAATCAGACTCTCTGACCTCCTCAGGACTATTCTGAGCACGCCAAAGTTGATCGGTACAATAATCAATTCAATTTTCCAGTTTTTTGTCATTGTACAGATGTCTTTACCATTTCTTATTGTTATATGTGCATGTTTTTTATATTTATTTTTGGTTATCAATTGTGAAATGTTGTAAAAGACTTTTCTGTGTGGATTAGATAGCATTTATTTCCACTGAATTGATTTGAACCTAATTGATACAGAAAATAAAAACCTATGTTTACTTGAACCGTAACTCCTTTCTTTCTTTAAGTCACGCTGAAAAGCTTCGACTTGACTATTCAAATCAATTATCCTTAAATGAGAAATCAGCCACTACCTATACAAACAAAATGGACCGTGTACAGTGACATCCGTTAAATAACGTTTTCTTCTTTTTACTCACCAAGCCATGAATAAATTTCCCTTTCTACTGCAACAATTATTCTTTCATCAGGGTATGACAGTAAACAAAATCCAACGGTGAGACACCAGACCTGGAAATCTGGAGAGTATGGAGTCACTCCTTCTTTCCATTACTCCCAGGTCCACTCTGAACCGGTGTAGTAGTACCTGTTAGGTTCCCATGCAGGAGTCAAATAGATTTGTTTGAAATTCTGTATTGTATCGGGTAGTAATACGTGAAACCATTTAACTGTGTGCAAAATTGTTTATATTAGATAAGAATATTTGATACCATAAAACTGTGCGTAAACAAATGATTATTGATAAAAGAGCAATTTTAAAAAATGCAATAAAATGTTGGAAATATAATTGGGATTTATTTGTAAATGTTTGATATTAAAATCATTATTTCGGAATTAAATAATTCCAAAAAAAGTTAATATGCTGTCAAATAAAACCAAGCCATTATTATTTATATCGATTATGTAAACATTTATCTCATGATTCTTTTAATTATTGATATTAATATTTTAATTCTTGAGATTTTTTCATATCACTCGAAAAGGATAGACCTTCACTGAAATCTGATTGATAACAAGTCCTTTCAGCTCCCCAGGACTCTAGCCGATTTCGGCAGTGTTGTGGTCTGGACGGTCTCACATCTTCATCGATTCATTAGTTCCCCAAACTTCTTTTCCAGCTTCTTCAGAATTGTTCTGACGACTCTTTCAATGACTAGTATCACTATCACCTACTTATTCCAGAAATTTTTCAGCCTTCTAGAAAGGTTTAGGTATTTGTTCAGTTTTTCGCTTTCCCTTACTTTTAGTTTGTGATCCACTAAAATGACCAAGTCTTCAAGCTGATAAGATCTTTTCTTCTTAATTAGCTAAAAGGAGATCTGGTCTTCTGGTCTCGATTGGCTGATATGTTTTTATAAAAAAAAAAACACAGGGAATTTGTTGAGTTTTCTTCCCCAAGACGAATTCAGTTTTGTCGCTTGTTAAATTCCCAGTAGATCTATGCCCCCCACCCGCCAGTTGTGCCAGCTCTTCTAATAAATTTCTATATTCGTTAATCATATGATTTACTTTTTCAAATCTCTCTCCCTCTCTCCTCCTCTCTCCCCACATATCATTATATTCCTAAAGAGTTTTTCCGCACCAATACTAAGTGTGGCTTTTCATTGGTTTTTCACAAAATTCTGAATGATGACAAGTCTCCTCAGGTTCTCAGGACTCTCCTAAGCATTCTAGCTTATCTAAACAGTGCTATGATTTAGATGGTCTTAATTATTCCTCTAATCTCCAGGTCCACCAGTCTTTTCCAAGCCAAGTGCTCCAAATACAATTGATATCACTGTCACAGTCAGATTCCACAGATTTTTTTTTCTCAGCTCTTTGGCAAATTTCAAATATTTGTTTATCTCTCCGTTTTCTTTTATTTTCACTCTGAACAAAAAATACACAAAAATACAAGTACTTTTCATGTTGTGATTTAACCCTTGGTCGAGTCTTCTGACTGAGATTGGGTGATCTGTTTATATCTCAAAGTCTCAGAGAATTTTATGCATCCCATTATCTAAGACAAATTCTGTTTTGTGTATATATACCATTTGTCAGCATAGCCAAACTTTAGTGTTTTGCACAATTCCTATTGGATTACCTTTCCCATCCAGTCACGCCTATTCTTGCATTCCTTTGCGCTAGTTTTTCTGCATTCTCTTTTTATGTGATAAACCGTTTCATTTCTTTCGCCACGTAAACTACACATGCTATTCTTATTATCATTACAACTACACTATCAACATTTTCATCCACTCCCCACGTCTTTTTCATCGGATATTTTGAAAATGTTCCTAATCTTATATATTTTGTGCGTGGTTTTCATCCTAGCGAATATGTTGTTTTAGTTCACTTCAATAACAGTTTTTTTTATGAAAATATTAAATGAAAACATAAAAGAAAAAACTGTCAGATAAAAATATGAAATCAAATAAATAACTGGTTCTGATAGCTAAGATGTAAAAACAACAGCTGAACATTTGGCGCGATTTCTTTTTTTCTTTTCTTTTTTCACAGAAATCGCATTGAGAATTTCATTTACAATCCATATTTCTTTCAAAACAATCAATATTTTTATAAATGCTAAAAAATCGATGAAAAAAAGTAATCAACACTGCATTTGTAAAGTATTTTTTTTATATATTAAAAAGGACATTATTAAGTATTATTTATTATCGAGAAGAAGAAGTAGCCAGAAAGCTGATGAATGTGACGGTGATACCAATTATATCTGGAGCCCTTGGAAAGGTCCCCAAAGATCTGGAAGAAAAACTGGGGGAACTGGAAATCAGAGGTAAGAATCGAAACCATACAGACCACAGCATGGTTAAAATCAGGTACAATACTTCGAAAAGTCCTGGAGACCTAAAGAAACTTAATATCAATCAGAAATGAGTGAAAAACTTGTAAAGAGCGTAAATAATAATGTTAATGATAATAAAAGAAGGCAAAAATCAGACTCATAAACAAAAAAGTTCACGCCTTATATGAAATAATAATCGTAAGTTTTAACTAAGATGATATCCAGTTATCTACTCTTCGATTTGACACTAATGAGTTAACAATACCCCTTAGTCTTTCGAATTTTCTTCTGTATTTTGTCACATTACCTCACAATAATATTATCAAATAAAGTTTTAAGTGAATGTGCTAATAGCATATTCAGGGTAATTTTCAATTTGCGATCGAATTTCTCGTTATATTTTTGTATTAAAACTTATCCCGATTTCACCAAAAAATTGGTTAAGAAATTTAACCATCTTTAAAGATTGGCAAATTTTAAATTCTTCGGATTTCAGACCAATTAAACATACACAGAAGTAGGAAAATTAAAATTTTCACTTACCTCACTTACCAATCACTGTGTTTTTTTCCCGAGGTTTTTAGTTTTCTATCAATTTTTTACCAATTTGGAATTCATAGCAAAAAGCTCATATTTTCGTATAAAGGTGGATAAAAGGGTGAACATAGCACAAATGTTGATTTTTCTTGCGATTTCTATGTAGTCCATTTCCTCTCAACCTTCCACTCATTCTTCCTTCTATTTTTTCAACAGAATTCTATTCGAGTCAATAAAATTCTATTTTCGAGACAAAAAAATGCAACTAATTTCAGTGTTGGAGATTTTTCGAGCTTTTTTTTCACGATGGCAGAAAAAGAGAATGCAAAGAGAAAAAAAAAACAAAAAAAACCGTTTCTATCTTTCAATGAAACCGTCAAATTTCGTCTAGTTCTCCACGCCTAATAGTTTGTATGTAATTGTGAAAGATGAAGGGTTCCGTCTTAAATCCCAACTAATTTTTCCTTCTTCAGAATTCTCTTCGATTAGATAAAATTCTATTATAAAAAATTGAACTTAGCTAGAGTATGGAAGTGCATTAACCTCGTTTTTTATTTTAATTACACCTCCCAACCCTCTCGTATTAGATGACAAAGAACTTAGTTCTTAGGAGATCGAATTTTTTTTTCTTTTCGCATAGATATTTCGACTGGTTAACTCGTTTCTTCAGTCATATTAGCTCGTGAGTGTGGGCTGCGGGAGGGGGTCCATGTTGATAATCATTTTTATTCATTTAACTGTTATTTCTTTTAAAAAATTCTTCTCATTTTCATATTCGCAGGGATTTCTTCTTGTAAATAAAATTTCACTTATTCCATCCCCGACTCACAATGTGGGATTAGTTAAGCGTCTCATAGAGTGACTCACGTATTTTGGGGTCGGTAGTTGGTAAAACTTTTTAAAAATCTATGTGACGTTAAGGTAAAAGGAATTATAAAGTTTGTTTGGTTCATTAAATGAAACTAGTTGAGTTAAAGATAGGATAGTGAAAACCAGATTCTCACCCACCCCTGTCAAGCCGTCTGCCACATTTTTTATTCTCTTTATGCAAATAAATATTTTAAAAATTCTATTGTTGAGCCAGAAAATATGCGACTAATTCTAGAATGTTGGTGATTTTTCGACCCTTTTATTGCAAGGAGGACGCAGAAAAGAAAAACAAGTTCCCATCTACCAATGAAATCGACAAATTTCGTCGAGCTCTCCTCGTCTGATTGTTTGTATATCATAAAAACTTCACTTTATTTTCTATTCCAGTATAATCCAGCTTAAAGTTAAATCTCCTTAAACGAACCATTTTGTTCTTTTTACAGAAACGAAAGTGCAAATATTTTTTCACTGAATTACACAATTTTCTTCAAAGGATATTTCTACCTGTACAGATCTACCGTATCTAAAATAAGTATGTAGTCACTTCACTAAGATAATTTATCGACAGAAATACTGTTTAATGTTCTTTTGATAAGTTTTTTTTTATTGTAATGAAAACCAGCAAACTGTGACATAAGAGAACATTCATGAGAGTCTGTAAGACACGATCTGATAGTTAATGGGTTGAAAGATTGACACATTAACCCTTAATTGGTAATGAATGCACATTCATGTTCATAACTTATTTTCGAATGGTATTAATATAAAAGAAATGTAACATATATCATTACGGATTGGATTTATTCAATAAATAACCATCCTGTCCGTGAGGTTTAGAATACGTAGTATCTTTTGTAGAGAAGTAAGACTCTCATCACACACCAAAACGCTTGTCTAAAGGATTGACATTAAGCGGCATCCAATGGTAAAGAGTCGCATTTTATAATTATTGACCTAAAATTTGTTTTAGCAATTTTCGAAAGTCAATTTACATCGTGTGGATTTGAAATGAAAAGAAGAGGATAGTCAACGGCCAGAAATTTGTGCAAGCATTGCTGACAGAAAATCGGTTTTATATTCAAAATATCTGTGGTTAGGAATGAGGTGAACGCTTTAGACTTGTGGCCCTGGGTTATAAGATTTTTTGCCATAAAGCAATTTTCTTCAAAATAATAATTACTGCTGTAGTGAGTTTGGTTACCCCATTGTTATCGCTTTTTACCAGACTAAATTTCTGTAAATTTATATCAAACTCAGTTATCATAATCCCTGTCCTTAGGGCTCAGAATACGCTGATCGTATCCCCTGCAGAGGGGTAAGACCCTCTAAAAAAAGAATGTCCAGAGTATAACACTAAACTGCATTTGCCTGTAAGTCTCCAGTCTTGGAGCTCTGGGGAATGTGGAGTACCCTTTCATTGCCATTACTTCCAAATCCACTCTGATCTGGAGTGGTTGTAGCAATTAGAATCTCATCTTTGAGTCAAATACAACAGCTTGAAAATTATTAGAGAGAAATACTCGATCTCAAATGACCGTCCGTGAAAAAAAAACTCTTAAAAAACAACTACACAAAAATGTATCTATAAATGTACTACGTATGCAATTCTCTAACCTCTCGGCATAAAACAACGTCATACGGGTGAACATACCTTTAAATTAAATCAAACAATTATTATACACAAGAAATAGAAAGATAGAAGGAAAACAATTAGGAATTTTTCCTAAAAAATAAAAAATAACAAAAAAGAATGATGTTCACGAATACTTTTTTCACATTTTTATTGTTACTTTTGAATATAAAGAGTTCAATTTGGGTCAACCCTTCGCTGATTATAGAATGTCCAGATTTTGGGTCGGAGATGAACCAAAAAAAAAATGAAGAAAAAAGATTCATAAATAAAACAGAATACACTACATATGTTTACACTGATTCATCTGGACTGAGTAACAGATTTTTTTCTAAAACAATGTCAGAGGCAGACATCCCAAACCCAACTACACAGTTATTGTTTTAGAAGTTTTTTCCCATTTTATATTTATATGGCAAATTGTTGACCAAATTTCTAGTTTGTCCATTTGTCTATGTAAATAGTTAATAGACTGACGATATATGGAGTATTTTGAGTTGTGGCCGACTGTGGCATAAAAACCCAATAATGCCATCTTTATTGATTAATAATAACAATATTTTTTTTTATCATAAATAGTATTTACCTACAAGATGGATGCGTTTTTTATCTCCTTTTGGTACCTACCAATTAGATTCTTGCATAAATGTCCGAAAGTCATAGGATCTGGATCAGTCTGAAAAAAAAAAAATAAATAAACGTTTGGAGAAAAGGAAACTTATAAAGGAAATACTGGAAGCGGGCACCATCAAACAAGCGGAGATGAAAGAAAAAATTCAGAAATGAGTATCTCAGAAAAACTAGAAAGCTACTCGAAACAAAACTATATAACTGAAATCTTATCAAAGGGATAAACACCTGGGCTGTCCTCCTTGTAAGATACTCGGGATTATTCTTGAAGTGGACGAAGGAAGGACTTCAACAAATGGACCAGGGAACAAGAAAACAAATGACGATGCATAGAGCATTACACCGCAATTATGACATAAGCTTTTTCGTCAAGAAAAGAAGAAGGAAAAGGGTACGCCAGGATTGAACATAGCGTCGATGCATCGATACGACGACTGAAAGACTACATAAAAAAAGAGCAAAGAAGGGCTATTTACACCGACCAGGAACAATACAAACAACACAAGGATCAACAAAACAACAATAACTAACGGAAAGATAGGATATAAAAACAAGTGTGTGGATATTTCAAACGACAAAGCCAAATCTCTCACGAGAAAACTTGAACATCGCTTAGAAAGGGGAACCTTAAGAGAGAAACACAAAACAATGCCATAAATACCAACAACGTTAACGACAAAAAATAGATAGGAGGCAACAAAATAGCAAGTGTAGGTTAATGTGTAGCGATTTTGAGATGAAACGATTTAATCACATAAAAAAGCGAATGCAACAAATTAGCGCAAAGGGAGGAGAAAAGACTAAACACGATTCTCGGTGAGAAATGTGATTGACTGGGAATTGTGAAAGAAATTTAAACTCGACCATACTACCAAATCCAAGAGAATAAGATATACAATTCTCAATGATTTTGAGATACAAACGGATCACCTTATCCCAGCCAGAAGACCACGCCTAGTAATAAAAGTAAAAAAAGAGAACGTACCAAATAGTGGACTTTGCCTTTTTGGTAAACCGCTGAGTGAAAATCAAAGAAAAAGAAAAGAGAGACAAGTAATAAGACCTTGCCAAAGAACTAAAATGCTATGGAACGTGAGGGTGACGGTGGTACCAATAGTAATTTGAGCACTTCGAACGATCCCTAAAGGTTTGGTAAGGAGGCTGGAAGAATTTGAAATCGGAGGACGAGTCGAGCCCATCCAAACTACAACATTCTTAAGATCGACCAGAATACTGAGAAGATTCTAAATGACTTAAGGAGACTTGCTCTAACTCGGAATTTAATGAAAGAGCATCAGCTAACGCTATCGAATGAAAAGCTCGCAAGGAGTAAAATAATAATAATAATAATAAAGAAGAACCTGCCGAATAGTGGACTTTGCCGTTCCGGCTGATTACAGTGTAAAATTGAAAGAAAGCGAAAAGAAAGATAAGTATTAAAACCTTGCTAGATAATTGTAAAAACTATGAAATATGAGAGTGACGGTGATACCAATAGTAATTGGTGCACTCGGTACAGTTACCAGAGGATTGGTACAGAAACGGGAGGACTTGGAAATAAGAAGACAAAAGGAGACTATCTAAACTACAGCCTTGCTGAGATCGGCCAGAATACCGAGAAGAGTCCTGGATACTTTAAGAGACTTGCTGTCACTCAGACTCCAGTAAAAAACTATCAGCTAACACTGGTGTGAAAAACTCTCAAAAGAGTAAAATAATATAAAGTAGCACATTTACTTTTTGTAACAATAACAAAAGAATAATGTAACAATATAACAATGCCACACACACATACACATACATAGATATATATATATGATGAAAGTTTGGGTTCCACGTGCGCTTTTATATAAATCGGTTAAAAATGACATGGCCTATATAGATAAGAATAAATGATCGTTTAAAAAAAGATTGATAATTTTTTAAATGCTCGAATGCTTGCCAGCAGAGCAATATTAAAATTGAAAGAAATTAACATTTCACCTTCTTACAATCGTTTCATAGCTATAAGTTTCATTTATAAACAATATGATAGAAAACACAGATGAAACTGAGTTCAGTCGGCTGGCAGGAGCTCTAGAATTTACCGACTACATCTCTGCAGGGGGTAAGATCCCTCCCCCAACGAGTGTCCTGCATATGACACTAAACAATCTGATGGCGCTTTGGGGAATGCGGAGTACCCCTTCATTGCCATTATTCCCAGGTCCACTCTAACCCGAAGTGACAGTACCTGAAAGGGTCCTATCTATGGGTCAAATGAAACTGTTTGACTATTTAAACTATGCGCAAACGAGTGATTTAAGTTTAATCGACTTGTTAGAAATAGAACTGTTTGACGTTTAACTGTGTGTAAACAAATGACTAATGTTTAATTGAATTATTAATGATACCTAGCAATACTATCTGATTGTCTTCAAACTAACGAGTGATAGTAAATAGAATTATTAATGATACCTAGCAATACTATCTGATTGTCTTCAAACTAACGAGTGATAGTAAATAGAATTATTCGTGTTAGTAATACTTGAAACCGTTTATTTAACAGCGAGCAAAGCTCAGGAGAGTTAAAAAAATGTTTTCTCTTAAATGGGTTTACGAATCCTATATATTTAATAAATATGTATGAACAAGTTTTGGCATTAAATAACCAACAATGGTTAATATGTCATAAAACCCAAACAAACAAATTATATATATATATATATATATATATATATATATATATATATATATTCCAACTGTGCACAAACAAATGACGAAGAAGAGTTGATATGCCGTAAAATCCAACCAACCAGATGAAACTGTAAATTCAATATCTTGAAATGTTGAACATCAAATATTTAGAAAAACTCAGCGAAAATTCATGATAATAATCAAATGCTTCATCTAATGGACATCAGGTTGATGATATGAATTTTTGTGTTTCATGGACCACTTATGCTGGGCGCTTCAGGTGATATCATAATAATTGATCTATGCTAGCAGATATATTTCTGGCCTTGTGCCAAACTAAGCAAAATTTAGTGAATGTCTATTCGTAAAAACACACCTCCATTGTGTGTGTGAATTCGATTCTAAATACGTATGACCTTACGCCAAATTAAGCTAAGCTTAGTAAATGTCTACTTACCCCCGGTGTTACAGGTAAATCGACGCATAAGGTGATTGGCGTAGAATTCCTGTTTGGAATAAACCACAGAACGAGCAAAAACACCCGGCAGAGGATCCTCATGGTGTGGACACAGACAGTTGACCTGTAGAAGAAAAATAACTTATAAACCAATACATAAGTTCTTAAAAACAAAAATTCAATATTAAGAAGGATGCATAATCAGTGTATATATTTGTGGGATCCACAGAGATCTACAGTTATTTGCAATCAAAGTATATTTGATAAACAAAGCGATAGAATTTCCACGTTAATAAATGTTATTTCATTTTTTTATTCGATACTTTTAGATAAGAAAGTCAAAAGCCCAAGAAGTATTAGACGTGGAGAAACAGCAAAGATCATGTGACTTCCAATACGATTCAGATAACAGTGCAACACGGGAAAAATCTAAAAGACAATTGTCATAATTTCATTGTTCAAAACAAGAATGAAGATACAAAAAGGGAAAATGTGTATGCGCATGCGCTCCTGTGTGTAGATAGATAGATTATATGCACAACTGTTATAGAGGCGATTGTGGTTTAATGGTTACTGTCGTATGAAATGGACACGGTGATACGAGTTCAAATCCTAGACGAGGTTGTTTGGATTTCTCACCGCGCTAATACTCTTGTGGAAAGTATAAATCCAACTATTCTCCCTCAAGAGATAAATTTTAGAGCAGATTGGACTCTTTAAACTTGTTATAAAAACCGGTCTAGGAGAAGGAAAACTCCAAAATTAAACCTACTAAATTCCGCTTAAAAAGTTGATGTTGTGTCACATTCTTCTCATGGGGAGAGGTTGGGCAAATATTCGACTGTTTGTCTTAATCGGTATTTCTCGCTTATAATCAACATCAAATGTATATTAAAGATACGACAGACGACCTCAAGCAGAGATTTTTAGTAGAATAATTACATTTACTTTCAGTCGGAAAGTGAATTCAGGTTCGGTTTTAAAAAGATAATCAACCCAACTAATCAAACTTTTCTTTTTCCTAGTGAAAAAAGAAGATCGAAGTATTCTATAAATAATTAGCCATCACTGTTAAAATCAAATTTAACATTATATATATATATATATATATATATATATATATATATATATATATATATATATATATTCCACGTGTGCTGAAGGGTCTGAGAGTTTAAATATTGAATATTTTAGCAGCCAATTATTATTCGAACAGGCTTAGTTAAAGACCACGGAATATTTCTTCTTTATAATTTTCCAGTGTAGACGTTCAAGTCTTCTTGTTGGTTTTCGTCCATCGGGATCAAGATTTCAGATAAAGTGTCCCATATTTTTTACCCAATCGGTTTCAACCATGTCACTGGTCATCCTCAGTGGAATAATTGGTTGAGGTGATTTCCTTGTATCCGGGGTTATAACCACTTATAAATGGCTTTGTCGTCAATAAGGATGGTAATTTCAGGGTTGTTGTGAAGTTTTGCGGCTTCTTTTAGGTCTAGGGTTAGTAGCGGGCTTTGGTGTTTAGGGTTGAATCTATTTTTGTTCCTTCGGCTTTTAGTAAGTCACGAAGGTTTGGGTGTGTAGTAATGTTGTTATTCTTTTAAGGTCATGTGTTTGTTTGCAGAGTATTTCAATTAATTTTTTTTTAATAACTTTTAAGTTGAAAGCGCTAGGATAAAAAATATGGGACACTTTCTCTAAAATTTTGATCCTGATGCACGAAAACCAACAAGAAGACTTGAACGTCTTTACTTGAAAATCATAAACAAGAAGAAATATTCAGTGGTCTTTAACAAAGTCTGTTTGAATATATATATATATATATATATATATATGCAACAGATATATATGCAATACAATATATATATATATATATATATATATATATATGCAATATATATGTACACACACAATATATATATATATATATACAAATCATATGTACAAAATGTAGAAGTTCGCCGACCGTAGTCTAAAGCAACCCGTAGGTCCCCTTTTGGATAGGTACTACATCGAGGTGTAGAGGAGGACGTTACTCCTTTCCTTGGGTTGCTCCACTTACTCTTGATCTGTACCTTATAATGCTGAGTGATAAACAAGGAGGCATCAATTACTACTTTTTGAGTCTTTGGTATGACTTAAGCTGGGATAGAAACTCGGTTTCCTGGACCATTGGCGAACACTAACCATTATTCCAATGGGCCGGTACAATATATATACGCTATATACAATGTTATATATATATATATATATATATATATATATATATATATATATACTATATATAGCTATCTATAGCTATCTACAAATATATATATATATAAAGTCGTTCCAACAGGATAGTTCTTCTTCTCACATCGCAAAAGATACCGTAGCATGGCCCCGAGAAATGTTTGGAGAGCGTCTTATCAACAGCTAAGCTGAAGTTGAATGGGAATTTCACTCTCCTGACTTGAACCCCGCAAATTTCTTCCTCTGGGGATTTATCAAGAACAATATCTACCTGGAAACTCCTTGCAAAATTGCTGCGTTAAAGGCAGCAATCACTGAGGAGGGCTGTGCTCACGTTGTCAAAAACTTTCCACACTGAATCAAGCAATGCCTTCAACAAACACACAGAACACACTCATGAAAAAGGAAAAAGAAGAAAAAACAGAAAGAGAGAACCCACACCAGCAGGAATGAAAATCTGTCACAGAATTCAAAGTGGTCGCCACTATATAAGTCAAAGACGACACCGCCGAAATCATTAAATGTTTTCTGACGACAACAAGAAGCTAGAAATACGTGTAAGAACAAAATAAATAATTTGAAAAATAAATCTCTTCATAGACCTATTCATTTTAAAAATATTTCCTTTTTTTCCTCTCTTTGGACCAAGAAAAAAAGAAATTTTAGGTTTGTACAGAGTGCGGAAGCAAAATTAAGAATATTCTACAATAATAATAGATGACTCCATCATAAAACAAGATTAATTTTAATTTCGAAAAATAAACAACAAAATAAGAAGATAGACACGAAACAGTAAATTACTCAATATGGCCACCATTTTTTTTTTTTTTTTTTTTTTTTGGTTATTGCATCAACCCGCCTTCGAAACGATTTGCATAGCTTCAAAATAAATTCTTCAAACATTTTATTCCATTCCTCCTCAATAGCAGTCTTAAGCGAACCAATATTTGGATGGAATGTTGCATTTGTGTTGTTTTCTGAAACGCTCCATTTAAAGTCATCAAGAGGGTTAAGGTCTGGGCTTAAAATCTTGTTTTATTACTGTCCTTACAGTTTTCGCGTGGACTTTCAATCCATTTGCGTGCTTTCTTACTGATATTGTGGGGTCCTTATTAATTACTGTAGCGAAAGAAGTTAAAAAGCCTTCTTTTCGGGTTTTTTTTTTGGGGGGGGTCTTGTTCAATCCTCTACTTCCCCTTTTTCTTAAAAAGGTCTTTTTTCTGTTAATATCTTTCTTTATTTTGTATACGGTAGACAAAGAAACTTTAGCCTGGTTTTGACGTAAAGCAAATCATAGATTCTTTGTGGTTTCTTTTCTTGTTCACTCATATTGGGCTGAATTTTCATCAAAAAGTGCTTGAATGATAGAGCTAATCTGGAAAATTTAGATTTATCTCATTTTTTTTTTTGTTTTATTTTTTCAAAAAATGGACTAATCAGACTAAAAAAACGATTTAAAAACTATTCCATATTTTACTTCCGTACCCAGTATATATATATATATATATAACTATGGTATTTATCTGTAATTTGTATGATATATATGTAATATATGTGTAAATACACATATATATATCCATACTTATTGATAGTAATGTACTTCATGATCAAAGCGCAACAGAAATAACTTCACAATTATTTCATGTCTCGATTTCTAAATTGATAAAAAAAATGTTAGATTTTGAAAGGAGATGAATTGTTAGTTACTCCAAATTTAAAATGAATCTGCACCAATCAAGTCCTAATTATGTAGAACTGTATATGACTACGTAAAGATCGACTGGGGTCATCAGTAAGATGTTACCTTCATCTAATAAAATGAGAAAATATTTTTGAATCAACTCCTTTTCACATTTAAAGGAGGTACAGTGTCCAAATCAGTGAACGAATAAAATACCTTTTGACTCTGATACAAAAACTTTAACGTCAATAAGAAACTACCAAGCAAATCGTGCTGATTTTTCTTCTTTCATTTTTTCTTTCCTTTCGTTTTTTCGTTCTTCTTTTCTGTTTATTTTTTCCTTTCATTTCAGTCTCCCTTCGATTTTTGTCTATTTTCATCCACCTTAAATTATTTTCTGTCTTTCATTTTTATTTTCCACTTTCTTCGCGTTTTCTTTCTTTCTTTTTTTTTTTTCAGTTTTTCTCTCTTTTTCTTCTATACTCTATTTCTTTCTTTTCCTTCTTCCCTCGCTTTTTCTTC
Source organism: Sepioteuthis lessoniana (assembly GCA_963585895.1). NCBI lineage: Eukaryota > Metazoa > Mollusca > Cephalopoda > Myopsida > Loliginidae > Sepioteuthis > Sepioteuthis lessoniana. Next base: position 208,046 of record OY757917.1, read on the forward strand.
CTTTTTTCTTGTTTCCTCTTTCTTTTCATCTTTTTATTTCTTGTTTTCTCTTTCTTTTTCTTTCTTCCAGGTTTACTTTTTGTTGTTTCCATAATCCGCCAGAAAACGAATTCTTCTAAATGAATTAAACAATTGAATTTTCTTAGACCAATAATCGTGATTAGTATTGACAAACTCTTCCGAAAATGACCTTAATAACCTTTTACTGTCTGGTCTTCCGTACGAGAAAAAGGTGTCACTATTTACACAATATGAAAATCTAATTAGATTACAGCAGACATTTATTTGAGATCAATAAAAGAAAACAAATCAACATTATCACATTGTCAGCTTATAACAAATTAAAAAGATTAATTCGTCTTGTTCAGGTCCAGATATCGAAATTTGCTTATTTTATTTTAGCAGGTGATCTTTTGACACACCGATTTCTTCCTTTCTTGTTTTTTTTTAAATATTTTCCTTGTTTTAGATCTAATTCCTTTTATTTTTCGATTTCTCGTAATTTAAGATCTTCTGGTAGAAAAGCGTGCTACCCAAGGTATAAAAGCTACTATAATAAGAGTCAAACTAGTGATAAATTGGCAATAGTATTAATGCTTTCTCGAAAACTAGCAAGAATAAGATGGAATAATAACGAATCATCAGTTAGAAGTAATGTGAAAAATAAGCCAGAAGTAATATAGTAATAATAATAATAATAATAACGCCAGGACATGATGGCATAGATGAATACTGGTTTTAAAAATTTACTTCCATCCAGACTGGCGATCGAAATCAGTAGATGCCTAGAAGAAACAGACATATCGGAATGGATAAGCAAAAGAAAGATCCCCCTGATGAAAAAAGAATCCCCCAAAAAACCTGCTCCAAACAGCTTCAGACCCATAACGTGTGCCTACCGATGATGTGGGAAATACTAATGGCACAAATTTGGGAAGAGATTTACCAATTAAAAATAAACTGCAGACTGTTCCTCGAAGAACAAAAAGGATCCCACAAGGGAAAAAGACGAACAGGAAATCTACTACACGTTGATCTACACATCCTCAAGAAGAGCAAAAACAGACACAAAAATGTAGCAATGGCGTGTATTGACAACAAAAAAGCCAACGATATGGTCCCATATCGCTGGATGATAGACTGTCGAAAAATGTACAAGATACCTAACGAAGTTATAAAAACTAAAGATTGGAATTGACAGCAGGAGAAAAAAGTTTAGCTGAGGAGAAAATCCAAAGAGGAATATTCCAGGTAAATGCGCTGTCAGCATTTGTAATAACGATGATTCCACTCAATCACATAGTCAGGAAATGCACAGCCGGATTCAAATTTCATAAAACGCAAGAAAAGATTAACTACCTAATTTACATGGACGACATCAAACTGTTTACCAAAAATGAAAAAGAATTAAAAACCTTAATACAGACAGTGAGGATATACAGTCAGGATATAGGGATGGAACATGGCATAGAAAAATGTGCCAAGCTTATAATGAAAAGCGGAAAACAACAAATAACGGAAGGAAAGAACTACCAAATCAAGAAAAAATCAGAACGCCCGGAGAAAAGAAAACTTACAAATACTTGCTAATATTGGAAGCGGCCACCATCAAACAAGCGGAGATGAAAGGAATAATTAAAAAAGAGTATCTCAGAAGAACGAGAAAACTACTCGAAACCAAACTATATAGCAGAAATCTCACCAAAAGGATAAGCACCGGAGCTGTTCGCTCGTAAGATACTCGAGACCATGTTAAAGTCGACGAGGGAAGAACTTCAACAAATGGAGCAGAGAACAAGAAAACGAATGACAATGCATAGAACATTACACCCCAATTATTACATGGGCTTTTTCGTCAAGAAAAGAAGAAGGAAGAGGATATATCAGCGTTGAAGAGGATCCGCCAGTGTCGATGCATTGATACGACGACTTGAAGACTTCATAAAAAGAACAAAGAAAGGCTAATTACACCGACCAGGAACAATACAAACAACAGAAGGATCAACAAAACAACAATAACTAGAAAACAAAAATGGAAAGAAAAGCGATTGTATGGATATTTCAAGCGATAAACAAGTGAAATCTCCCACCAGAAGACTTGGTCATGGCTAAGAAAAGGAAACCTGAAGAGAGAAACTGAATCTCTTCAAATAGCAACACAAAACAATGTCATAAAAACAAACTACGTTAAAGCAAAAGTAGATAAGACACAAGAAAATTGTAAATGTAGGTTTTGTTGGGATAGAGACGAAACGATCAGTTCTATAATTAGTGAATACTGCAAATTAACGCGAAAAGAGTATAAGACTAGACAAAACTGGGTGGGGGAACGTGATCTAGTGGCAATTGTGCAAGTAATTTAAATTCGGTCATACGAACAAGTGGTAAATGCGCAACCCAAAATCCGTTCTGGAGAATGAGACGCACAAACTTGTCTGGGATTTTGAGATACAAAACAATTTCCTCATCTCAGCCAGATAAACAGGCCTTGTGATAGTCAACCAAAAAAATGAGAACCTGCCAAATAGTGGACTTTGCCGTACAATAGATCACAGAGTAAAATTAAAAGGTGAAAAAAGGTATAAATATCTGGACCTTGCTAGAGAGCTGAAGAAGCTATGGAACATGGAGGTGACGGTGATATCATTTGTAACAGGTGCACTTGGAACAATCTCCCAAGGATTGATAAAGGGACTAGAAAACTTGAAAATCAAAGGACAAGTAGATGCCATTTAAACTAAAGCAGAATACTGAGAAGAGTCCAAGAGACTTGAGAAGACTTCTATCACTCAAAATCCACTGGAAAACCATCAGTTAACGCTGGTGTGAAAAACTCTTAAATAGTAAAAGAATGATATTAAGACAGGTAAAAAAAAACAACTATGGAACATGAAGGTGATGGTGATAGCAATTGCAATTGGTGCACTCAGAATAATCCCTAAAGGCTTTGTTAAAGGTCTGGAAGACTTAGAAATCAGAGAACAAGGGGAGATCAGACTACAGCATTATTAAGATCGGCCAGAATACTGAAAAGAGTCCTAGAGACTTACGGAGGCTCACTGACTCTCAAACTCCAGTGAAAAACTATCACACGTTGGTGTAATAAACTCTCAAATGAGTAAAATAATAATGATAATAATAATCCCACAAAGCTGGATGATAAATTGTCTCAAAATGTACAAAATATCAGATGTCATCATAAAGTTTATCGAGAAAACCATGAAAACCTGAAAAGTGGAATTGACGGCAAGAGAGAAAAGTCTAGCTGAAGCGAAGATCCATAGAGGTATATTCCAAGGAGATGTATGTACTATCACCATCACTATTTATAATTACGATGATGCAACTCAACCACATACTTAGGAAATGCACAGCCGGATACAAACTTAGTAAATCGCAGGGAAAGGTAATCACCTAATGTACATGGACGACATCAAACTGTTTGCAAAAAACGAAAAAGAACTTGAAACTCTAATACACGCAGTAAGAATATACAGTCAGGACATAGGAATGGAATTTGGCGCAGAAAAATGCGCCTTGCTAGTAATGAAAAGCAGGAAATAACACATGACAAACCGAATGGAACTACCAAATCAAGACAATATTAGAACGCTCGGAGAAAAGGAAACCTAAAAATACATGGAGATACTGGAAGCTGACACCATCAAACAAGAGAAGATAAAAGAAAAAAATGAAGAAAGAGTATCTCAGAAGAACTAGAAAGCTACTTGAAACAAAACTATATAGCAGAAACCTTATCAAAGGGATAAATATCTGGGCTGTTCTCTTCGTAAGATATTCGGGACCATTCTTGAAGTGGACCAGAGAACAACTTAAGCAAATGGACCAAAGAACAAGAAAACTAATGATGATGCAGAAGGCATTGCATCCCAGAGATGATGTTGACCGATTATATGTGTCAAGAAAAGAATGAGGACTTGCCAGCATTGATGACAATGTTGACGCATCAATACAATGACTTGAAGACTACATACAAAAGTGCGGAGGAAGACTGAGTTCAGCTACCAGAAATAATACTAACAACACAAGGACCAACACAACGTCAATAGCCAGAAAACAGAAGTGGGAAGAAAAACAATTCTATGGACTTTTTAAGTGACTAATAAGTGACATCTCGCACGAGAAAACGTGGACGTGGCTAAGAAAGGAAAACCTTAAGAGGGAAACAAAATCTCTTCTAATAGCGGCACAAAACAACGCCGTAAGAACCAATCATATCAAAGCAAGAATAGATAAGACGCAACAAAACAGCAGATGTAGTCTATGTGGTGAAAGATACGAAACGATCAATCACATAATAAGCGAAATTTGCACAGAAAGAGTATAAGATTAGACACGACTTGGTGGTCAAAGGTGATCCACTTGGAATTGTGCAAGAAATTGAAATGTGACCATGCGAACAAATGATATATGCACAACCCAGACTCTGTCCTGGAGAATAAGACGCACAAACTCCTCTGGAATTTTGAAATACAAACAGATCACCTAATCTCGGCTAGACAACCAGACCTTGTAATAATCAACAAAAAATGCGGGAAAACTTGCCGAATTGTGGACTTAGCTGTCCTGGCTGACGACAGAGTAAAATTGAAAAAAAGCGAAAAGAAAGATAAGTACATCGACTTTGCCAGAGAATTGAAAAAAAAAATATTGAACATGAAAGTGACGATGATACCAATTGGAATTGGTGCGCTCGGTAAAGTCACCAAAGGATTGGTACAAGGACGGGAAGACTTGGAAATAAGAGAACGAGTGAAGACCATCCAAACAACAGCATTGCTGAGATCGGCCTGAGTACTGAGAAGAGTCCTGGGCACTTGAGGAGACTTGCTGTCACTCAAACTCCAGTGAGAAACCATCAGCTAACGCTGGAGTGAAGAACTCGAAAAGGAATAATAATAATAATAATAATAATAATAATAATAATAATAATAAGAAGAAGAAGAAGAAGAAGAAGAAGAAGTTGTCCTCCAATGGATTTTGCCGTCTCACTGGATAATAGAGTGAAAATGAAAGAATCTTGTCTGTGAGCTGAAAAAACTGTGGAACATAAAGGCGTCTGTGATACAAATTATAGTTGTCATTAAACTAAACTTGATAAATCCTGAGAGTGTCCTACCAAGTGGCTAATTCTAGTAGAAGGAAAACTTTAAATTCAAACCAGCTTTACTCCGCTTAAAAATTGACTCTGTGGCACCGTGACGGAGGGGTTGGGTAAATGTATACAACAATACCGAGTTCAATCTTACAAAGTTGTTCAAAGTTGTGGCCTTGTACCAGACTTAGCTTCGTAAAAATCTATATTCTATTTTTTCATTTCGAAAATAAATCAAATACATATGTTCTTTTCTATCGTAAGGAAAAATGTTGGTTTTTGACAAAATGTCTTGTTATTAAGTTCATCGCTTTTTGTTCCAGTCTTTTATCGTCTTCAGAAAGACAGAATGCCTAACAGATTCTTAAAGAAAATGGAAATTACTTATATTCCAGCAATCTTGTAAGTCTCCCAACTTTTAAAAGTCCATTTGGACATTTATCTAAAGTTCCGGGATGATGTACCAGGATTTATTATTTATTTACAATCTTGATTTTTTTAACACAACGATTCATCGGAATGGCTTTTTACTTCACACTTTGTCACAATCAATAAAATTTCAATTCTTATTCAGAACATTTACTGTGGATGTAATGTTTACAACTCTACTTTACATTCTATGAAATATTTCCAGACGCGGCATTCGGATAAAAGAGATTGAAGCACTGAAAAAAAAAACTTTAGTTTTCTAATCTGAGCGAATAATCAGGTTCTTATCAGCTTCAAAAAATTGGAATCAAAATTCATGAATGAATAACTAATCGGTAAAAAGCATTAAAAAGTCGATGATTCTCTCAACATTTTCTTAATTTTCTGAATTTCTAATTTGCTCATAAAAGCTCGAATTAAAATTTGCCTCACAGCCGATAAATACACAGATTTCATAAGCAACATAGCCTTCCTAATAGAAATAGTTGCCATTTAAACTGGTTCTAGCGGCTTGGGTTCGTGCCTATATAAAAGAAATCCAGGATTTCAAATAATCACTTTCAACACAGACAAGTCGTTCATGTCTGGAAGCTTGGCGCAACACAATCATCCAACTGTCATGGTGCATTAAATTAACTCTAATAGATGATATTTTGCCGAATGATGATTATTAAAGTCCCATCAGAAAAAAAAACATTCAACGAACGGGTGGTTTTCACTGGATTCTGAGTGACAGCAAGTCTCCAGGACTCTCCTGAATATTCTAGTTATTGACATCAGTTATAATTGATATCACCGTCACCTTCATATTCGACAGCTTCTTCATTTCTCAAGTAAGATCCTGGTATCTATCTTTTCGTTTTCTTTTATTTTCACTGAGTAATTCGCTAAAACGGCAAAATCCACTTGACGACAAGTTCATTTTTCCTGATCAATAATACTACATCCGGTCTTCTGACCAGGATTGGTTGATCTGTTTGTATCTCAAAGTCCCAGAGAATTCTATCGGTCATATTTTCTTGGATAGATTTTGATTTGTACAAATACCATTTGCCAGCATGGCCAAACTTTAGTCTCTTGCACAATTCCCATTAGATCACCTTGCCTATCCATTCATGTCTACTCTTGTATTCCTTTTATGCCAGTTTACTGCATTCGCTTATTATGCGATTGTCTGCTTCATCTCTGTCACCACATAATATACACTTACTATTCGCGTTTGTATTATCTATTTTTACTTTGAAATAATTAGTTCTTTTGTATTACTATTAATAGAGATTCAATTTCTCTTAAGAGATTTTTTTCGTCGACGTGTCATTTCATGTCATGTCAGAGCCATTTTCTTAGTTTGTCACTTGAAGTATCCATACAGTTGTTTTACTTCTCATTTTTGTTTCCTGGTTTGTTTGTTTTTATTGCTCTCCTGTTTGACCTTAAATTAATTCTGTTGATATTGTTGTTGTTTCCTGCTATAAATTTTTTTTTTGCTCTTTTTTGTATATTCCTCGAATCCCTGTTGCATTTACGCAATCCTCAATGCTGGCCAACACTTTTCTTTCCTGACACAAATCTGTCAATGTCATTCCTTGGGTGTGAGGCCTTTATGCATCGTCTTAAATGTTTTTTTTTATCTTTTTATTTTCATTTCGTGGTCCGCCGCGACGGCTAAGTTCACTATTCGGCATGTTCTCTTTTTTTTTTTTAACTATGACTTGGTCCGAAGTTCTGGCCGGAATAAGGTGATCTATTTGTATCTAAAAATCCCTGAAAATTTTGTGTGTCTCATTCTCCAGAACAGATTCTTGTTTGTATATAAACCATTTGGTAGTATGATCAAATTTCAATCTCTTGCCCAATTCTCAGTAGATCATCTTCCCTACCTATTTGTGTCTAGTCTTGTAATCCTTTTGCGTTAGTTATCGTCATTCGCTTACTATGAGATAGATCATTTCGTTTTTGTCATCAAATAATCTACAATTGTTATACTGTGCTGCAATATCGATTGGGGCTTTAATATCTGTCCGGTTATTTTTCTGTCTGTTTCTTTCATCTCCACTTCAAATTTTCCCAAGTACTTGTAGTTTTCCTTTTCTCTGAGCGTTTTGATTCTTTCTTGATTTAGTTGTTCTATTCCTTCTGTTGTCTTCTTCCACTTTTCATTATAAGCAAAGCACATTTTTCTATCCCTAATTCCATTCCTATATCCTGACTTTATGTTCTTTTTGTTTGTATTAGAGTCTTCAATCTTTTTCCATTTTGTGCAAACAACGAAATGTCATCCATGTACATTAGGTGATTGATTTTTATTGCGATTTATTCAACTATTAGCTCCCATAGCATTTCCTGAGTATGTGATTGAAGGGTATCATCGCTATGACAAATAGCACATCTCTCTGGAAGATTCCTCTCTGGATTTTCATCTCAGCTAAAGTTTTTCCTTCCTGCGGTGAATTCCACTTTCCAGTTTTTTTTATGGTTTCTGTGATGAACATTTGTATATTTTCAGATTATCTATTATCCAACGTTGCGGGACCATATCATTTGCCTTTTTGAAGTCACCCCAAGTCATAGCTACATTTTTCCTTCTCGCTTTGCTCTCCTAGAGGATGTGTTGATCAAAATACGATAGATCTCACAATTATAGTACTCTCCTAAGGAGATGATCAGTTTCGCACTAAATGTGCTGTTTTTTGGTTGTTGTTTTTTGGGTGGGGTGTTTTTGTTTTTTTAGAGGAGTTATATTTCATATAGGCTGAGACTGCCAAGAATCTTGTTCATGTGTTTATCTGTCCCTTTCTTGATCCTACCCAGGACTTCTACTATTATTGGCACAGTTGTTTTTAGGTACAACATCTTCTTAATTGCTATTTCTAAGTCTGTATTTACTAATTTCATTATATTTTTTGAGTGGTATGATATTATCTGTTGGTACGGCTACACCAATTAGAAGGTATGTTTTCCTTTATTAACTCCTATATCTGATCTATTGTTCTTTATTTTTCTATCAGTTTGGATAGCAAAGTCGCAGAGAATAGTAGCTTCTTTTGTTTCTATTATTGATTCTGCTTGGTGTTTATATCATTTTCACAAACCAACATTCCATAGTATTTACATACTTTCCAATGAACATTATGTTCTTTTTTTTATGATGTCTTTCTTAAGATTCTGTTAATGTTAGGATTGAGTAATTGGCCAATTAAGTGGTCAATTGATTCACTTTTTTGTTCACACGATGATCTACATTTTGGGTTGGTTCTGGTTTTAATAATGTTTACTTGATAATTTCTAGTTTGTCAAATGCTGGTCCTGTATCATCAACCCTTCCGTCTTCGTTTTCAGTCCAACACTTTTCAGCCATTGATTAGTCTTTACTATATTTATATCAGCATTTCTACGTAACGTTTATCTTGGGGATTTTGTTCCTCAGAATTTTTTAATTGATTTCGTCTTTCTGTTTTTGTTTCTTTATGATTTTGCTGCCTCTACTGTTTTATCTTTCATGTCTTTTTCTTTCGGTGAGAAATCAAGTTGATTCGCAAATTTCTTACTTTCTTTATAAATTGAATATTTTGATTTTGCTTCTTGTGTATATGTTTACAAATTGTAACATACAATCACTTGTAGTGTCGAGGTATTTTTTAACCCAAAAGTAGTTGTTTTGTATGTCAATTCTCGGCAGGATTAATCTTCTTTCACTATTTTCTCTCTTGACGTAGAGACAATCAAGATCTGCTCTTGTGTGATGCATTCTTTGATAGTGTTGGGTATCACCTACCTTTTCAACATAATGGGCTGTTCCATCTGCCATATATGGCAGTAGCGGAGATCAGTCTGCGATAAGCCTACGAGTCAGACCAGAAGAGCCGTTCCTATTGTTAAAGTATATCATTACTCTATCACTAATCCTATGTTCTTATTTCTAACAGTCTCTCTCTTGTAAATACTCTTTCCTGTAAATATAACTATTTTCCTCACATATCGTGGTTTGTCTTATTATTACTACTACTTGTGTTCACTAACCAAAACACAACAGTTTAGCGACGAAGCATCGAACACATAGCAACAAAAATTCATTCGCCTTGCAACAGTTTGTGCCACAAGGAACCGAACTCAGCACACAAAAATTCTTTCGTCCCACTCAACAAGATCTGAAAATGAGGTAGAAAATACACTAAACAGTACAATTAGAGAACTGCCGGTATCTCTTAAAGAAAATAAAAAGAGAAACAGTAAGAGACAAGTTCATTAGCGAAATAAAAGCGAAGCTATAAAAGAAAAACACAAAAATTGAGGAGACTTATTCACTATGTGATAACATATTATTATACAGTGAGAGAGTCGTAATACCAACAACTCTTCAAAAAAAGAATTCTTCACGATTTTCACACTGGTCACCCAGGGATAAATCGAAGGAAGAGCCTTATGCGTTCTTACGTTTTTTGGCCTGGTATGGACTCCGATGTCACTGATATGGTCAGTAAATGCAAAGGATGTATCCTAGCAGCAAAGTCTCCACCAACCTCGCAAGAACCCAGGTCCAAAACAGATAGACCATGGTCGAGGATACACATAGATTTCGCAGGTCCAATTGATAAATAGTATTACTTAGTAGTAGTAGACAGCCATTCTAAATGGCCAGAAGTCTTCCAAATGAAAAGGCCCACATCAACAAACACAGTAAACAGGTCACATGAACTGTTCGCAAGATACGGTGTAGTAGATACAATAGTTAGCGACAACGGGATGCAATTTGCATCTAAGGAGTTTGAACATTTCTGTGCAACATTCCAAGTTGAACACATAAGAATAACCTCCTTACCACCCACGATCAAACGGCCAAGCCGAGAGATTTGTGGATACGCTAAAAAAAAGCGTTAAAGAAAGCAATAGGAACTCCGACTAAAAAAGCCCTTCAACTTTTTCTTCAAGTATATCGGATAACTCCGAATACGGCGGCACCATCAACTCTATCACCTGCAGAAAGCATGTTTGCTAGAAGAATCAGATCTGTATTTGATAAACTTATTCCGAGCAAGAAAAGCCACATCCCTGGCATTCTTGTTCCTAGAAGGAAATTTGATAAAAATGATAAAGTATTTTACAAAAAATTTCAAAAAGAATATGACTACCTGGGAACCTGGAATTATTAAGGAGCGTATCAGAAACATGATTTACACCGTAACAAGGGGAAAAGTTCATCCACAGAAGACACGTAAATCAACTACAAAAACGTATCACGGATAAACCAACAGAAACCCCACAAAATGAAGTGGATGATCTACAAGATCTTTACGATACCTTTGACCTACAGACGCCTCAAGCTGAACAAGAAGCTAGGGGGAAAAGAAAGCGGAAAGCCCCTCCACAATTCATAATTGACCCAAAAAGAAAAAAATACTAAAAATTCACAAAGAAAAGCTGGTCAAGAATATTAAAAAACAATCTTGGGTGGAGGTGTTGGGTATCACCAACCTTTTCAACATAGTGAGCTGTTCCATCTGCCATATATGGCAGTAGTGGAGATCAGTCTGCGATAAGCCTACGAGTCAGACCAGAAGAGCCGTTCCTATTGTTGAAGTATATCATTACTCTATCACTAATCCTATGTTCTTATTACTAACCGTCTCTCTCTTGTAAATACTCTTTCCTGTAAATATAACTATTTTCCTCACATATCGTGGTTTGTCTTATTATTACTACTACTTGTGTTCACTAACCAGAACACAACAGATAGTGTTATGGATAAGGGGAGGTTCAAATGATGACACGACACAGAAATAAGTAATAAAAAATATATTGAAGGAAAATAGTACATACACAAACGATAGCTGGGAGAAACCTCTCCTCAACTTAACAATCAGGAATAATATCACTCTTGGTAAAGGCTCGCTGAGATTGCACTGAGATTGAACCGAGGCTGAGACTGCAACCGAGACTACGCAGAAGAGAGCTCACTTGGTATATGTCACATGAGGACGAGTCTATCTGTAGGGGATACCCAACAGGTAGATTATGAGTTTCCTAAGTTTAGTATCCATCTTTTTTATTTCAGCTAACTTTCAGTTTATCATATTAAAATTGTATGTCATTACTGGCATTGCCAGTGTATTGATTGCTACAATTTTACTTTTTATATTCAATTCTGATCTTGATATAGCTCTTATTTTCCTATAGAATTCTTTTCATATTTTCTATATTCATAGAATGATTGATACCACTCGTTTCATTAATTGTTAAATATTTATAGGTTTTATTGTGTAATTCCCATATTTATATCTAGAATGGTGTTTTAAACTTTCCAAGCGAAACTTTCTTTAGTTCTATAGAGAAATGTATTAGAGCTATACAATTTATTATTATTATTATTATTCATTATTATATTTTTCGGTACTATATAATCATTAAGCATAATCATCATCATTACTCTTTTCCTCTTCCCTTTTATTATAAGGAACAATACTTCTCCATTTTCATCATCATCATTCTTTTTTTTTTCTGTTGTTGTTATTATTTAATCAAAAATTATAAAACAAGGAAGAAAAAGAAAAAAAAAAGAGGAAAATTTAGAGTCCCCCCCAAATGTCTATAAACAACGTCATTGATGTGCCGCAATCCTCTTTTGTTTGCCGACATATGCAGAACTTTGAAGTGATCTACTTTGAAAATAATGGCGGCCGTAGGAAGGGAGGTATTTAAAAAAGCGGGAATTAAATGTAATAAGACAATGAGAAACTTTTGCGCATACGTTGCTATGAATGTGCTCATGTCTGGATGCGTGTATGACGTTCAATAGGTTGTACATGTTCTTTATGTTTGATTAAGGTGTATACGCAGTTATGTCCTTATATCGACTAAATTACACTTGCAAAAATAGATAGATAGGAATAGACTGAGATAGATAGATAGATAACAACGTTGTGATAAGTTGATTTCCATATTGTAACGTAAAGCATTTTACAGGGATACGTTCCAAAAGTTGAGTATCTTTTTATCTCTTCATCTAACGAGTAACATTGCTTAACTCAATAAAATTGTTGAGATCTGGTTGACCGGTTGGCTGGTCACTTGCTTTTACGGTATGCCAACCCTTATTGGATTATTTAATGCCGAAGTCAGTTTAACAATTATGTTTCCCAAATATATATAGTGCAAAAATGTATCGTCACAGTTACTTTAAATAGTTAATCAATTCATAATCTCAAAGGGACATATCTTGCCCATAAATGATACTTTTATAGGTACTCTTAATCCGGATCTAAGAGCACCCAAAAGTATATGGAAACAAAGAGGTGGATTCAGTCTGCTCAAAACTCCAGAACTAGAGCCTCACCACCAGATACAGTTTAGCGTATTATCCATTGACGTTGCAGTTGACGTATTCTCTGTCCCACTGATAAGGAAGCTTTATGATCTGGAAATTCTTTTCTAAGCCCAGTCCAACCTGGAATATGAAGGTGACAATTATATCAATTGTGATTGGTGCTTTTGGCACGGTAATTAAAGGATTATAAAAGGGCGTTGAAGATATGGAAGTTGGCGACCGAGTGGAGACCATCCAAACAACAGCATTATTGAAAACGGCCAGAATACTGAGAAGAGTCCTGAAGACTAGAGGAGACTTGCTGTCACTCAATCTCCAGTGAAAGACCATCAGCTTATGCTGATGTGAAAAACTCATAATAATCAGCTAACACTGGAGTGAAAAACTCTAAAGGAGTAAATAATAATAATAATAATAATAATAATAAAGAAGATATGTATCAAGAAAAGAGGGAGGAAGAGGACTTGCGAGCATTGACGCATCGAAACGACGACTCAAAAGCTACATAGAAAATCACGATGGAGGACTGATTACAGCCATCAGAAACAATACTGATAACACGATGGGCAACAGAATGACAATAACTAGGAAACAAAAATAGGAAGAAAAACAACTCTATGGGCGTTTTAAATGACTAATAAACAACATCTCACATGACAACACCTGGACATGGCTAAGAAAAAGAAACTTTAAAAGAGAAACAGAATCTCTCCTAATAGCAGCACAAGACAACGCCGTAAGAACGAATCATATCAAAGCGAGAATGGATAAGACGCAACAAAATAGCAAATGTAGGCTATGCAGTGACGGAGATGAAACCATCAATCAAATAATAAGTGAATGCAGCAAATTGGCACAGAAGGAGTACAAGGCTAGACACGACTGGGTGGGCAAGGTGATCCACTGGGAAATGTGCAAGAAATTTAAATCTAACCGTACCAACAAATAGTATATGCACAACCCAGCACCTGTCCTAGAAAAATAACACACATAAACTCATATGGGACTTTGACATACACACGGATCACCTAGTCTCGGCCAGAAGGCCAGACCTAATAATAATCAACAAAAAAAGAGAGATTGCAAAACTGTCGAATTTGATGTCCCGGCTGACCACAGAAAAAAACTGAAAGAATATGAAAAGAAGGATAAGTACCTCGACCTTGCTAGGGAATTGAAAAACTATGGAACATGGAGGTGACAATTATACCAATTATAAATGGTGTGTTTGGAACAGTAACTAAAGGATTACTAAAGGGACTGGAGGACTTGGCAGTTGGCAGACGAGTGAAGACCATCCAAACTACTACATTATTGAGAACGGCTAGAATACCGAGAAGAGTCCTGGAGACTTGAGGAGACTTGCTGTCTCTCAATCACCAGTGAAAGACCATCAGCTTACGCTGATGTGAAAAACTCTAATGAGCAAATAATAATAATAATAATAATAATAATAATAATAATAATAATAATAATAATAATAATAAGAAGAAGAAGAAGAAGAAGAAGAAGAAGAAGAAGAAGAATCGATGCCATGAAGACCACAGCAGTGTTAAAATCAGTTAGACTACCGAGAAGAGTCTTGGATAACTGAAGAGATTTGCTGTCACTTAGTCTCCAGAGAAAGACAACCAGTTAAAACAGGTGGGAAAACTCGCAAATAGTGAAATAATAAAACGAAAAAAAAAACAGAAAAAATCTGTCATATAGTTGATTTTGCTGCACCAACAGACCACGGAGTGAAGTTGGAAAAAGATGAAAATCAAGGAAAAAAATCTTGTCAGGGAGCGGAAAAAGTTATGGAACATGAAGGTGATAATGATACCAATCGTAGTCAGGTTCCAAGAAAACTGGAAAAAAGACTCAGTGACCAATAGATTAGAGGAATAATTAAAACCATCCAGATTTACACACCAACTAATATCAACTACGACACTTAAAAGAGTCCTGAAGATTTTAGGGACTCATGGTCACTTCGATTTCAGTGAAAAACCAACTAGAGGGAAAAATCTGCAAAGAGTAAAATAAACAATAATAATAATAGTAACCCCCCTTTTTCAATCTAATCCTAAAAATTAGAAGCTTCAGTTTCTGTCACAATATACATCTACTGCATTTAAGCATTGGTCAACAAATATATTTTGTGGGGACACAATGCATTTCGTCAGCGTCAGTTAATTCAATCGTTTCAGAAATTCACACACCCCAGGGCCGGAATATTATTTGATAATTGCTGCAATATGAACTTGGCAGGATATTTTTTGGGCTATCCACACACAAATTGGAATGTATTCCTAGATTAAGAAAAAACTACTACGTCACCCCTGGCCCAGCAAATGACTTGAAATTTGTAAATTCTATTCGTAATGAACCCAAGTTCAAATCGAGGGTGAGATTGTTTGCATTTCACACAGCGCTAATACCTTAGGGAAAGGCTGACATCCAAATATTTTCCTCTTCCTCAAGCTGTGGGTAAATAGCAGGAAGGGTTCGGCTCTTTAGTGCCGCAACCATTCTTAGAGAAGGAAAAATAAAAATTTAAACCAGTTTTAGTCAGTATAAAAAATTGGCCTTGAGTCGCATCCTGCTCGTGGAGGAAAGATTGGTAAATACAACCAGTTATTTATAAAATCAGCCATTATTTCCTGCCTGAAAATGTGTCAAAGTGGCAAATTTTGTTTTTTCCTCCATGTCAGCTGATTTCTACAATCCTGTCAACCAAGTGTTCTTGTTTGTCTACTTACGTTGGTGTAGCTGAACAGATCAGACATTGGGTCTCTCATATGAACCTCCTCGGCGGTCTGATCGGAAGAACATTTACGCAGATCAGCAATACGTTGGCACATGACCATTCTGAAAGAGAGAGGGGGAAAACATTGAAAGAAAATCAGACGAGAAATAAACTGGGAAAAAAAACAGAATAAGGAATTGTTATGGTGGACCCTTCTCGACACTTTAAATAGTCCCTGACTCGATAAACGAGTCAAGCGAGTCTTGTCAGTTACCGGTTATTGTTACTGTCTTTATTTCCGTAAATATATACTGCTGTAAACGTTATATCTCTTTGTGTTATTCATTTCTAGCCAGTCAAGGCCGGAGCAGGAATGGGACAAAGATTGTCATTCTTCTAATTGTAAAAGTTTCCTTTATTGTGTGCAAAGAGATTATAAATAATCCAGTTTCTCATGCTAATTGAATTAGTCTTTTATAGCCGTGATGATACAACTCTACGTATAGATATATATATATATATATATATATATGCGGAAACATAATCAACAATAATGACGAATGAACACACTTCTTTAGAAAAATTTACCTCTCACACTTTATTCTCGAAAGGGTTGCGAAAGGGTTTATATTGGTTATGTGTGAGAGGTGAGTTGGAGACGGAACAGACTGCAACATATTGATCCCAAGTTCCTCTGACTATAGCAGCACTTCTTTCTCATTCTGCTAGGCTGCTCAACCGAGGGTCACTGAGAGCCGCAAGCCCTCTGTATCGAGCTGGTTCTCTCTGCCTCGAACTGCAACTCGAACTCCAACTAACTGACTCGAACTAACTCAAGCCGTCTGTGGCACCCAGTTATATAATTGTTTGACTTCCACCTGCTTCCTGTGGGCGTCTGCACCGAATTCAACCATGTCCACAGGTCAAGGTGATACCCCGATATCTTTTACCGGATGCACCTGTTATTTACACTGGTGCATCTCTTAATTGACAGCTCGGTCGAGGGCCAATATGTTACATTAGTAGCAAAATGAGTATAGTTATTTACTAAGCTTAGATATGGCACAAGGCCAGAAGTTATAGGGCGCCCAATGAGAATGATCAGCTAATAGCAATATGAGTATAGACTAATTCAAAAAGGATTTTTTCAGTCTTGATGCAAAACCTATCCTGCCAACACAGTTTCAACAACAAAGGCATCAGACTATCCCCCAGTCTTGTCTTCTCAATGTAAAGAAGTGCTGTCTCCAATTTGTAATCATCAAAAACTTGTTACACCTCATTTATGCCACAACGTATACAAGACACAACTGATCTAATGTCCTGGGTATGACATTATTGCATCTGATTGTAAGACTTTCAGTTCTGGAGCACTGGGGAGTATAGAATGTTCTTTGTCATTACTCCCTGGTTCAGTCTAATTTGGACTGATTGTATTGCTTAGGGTTCCATCTTTTGGATCAGATCTGTTTGAAAATTATTTGTGTTGGATAGGAATACTTGATACCATATACGTAACTATAAATTGTATGAAAAATAGTTACTAGAAGCTATAATTGTTTACGAAGGATTATTATCATAAATTATTTCAAACCATATAACTGAGTACAAACAAATAGATATAATTTCTTGAAACCGTATTATTACGTATAAATTATTAGTATGTGATAGGAATACTCGAAACCATGCAACTATATTCAAATTATTTGAAAGGAATACTTGATATCATCTATGTGCAAAAAAAAAACTCTACACGAAACATGTAATTATAAACATACAATGAACGCGTTTCCTTAACTTCTTGACCTAAAATAACCCACGACGGGTTGAGAAGCTGTTAAAATCAATCGATCATTGATGATTATGAAATGGGAAGAACATTTTCTATCATACCGCCTGAATGTCTAGAACATGATGGATAAAAATCTGTGCGCACGCGCGCACGCGCGCACGCGTGTGGTCTTTGCTATTGTTTTGACAACAATCATGGCATAAATACCTCTAATTATAGAGTCTTCAAGATTTTCTTCAGCTCTAAAGCTATATCTGCAAATGCTTCGGTCCTACTTTTGTAAATCCGATATTTACACAGGCGTCTCCTACTTGTTAAGAACACTCTGTAAGTGCATATATGCATGTTTTGGGAAGATGTTTTGTGTTTGTGTGTGCATACACATACGCACGGGTGTATGTGTGTGTGTGTGTGTATTTATGTGTGAATATGTACGTGAGCGCGAGTGTAGCGTATGTGTATGTTTACAAATTGAAAGGCGTATCCACATGTTGCATATTTTTAAAGTCCATTTTTGTCAAGTTCCAATTAGTAACGAGTTGGGCTCAGTAGCCATTTTCCCTGCACGTCTGATAAATCAAAGAAGAAAAACCCATCGGTCTCGTTATGGGTAGAAAAAATGGTTCTGTAGAGACGCTGTATAATTATCCAATCAAAAAATTCTGAACAATTTTGACATCAATATGGACTCCTCCAACAAAATATGTTTACAAAATTTTATGCTGTTTGCTATTTCAAGACTTTTTTTTAAATATTTTTTTTTATTTATATATTTATTGCTTGGCTATTTTCATTTAATTACAAAAATTATTGCTGCTTTTTTGTTGTTGTTCTTGTTACATTATTATCTTTGTTTAATTGAATTTCCACACCAGTAATAACTGGTGGCTTTTACCAGAGATCAAGTGACAGTAAATCTATATCCTCCGACACCATTCAATTGTTTAGTACTATTGCCGCCTGCAAAGTTTCAATAATTTCTCAAAGGTTCTTCTCCACTCTTCCAAGTAGGCCAATAATGATGGGTACATAAAACTACCCGCCCTACACCTCTTTCTGCTCTTCAAGCTTTTCACTTTCCGTTTGTTTAACTCTGTTTGACCAGTAAATGCTACCGTCGGGCAAATGTTCTTGTTCGCCGTGATTGGTCTTCCAACCCATATGAGGCGATCTGTCAGTATTTCAAAATCACAGAAAATTTTCTTTTTATTCTCTTAGCGTTATTCAGTTTTAACATCATCAATGATTTTCATCATCAATGATTTTCTTCGGAGATCAAGTGACAGCAAGTTTTCTGAATACTCTAGCACTCTCCTTAGTATTGTAGCTTATTTTATGCTGGCGTCTGAATGATTTCATTTCGTCCTCTTATATCCTTTCATCTTTTTATTTGCTTTGAAAACTATTTTTATTTTAGCCGTGAGCTCTCTAAAAGTACTGAATTCGCTTGAAAAAAAAGGAAATTGGCAAAACGGGATCATTTTCTGCACGAAGGTTCATGTTATATACAGGACACTACTTTATTAGGGTCTTGCAATTTCCTGGTAAAACAGTTGGAATATTCAAAGCCCGCCTCTCTGACATGTCAAATAGCAATTTCGGAACTCAAGCGAAAAAATATTGTTCTTTTTTCCCCAAAGTGGATAAATAGAGATTTTTCAATTAAAGATTTGTTAGACACACTCTAATCATCTTTGAGCGATGTTTGATTGAATAGAAATTTTTTATACATTTCTCTGCATGACGTTTATGGTCTTTTTTTTTAACTTTTATTATTTGGCGGGAAATGTTAATTAGGTTTTGTCTCTTTGATCATTTCAAATTTGGCTAAAACGTTTGATTTGCTTTGTTTAATGGCATATCAACCTTCGTGGGTTATTTAATATCAAAGCTATCCTGTAGAAGAACAGCTGTAATAGTATTATTCAACCAATAAATGGAGGGATAAAAAAAAAGTTCTTACTTTTCCCAATTAATCCGAAAGTGAACGTAATAGCGCGACAAGAGTTTGAACTCACTACAACATCAAAGTTTGGCACATTAGCCACGACATCACAGGATCTTCCTCTAAAAAACGTTTGAATATTTATGTAATAAATCCATGACATTTTTACTTCGTATCCCACTTTTTTGTCCCAATGAGGAAAAGGAATCATATGATCACACACACACACACACACACACACACACAAACATTACAAGAACAATGTACAACACAAGGCACATTCATAATTTTTATATAATTTAGTAGTAATTATACTAAATGCTAAGTCATATTATATCGACAAAGTTTATAGTTTAATTAATTGCAAATATCAAACAAGTGAAATATTCTGATTGACATTTAATAGTTATCTTCCTTGATAAATTATAATGATCAGAGTGAGCGCAAACACAGAAACACCCGCCCAAACCCAATCATCAAATGATGTTTCATCTTTGCTGTACTATAGTAACATAAAAAAATCAGATTTCTCTCTCTCTCTCTCTCACTCTATATATATATATATATATATATATATATATATATACGAAGATCATTAAATAAGTTTCCAGAATTTTTTCGTATGGGCTCTTTTATTGATAGTACACACATGAAACTCTAGTCCCCTGCGAAGTAATCGCCTCCGGCTGCAATGCACTTGTTGTACCGTTACAACAACTTCTAAAAGGCCCCATGGAAGTCCTCTTGTGTGAGCGTGTCAATGACCTTCGTCACAGCCTCTTTCATCTCCTCAATTCTCTCATAACGACTGCCTCTGAGCTTAGGGAATAAACAAAAGTCACAGGGAGCAAGGTTTGGACTATTGGGAGGATGAGGAACTGTCTGGATACCCATCTTGCTCAAATAGTCTGTGACAAGGATGGAGTTGTGGACTGGTTCATTGTCCTGCTGGAAAAGCAGTCTGGAGCATTCCATACGTTTCTGTGGCATTTTGTCCAAGTTTAAAACAGAATTTTATTGCCTATCGTTCTTCTAAAGTGTCCCCACGTCCAGATTGCATTTTTGAAATTCGCCAGCTGTGACAATCAGGCTTTAGTAGGGTGGATTCCAATTCTTGCTGTAGCTGTTCCTTTGAACCTGAAATCATAAAATTGGTCAGTCATCTCATAAGATGTATGGCAATAACATAGTGAATTTTCAAGAGTCTACGACAATTTTAAATGCCCGTACAAAACGTCTGGAAACTTATTGAATATATATATATATATAAAGGAAGGTCAATAAACGGCAATGTATTAAAGATGATAATCATTATGAAAAATCATTTAGTGCAAAATTTAGTATTTTTTGTTGTGCTGATAAAAAAGCAGTCGGTTGCAAATCCATGTCAAATCTGGTTGGTGGGTTGGTTAATTATTTGATTTTAACGGTCAACCGATCTGGGGTTATTTTATGCCTAGAGGTACATTCATGTTTACATTTTTTTCAGATTGTTGTTTCTTAAGAATTTTTATGCACAGTTATATATCAAGTATTCTTATCTAATACAAATAATTTGCACACAGTTGTATGGTTTTAAGTATTTCTATCTAATACAAATGATTTGCACACAGGTGTATGGCTTCAAGTATTCCTGTCTAATACAAATAATTTGCACACAGTTGTATGGTTTCAAGTATTCCTATCTTGTGTAAATAATTTATACACAAATGGTTTCAATTAATTATCTCTAATTAATAATAATCACACAGTAATATTGTTTCAAGTAACTAATAATAATAATCCTTTGCAAGTTGTTGGCGACCATAGTCGACGGTAACCCGAAGGCTCTCTTTTAGATAGCTACTACACCAAGGTTTAGGGGGGCGCAACTCCATTGCTCCGCTTTACCCTTGATCCCCACCTTAAAATGCTGAGTATTAAGCAAGGCAGGATCAAGTACCATTTTTTGAGACTTTGGTATGAGTCGACCTGGGATTGAACCCCGGTCTCCCGCACCACTAGCAAACACTCAACTCATTCGGCCAAATTTTAAGTAAATATTCTTAATACCAATAATTTGCCTGCCCAGTCGGCTGAGATTGTAGAACACATCGATTGCATCTCCGCAGAGGGATAAGACCTCCCTCCCAATGAGTGTTCTAGATACGACACTAAAACATAGGATGGCAATGTTCCACTCTATGGATCTCTAGGGAACACGGAGTACCTCTTCATTACGATTGCTCAAAGGTCCACTCTGACTAGAAGGGGTAGCACCTGAGAGAGTCCTATCTGTTGGTCAAATAGAACTGTTTGACGATTGCTCAAAGGTCCACTCTGACTAGAGGGGGTAGCACCTGAGAGAGTCCTGTCTGTTGGTCAAATAGAACTGTTTGACGATTGCTCAAAGGTCCACTCTGACCGGAGGGGGTAGCACCTAAGAGAGTCCTGTCTGTTGGTCAAATAGAACTGTTTGACGATTCATACTGAATGCAAACAAATGACTTATGCTAAATTGAATTCTTTGAAATAGAACTGTTTTATCATTTAACTGTGTATAAACAAATGACTGATCTGTTAGTGATGCATAAAAATATATGGAACCATTTAACTTTATGCAAACAAATAAGTAATGTTGAATAGAATTATAAGTGGTAGATAGCAATAGTTGAAACCATTTTTAACTGTGTTGAAATAATAGCCATACTCGTGTGCCAACAAATTAGTTCTATCTCATTTAGAAATTGAATTACCAACAAACTAATCTCTTACATATCATGTATATCGATTTCAATCTGTGCAAATTGATGATTAAAGTTGAATTGGGATTGTTAGATTGTAATGCTTAAAACCATTGAATTGAGTGCAAAAAGATTAGCTCAAAAGCTCATTTCAAAATGGTATCAATAAAGTGTGTTTACAACTCATATATTTCTAATATATGTATAAAGAGGATTTGGTATTAAATACATTGGTTGATTTTCTATAAAACAAAGCCAAACCAAATAATTTGTATATAGTTATATAATATCAAGTATTCCTATCTAATACTAATATTGCCCAGTCAGCTGGGGCTGTAGAATACACTGACTGCACCTCTGCAGAGGGGTAAGACACCCCCCAACGTGTGTCCTGGATATGACACTAAACAATCTGATGGTGAGGTTCCAGGAGTGCTGGAGCTTTGGGGAATGCGGAGTACCCCTTCACTGACATCGCTCCCAGGTCCACTCTGGCCCGGAGTGGTAGCACCTGATAGAGCCTTATCTATGGGTTAAATAGAACTAACAGCATACTTATGCTAAGATGAATTGAGTAAACTGAATAGCTTGAAATAGAAACGTTTTTGACAATTAAACCGTACTTACACTTAAACTGCGTGCTTATGCTTAACTGAATTATTCGAAATAGAACAGTTTTTCGACATTAAAACTGTATTTACACTTAACTGAATTATTACATATAACTGCTTGAATAGTTTGAAATGGAAATGTTTTTGACAATTAAACTGTGTACTTATGCTAAACTGAACAGTTTTCAATAGAACAGATTATTTACATAAAAATGGATTTGGCGTTAAATAACCTACAAAGGTTGATATGCCATAAAACCAAGCAAACCAAACAAACCAAACACTAATACAAAGCAGATTTATTTGACCCATAGATTAGACCCTAACAGGTACAATCATTTCGAGTCAGAGAGGACCTGGGAGTAATGACAATAAAGGGGCTCCCCACATTTCCCAGAGCTTTGGAACTAGGGCGTCACTGTCAGGTACAGTTAAGGGGTATACTTGGGACACTCCATTTTTTTAGGAGGCGAGTTTTACCCCTCTGCAAAGGACACCGAATATTCTCGGCTAAGCATCGGAGCAGGGAGAGCACTTTGTGCAAAAATTAGAACATTTATGGTACTGGTAAAAATACAGTCAGAGGCAAATAATGGTCACCCCTGGTTGGATCACCTGAAAATGGAGAGGGGATCTGATGTTGACACTTTTCAGTCAGTCCTTCTCGTCACACATTGTTGATTAGCTTCTTTTTACAATCATTGATTACTAATTCGTGAGAATAATTTCTATCGATAAATTTCAGTCTTGCTTCACCTGCCAATTACTTACCTATGTTTCCTAGTATCGTAAATGATATGCTCTTCGGAATGGGGACACTGGAATCCCCCAGGGCATACGCAGTTGTTCACACGCCTTTCAGTGGGCTGCCTCTTTCCATCTACAGTCTTGTTGAAAGTGAAAATATCGGCACACACTGTTTTGTGACTCATACATTCATTGTTGCTTCGCTGTAAAGAAACAGAAATAACGAATTGATTTTTCTGGAAAATCGAATTGGCGTAAATGAATCGAATGAGAGAAATGAAAGAATACATTCATATAACTTCAATATTATTCAGATCTTCTCCGTGAAGTACTTCTTAACTATCTAGCATATCAGTGAATTTTATCCTTACAGGGTGCCATTCAAATGTCTTTGTAATACGAAACAAAGCTTTCTAAATAACTCTTGACTGAATATTATGTGTCCAACGAAATCGATTCTCTTCATATCTCCATATTTATATATCGCCTTCGTTCGGTTCTTATCTATCTATCTATCTCACCCTGTTCATATTTATCTATTTCATTCTGTTATATATACCTTCCTTCCAGCATCCCACCCTCACAATTCAAGTGGTATTTCCACTATCTTTTATTTACCTTCAGACACAGGTGCATATACCGTTTTGAAATCTACGAACTCGCAAGACCCGTCAAAGGTCAATATGTGACACATTAATGACTGCTGAGTTTGAAACTGGTTTTCAAAATTTCATTCTGGCAACACATCACAGAGGGATGAACCCAGACAAGGACGCTCATCAGACTTCGATCTAGTATTGGTGGAATGCAATCCGCGCAAATGCATTTGAGTATTAGCACGTGACCTCAACATATCCCAATCCTCAATCTACCGCCACTTGAAAAAGGAAGGAAAAGTGAACAAGTTTGTTGTTTCGGTTCCTGACAATGGAGAGAGAAGAATCGGGAAGGTCGCATATCCATCGTGACAAATTTTCTTTCAATGCAGAGAAATGACCCGTTTCTAAAGAATATCATAACTGGTAACGAAAAATGGATCTTTTATGACAATGTTCATCGCAAAAGTCAACAAACATTGACAATGAAGAATCTCCACAGCCAAAGCCCAAGGTGGAGTTTTATGGAAGAAAAGTCACACTGTGTGTATCGTGAGATCACCGCAATATTATTCATTTTCAGTTTTTAAACCACAATCAAACACTCAATGCAGACTTATACTCTCAGTAGCTGCAACGTGTGCAAGAGAAAACGCTATGCCCTCGTCAATAGGAGAAACGTTGGTATTCTCCATGATAACAGAAGACCACATTCAGCCGGGAAAATATTGCATTTGGGCAGCTCTTTTCTACCCCACTCCATATTCCATATCCACCAGACCCTTGCACCAAGGAATTTTGATCTTTTTCGTTCACTACAAAATGCTGTGAATAACGAAAATGTTCTCAAGAAGATTTGGTGAAAATCTTTGTAGAAAATTTGTTGAACTCGAAACCAGATGAATTTTCTTTAAACGGAATTAAAACGTTGATCAATGGTAAAAAGAGGATTCAAAATAATGGCAAATAGAGTATTGACTAAAATTAATTCATTGTTCAATTATTCATGAATAAATTATATCTTACTCAAACGAAAATCATTTGTGACTCAACCCAATATTTTACTGTTTATATCTATTTCACTCTTTGATCGGCAACGTACGGTCCAGGATAGGAATGTATCTTGACAGAACTCTTCAGTAGGGATTTTCCACAATGAATATAAAACAATGATAGAAAGTGAGAAAATCTCTAACAACCAATTGCCATTGATAGAAATTGCTTGGCATATATATATATATATATATATATATTCACTTCTGTTTTAATTTCTTACTCTGTCCGTTGTGCAAACGTGTTTGAATAATTACTATAAATCCTTTCCTTGATTAAATAATGGATGATTATTTTTTGGTTGTCCTTATTCATATGGATATATTTTTTTCACTTACATATAATCTATTTATGAAACAATTCAGTCAGCCATCGAGTGCAGTTGTAGATCAGCCAAAGATGCCATCAGCAGATCCGAAGATGTTAACATCTTTCCATACTGATTCGTTAATGGCTCCTAATTGTTGATAATGTGTGGATGAACCATCTTGTCAAAGAAAAATTTGACGTGTTATACAAAATTGCCAGTTGACATAGACAAAAAAAAATGTTTGCTTCTTGCTTTTTTATACTTTATTTTTTACTTGTTTTTCTTTCTTACTCTTTTTATTTATGATTCATCAATATATCGACAAAATTATATATCCCTTCATTTCCTAGCTCCGTATCTTTATTGCTATCTAATCAATCTTATTCTGTTCCTATATATATATATATATATACATCATATAATCCTATCCAAGTCGATTTCATCATTGTCTACCTCAGTTGGCTCCATCTAATTCAGTCGATTTTCTCTCTCTCTCTCTCTCTCTCTCTCTCTCTCTCTCTCTCTCTCTCTCTCAGCATCACTGGTCACTTCTGTTGTGCTCAATTAAAGTTTGGTCAGGTGCCCGATGTTATCTAGCGACTTAGTTACTTTCTATATGACTTTCACCAGCTTTTCCGTTTATCGCCACGATCTATTTTGGATTTCAGGAGACGGTCGGCCGTTTGATTCGAAACTGCGTTGTAGGGATAAATGACTTCGCTAAAAGCGTTAACAAGACAGAGAGGTTGGTTGGCGGGTTGATTGTTTAACGACATATCAAACCTTATAGGTTATTTAATGTTTATACATATATATTAAATATATTCGATTTGTAAACGAATTGTTTGTAGGTAAATCAGAGTTCTTTTGTTTGTACAGAGTCAAATGAGTTCAAGTATAGTAAATAATTAGTTTTATTTGACTTATAGAAGGGATTATAACGGATGCCATCACTCAAGGTCCGAGTGGACTTGAGAGTAATGGTAATAAAGTGGTACTTCACATTCCTCAAAGCTCTCGGACTGGAGTGTCACTATCAGATGGCTAGGTGCGAGATATCCAGGACACTTGTTGAAAGGAATCCTACCCTTCTGCAAAGATACAATCAGCGTATTTAACAGCTCCAGCTGACTCGGCTCAAGATAGATAGATAGATAGATAGATATGATGTGGGTATTAATTTGAATTGCTAGTCGTTCGAAGCTCCAAGAAGGCATGGTGTATGAATATTATTTCAAAATGTATATCCTTAATATTCACAAATAAAAGACATTAGTCTTTCTGAGGAGAAAAGATTTCCATACCATACAAAAAAAAATGGTGAATGTCTCGATTTTAATACGCGATACAACATTCACTAAAATAGAAAGAATTGAAAAAAATTCATTGGACAATATTTTGATGATATTAGAAACGCGCTAGAATAAAGGGATAACGTGTTCTCAAACATTTAGTCCAAATGGCTTTAACATGAAGATACTGCTTCGAAATAGACAGGTTTGGGGAGACACATAAACACCTTAATAAACAAACTAAGAATTCCACCCGTGCTTGACACATTATCTCCTAAATGGAGAGCTCTATGCTATTTGCCTTATTACTTTTGTTCATATATACAAGAGAGAGAGAGAGAGAGAGAGAGAGAGATGAACGAAAAAAGTTCAAAAGTTTTCATATAAGCGTATGTTGTATAAGATATATTAACTTGTGTTTTAGTGTTTATTTACGATTTACTCTACTTGAGTCCTCCAAATCACGCGTTATTTCAGATTCTTAAAAGTCCAAAATCAGCGTTTCTGTCAGTGCTAGCGTCATATTTGCAAAAACGAAAAAAAGTTAAAAAGGGAAATAAATTATTTCTCTATAA
The DNA here is from genome assembly GCA_963585895.1 of Sepioteuthis lessoniana. Taxonomy (NCBI): domain Eukaryota; kingdom Metazoa; phylum Mollusca; class Cephalopoda; order Myopsida; family Loliginidae; genus Sepioteuthis; species Sepioteuthis lessoniana. The sequence goes on from OY757917.1 coordinate 235,287, forward strand.
TATTTTTTTTCCATTCAGCCATCATAAATGATAAACTGTCCATTCATTTCTTATTTTACATAAACCTTTCTTATAGAGGAAATACAATGCCCATGGCACCCACGACGTTCTAACCCTGTCACAACAACAATTCATACCACAAAGAACGCTCTGAAAATAATGCTTCCTCTTTATTTACCGGAAACTATATACAATGAGCACAACAACAGTATTGAATAGAGCAAGTTTTCAGCTCGATTTTCCAACACAACTATCACCATTGTCTATGTATATCAGCAATAAACAAGAAGCTGCATGCCTCACTCGTCAAAAAACTTCACCACTGATGGCGATTTATTTTTTCTCGGTAGCGATGATGTAATCATTTTCAGGAAATTGTTTCAATCTCTGCTGGCACCCACCAACCTCCGCCTCAAACGTTGTAGGACAATATAAAAAAAATAGAAGGCATTACTTTTAAACCAACCTTCTTACGCGTACCACTTGCAAAAAAATGAGTCCCTTGATTCTCTCTCTCTCTCTCTCTCTCTCTCTCCATCCGTCTCCATCGTCTATCGCTCCCGGCTAATCCTCTAGAGTGTATCCAGTGTCCACACAGAGCTGATGTACATAGTCTTTCCTGGTCGGCCAATACTGGCACATTCATGTGTTGGAATCCATAAGAAAACGTCGCTTATGAATTCTTGCTTATTTCACCAACAGTGCTCAAAATGTTTGTCTTAGATGGCTTGTAAGATGGGTGGCAAGAGGCCATACAGCTGTTGTTTTGTAGGGATGTTGCTTCCTGGACGTAACCATCTTGTGTAGTTTCCATCTAGCTTTTTCGTTAGAGTTCAGGAGGTGCATCCATGGGGTAGTACCGACACAGACGCATCTTGAAAGAAATATCATTTCATCAGAGAGATCAGATTTCCACATCTGATAACCTGTCAATAGTATTCCATGCTATTTCTATGCGTGTGTTGACATCACTTTCTGTAGATGAGATATTACTGCCGATGTATGTGAACTGGTCTACTAATTTCAGAGGCTTGCCACTGAAACTGAAGATGGCTACATCTTATCTAAGACACGCGAAAGTATTCCTCGAATATATATATATATATATATATATATATTCGAGGAATACTTTCTCTTTATCTCGTTAGTCTGCTGCAGCATGTCTCAAACAAGAGAGAGAATTCAGTTATTTTTCAACACTGCTTGCAATCACACGTCGAAGACGATACAGACACCTTCATTGAAATTCTTTTGAATCTGCTGTTGAGAATAAACCAACTTTCGTTAAATGATTGGTTTCTTTGTTTCATGGTATATCAATATATATATATATATATATATATATATATATATATATAATTCCAAGGCCATCCAGGTCGAAAAACAGTAGCAATGCTATTTAACGCATAGCTGTAAGCTTCATACTTTTCCCAAAGTTATTTGTCGTAAAGGGATCATAAGAGCCGTGACTAGAGTTTGAACGCGATTATTGCCACGTCCAATATGTTAACCACTGTGCCAAAAGGATTCCTCACTTTTTAAAAGGATTTTTTCAAATTCAATATCAAGTGTTTTTATCGCTCATTATAAAACGAAAACATGGCCGAATTATTTCGACTCACGTTGAATAAAGTGGGATTACTAATCTAATTAAAATATCTTCTTTTTGTTTTCGAGAAAGAGAGAAAGGACTTAAATGCACAACAAATTTAAAATTTCTCTACATCATATATATATATATATATATATATATATATATATATAATGCAATTAGAAGAATTTAACCAGGTTTGAGTTTCCTTCTAATTGCATTGTATACGCTCTATATGTGAGTTTTGTTATAAAAACCTGGATAGAGAATGTATAACAATAGCCATACATCGATCACTCGCGTAGATTTATATGAAATTCCTTATATATTCTGTACGCGAATAATCCACACCCACTGTCGATGGACGCTGATTGGATCTTACTAACATATATATATATATATATATATACAAATTTCGTTGAACATAATAGACATTTTCTGTCTACATATTTTCTTGTTGATCCTTTCATATTGCCGTACTGATTTTATAGTATTCGGCGGGAATTAATTGATATATTTTCCATAATAGTTTATTTCCCAAGTAAGTACTTTCTGCTCGACTTTGGGCTATCATCAGGGGAGAATGTATTACAGAGAATGTAACTTTTGTATGTACATTACTACTTTGTAAGAAGAGCATCTGGGCCGTTGCAGTGTGTAGCGTTTGCTTTTTAAATTGTTCTATGATTAGTGTCAGTAACTAAAAATATTTAAGTACATTAAAGTACATTAAAAGTACATTAAAATTAATTCTGTTGATTTTGGGTTGCATGTTTCTTACATAAAGGGCTTCGAGAATCTGTAGTTTTTGTTTGTTATTTTGATGTTCTAATATTGTGTTTTCGGTGAGAATTTTCCGTATTTCTGTTGTTGTACTCGGGAAATAAACAATTATGGAAAATACATCAATCAATTCCCACCGACTACTATAAAATCAGTTCGGCAATATTAAAGAATCAACAAGAAAATATGTAGACAAAAAATATCGATTATGTTCAACGAAATTTGTATTAATGAAGAAATGCTGCCTATATATATATATATATATATATATATATATATATATATATATATATATATATATTGGTAAAGATGGCTGCGAGAATTGGAGAATTATGATTAGCGAGCCAAAATTTGGCAGCAAAATTATTTATTCATTTAGTATAAGGTTTCACTCATTTACGAGGCTCCCACAAAGAATTTTCTGAATTTTTTACCAATGAAAATCGTAAATGAGCGGAGTGTTATAAATATAAATGAAGATGCCACTAAATTTTGGCTTTAAAATCAAAATCCTTCCATATACGAGGGTCGACTGACTAAGATACTTTCATGGAATGTGACCAGACACTTCTTCCATCGGTGTTGCGCGTGGAATGTGACCAAATAAGGTTTATTTTTTCAAGATAGTCCTCTCTGCTGTCCATACATTTCTTCCATCGGTGTTTGAGTTTGAGTTTGAGTTTGAGTTTTGTTTAACGGCATATCAACCCCTGTGGGTCATTTAATGCCAAAAAGGTTATTTTTAATTTCAGTCATTAAAATAGCAGTTCTATAGAGATGTTTGGTTATATCTTACTGAAAAAGTTGCTTTTTTTTAGAAAATTAAAAATGTTTTCAGGGTTTGTATTCTTAAAGATGTCCCTCAGGTTTCTTGCTTGATAGTATTTAGTGCGGATATGTTTAAGGTTGTTACAATTTAGAAGGATATGTTTGGTTGTGAGTTGTACTTTGCATGATGGGCACACTGGGGCATCCTCCCCTTTTAACAGGTGTGAATGAGTAATGTGGGTGTGCCCAATACGCAATCTGGCAAGTATTACTTCTTCTCTTCTGTTACTTCTGTAGCCTGTTGGCCACTCTCCGATAGCTTCTTGTATTTCATGGAGTTTGTTTTGGGTCTGATTGTCCCATGATTTCTGCCATTTGTCTGATATAAATTTCTTTATGGTTGGTTTTAGATCTGTATATGGGATTTTTGATTTGCACATATCAATTTGAAGAGCTTTTTTTGCAGCTTTGTCTGCTTTTTCATTTCCTTGGATGCCAATGTGACTTGGTATCCAGGTGAATATGATGCTATTATTTTTAGAGAGGGAGTTTAGTTTGTTTAAGAGCTTTGTAATCAAGGGGGATGATGTATCTCTGTTCTGTAGTGCTAGCAGGACTGATTTGGAGTCTGTGTATATGATAAATTTGGAAGCTTTATGATCTGCTATGATATTCATAGCTAGATCAATGGTTGTGGTTTCTGCACTGTAAATTGAAGCTTCATTAGGTAGGCGTTTTAGGGTTTCTTTTTTTTTGAGAAATAGCAGCACAGCTTACCTTTTTTCCTTGTTTGGATCCGTCTGTATAGATGTGATAGTGATCTGGGAACTTATTTTGTATTTTTATGAGTTTCTCTTGATAAGTGATGGGGTGTGTTTTTATTTTGGGTAACTTAGCCAGTTCTAAGTTTATAGTTGGTTGCCTTATGGTCCATGGTGCCGTTTTGGAGAGTATGGTATGGTGTACTATTTTAGTGTTGATTTTGATTTCGTTGAGGAGGTCACTTATTCTTAAGCTAAAAGGTCTGATTTTTTTTGGGTTATTTTGATACAGGTTTTCATATTTTGTTTTGGCGGTATAGTCATAAGCAGGATTTTGTGGACAGGAGATGAGTTTGATGTAGTACTGTAGTGCTAATTTTTGTCTTCTTAAATAGAGAAGGGGTTCGTTTGCTTCTATGTATAGACTTTCCTTTGGGGAAGTATTAAAGGCTCCTAAAGTGAGGCGAAGTCCTTGGTGGTGTATTGTTTCCAGTCGTTGTAAGTAGGATTTTCTAGCTGCTCCATATATGAAGCAGCCATAGTCAAGTTTTGATCTTATTAGAGATCTATATAGCTTGATAAGTGTCTTTCTATCAGCACCCCAGTCTGTGTGGGCTATGGCTCTCAATAGTTGCATGGCTTGATTGTATTTTATTCTTAGCTTTTTTATATGTGGGATAAATGATAATTTAGAGTCAAAGATAATGCCAAGGAATTCATGTTCATCTGTTATGGGTATTTCAGTGTTATTTAATGTAAGTTTAGGGTGGTTGTGCATCTTGTGGATTTGACAGAAGTGTACACATTTTGTTTTACTATTTGAAATTGTAAATCCATTTTCTGTGGTCCATTTTTCGATTTTATTTATGCATTGTTGTACTTTCCTTTCTATGGTTGTCATGTTTTTTGAATTATAGCAGATGAGGAAGTCATCTACATATAATGACCCTTTGATTTCTGGAGGGAGGCAGGATGTTATACTGTTTATTTTTATTATAAATAGGGATACTGATAAAATACTGCCCTGAGGAACTCCCACCTCTTGTGGCTTCGAATCAGAGTATGTGCTGCCAATCAGTGTCCTGAAAGATCGGTCTTCAAGAAAGTTTTGGATGAAGATGGGAAGTCTACCTTGTAACCCAAAGTTTTTAAGGTCTTTGAGAATTCCGTATGGCCACGTTGTGTCATAGGCCTTTTCAAGGTCAAAAAAGACTGCCACCAGGTGTTCATTTTTATGCATGTTTCTCTGATTAGGGTTTCTATATGAACCACCTGGTCCATTGTGCTTCTTTTTGTTCTGAAGCCTGCTTGTAGGTTTGAGAGCAGTTTATTTGATTCAAGAAACCATATTAGTCTTTGGTTTATCATCCTTTCTAAAGTTTTGCATGCACAACTAGTTAGGGCTATGGGCCTATAGCTAGTGGGATTTGTTGGGTCTTTTTGTTTTTTGAGGATGGGGATGATTGTAGCTTGCTTCCATAAAGTAGGGATATTGCCTGAGATCCAGATATTGTTATATATGTTTAGGAGATATTTCTGGGAAATTGAGGGTAATTCTTTAAGAAATGTGTAGTGGATTTCATCTGGACCAGCAGCTGAGTTGTTGGATTTGGATAATGAATTTTGGAGTTCATCTAGGGTGAAAAGTTGGTTGTAGCATTTAGTATTGTCAGAGGTGAACTTTATTTTGTTCTTTTCTTCTTTGATTCTGATGGAGTTAAATTTGTTGGAATATTTTTTGGTAGATGATGCTTGGGCAAAGTTTTCTGCCATCAGATTAGCTATTTGTTTTTCATTCAATGCTTTTGTGCTTCCTTGGGAGAGATGATTTATAGGAGTGTGGACAGTTTTATTTGATATTTTCTTTACAAAGTTCCAAATTGTTTTGGGATTAGTACTTGAGTTTATTTTTGCAGTGAAGTTTCTCCAGGAGGACCTTTTAGCTTCTTTAATTGTGCGTCTAGTTTTAGCTCTTTGTTGTCTATATTTGTCTAGATTTTCTGATGAAGGGTTGGTTTTAAATTTCCTGAGGATTCTTTGGCGTTCTCTGATCGTAGTTTTGCACTCCTCTATAAACCAGGGATTGTTATGTTTTGGGGATGTTGTAGTTTTAGGTATGGTTTTGTTGGCTATATTAATTAGGGTATTTGTGAAATGTATTATAGGTTCTTCTTGGTTTGTATTTGTTTCTGGGATTAGGGTGTCAAGGCATAGTTTTTTGTAGGCTTGCCAGTTTGCTTTTTTGAAGTTCCATCGTGGGGTTTTTGAGACTGTTTGTGGGTCTGATTTTCCTGGTTTAGTGTTTTCTATTATGATTGGAAAGTGGTCACTGCCGCAGGAATCTTCATGTACCCTCCAGTTATATTCTATAAAGGTGGCTGGATCGCTGAGTGTTAGATCTATAGCAGAGAATGTACCTGAGGATGAGCTTAGGTGGGTTTGAGCTTTCCGATTGTGGAGGCATAGGTTGTTGTTATTAATGATTTTTTCAAGGGTCTGACCTCTTTTGTTCGTTGTCCTGCTTCCCCATAAAATGTTGTGGCTATTGAAATCTCCCATTAATATATATGGCTTAGGGAGTTGATTTATTAAGTTATTTAGCTGTTCTTCGTTTATAGGGTCTTGAGGTGGAATGTATATAGAGCAGATGGCGGTGGTTTTGTGTAAAGTTGCTGAAATTGCTACTGCTTGTAGGGGGGTGCTGATGTTGATTTTGCTTTGGGGAATGTTTTTCCTTATTAGGATTGATACACCACCCGAAGCTCTTAGTCCCGTGTCATGTATATAGTCATATTGCTCATAATTTTTCATGTTTGTTTTATCATTGCTTTTTTTGAATGTTTCTTGGAGACATATAATGGTAGGATTTTGTTCAGTTATTAACAGCTGGAGTTCGTTGTAATTTGCCTTGTAGCCACGACAGTTCCATTGGATTATCTTGTGGGTATTTTGGTATTTGGCCATGACTATTTATGCAGTGTGTGTCTTGGGTTTAGGGTGTACTATTTAATTTTTGTATTTTCGATTTTAGGTGTCGAGTCCATTTCGGTTTCCATACTTTCTATGTTTCTGGATTTATTTTTGGTTTTTGAAGGGGTGTGTTGAGTAGGTTTTTGTTTTTCTTCTTTTTCTCTGGTTCTTGAGGTTGATCGGTTTCTGTTTTTGATTGTTAGCATTTCATTTTTTTGGCTAGAGGTTGAAGGGATGTTTTTTGATTTGTCAGTTGGAGTTAGTTGTACATTGGGTATAATGGTTTTAAGGGTTTTGATTAGTTCATGTAGGTCGTTTATTAAATTTGTTAATTCTTCTTCTATTTTTGTTGTTTTTATTTGTGTTTTTGCTTCGTTTTCTACTTGGTTTGAGGGAATCCTGGTTACCTGAGAGAAAGTTAATTTGTTAAAGGGATTTTCTATGAGTCTTCTTGCTTCAGGGAAGGTAATGTTTTTGGTGATTTTCATTTTGATAATTTCCTTTTCCCTTTCCCAGATTTTGCAGTACTTTGAGTCTGCTCTATGATTCCCTTTGCAATTGTTACAGTTTAGGCTGTTTTTGCAGGATTCCTCTATGTGGTTTGGTTCCTGCTCTCCACATTTGACACACACTTGTTTTCTTGTGCAGTGCTGCTTCAAGTGTCCATATTTCTGGCAGTTATGACATCTTCTGGGATTTGGGATATATGTCTCAACTTTAACCACTGTATAGCCTATTTTTATTTCTAAAGGGGGTTTTGGGTTATTAAAGGTTAGAATGTAGGTATTGGTTTCAATTATTTCATTTTGTTTTTTGATTGTTATTCTTTTGACGTCTATTACATTTTGTTTTTTTAGTTCATTTTTAATTTCCATTATTGAGCATAATGATAGCTCTCCATTTCTTATCACCCCTTTAGAGGTGTTTAATCTCTCATGGGGGTAAGCTTTTATATCTATGTTGTGGATTTTTTTTTGCTTTAATATCATTTCAGCTTGTTTTTTTCCTGTCACCTCTATAAGGATGGTTCCATTTTTCAAGTTTTTTACGGTTTTGGGTGATATTAGAGCTGAAATACATTTTTCTATGATGAAGGGGGATATTTTTGTTAGCGGTAGTTTTTCTTTTGATTCTAGAATGATGAACCTTGGATATGGCTCATCATTGTCTGAATCACATTCAATATGGGGTCTTTTTGCTTGGGTTTTTGTTTTAATAGAAGCCATAAAAGTGTTGGATGAGTTTCACTGAACATGCTCCCCACCCACCTCGGAGCCCCATATGGGGATGTGCCTAGGGGGAAACCCATTCGCCTAGCAACACCAGGGCTACATGTTCAGTATACTCATGCTGGTGATAGACGAATTAATTTTTTGTCCCTGGGTTTTCGTTCCCAAGATAACTACTTCCCCAGGGACAGAAAGGACTACGAGTCTTTCCACAGCATGATTGACCCTACAGCCATCGTCCTCATTTAGATTTTAAAAAAATCTAAGAGAGTACTGTCATGACCAGCCGATTGATCGGATCGGGCCTCTCCGACCGCCCGTCTAGCCCAGTAAGGGCCAAAGTGGTGTGTTGCAAGAGACTTGACCACTCGATTTTCAGGCCAAGTACTGCTCAACCACCAGGATCCCGTCCTTAAGCATCACGGGTCGCCACCCACGGCCAACAGGTAGCCTCGTTGGGGGGGTTTTACCCCTCTGCAGAGGTGCAGTCAGCGTATTCTACAGCCCCAGCTGACAGGGCGATTCCATCGGTGTGGCAGAGCTTGGATCACATTGGTCAAAAAAGGGATCAACAGTAGATATGACGTCATCATATTAACTTTTCAACCCACCCTGGTACTTAAATAGAATGTAGCTGACTGTATTTATCAATAAAAACTGCTCAATATTAATGACAGAGCGTATGTAGATCTATAATTTAGGATAGCGTAGATACGGAGTCAATGTGTGTTTGGCGACTCTTAGTTTCTCTCTATGCGATCACTAGATCAAGTGTGTACGTTACATATTACGTTGTTATAAGTTTGTGAAGCAGATTGCCTTTAAACGTAACATTCAGATGCGTACGCACGTGATAGGGTTTGTATTTTAAATGTTAGCTTATCTGACACGTTTTGTTTTTAATTATTACATATAATTAAAGTTTGATATTTACATATAATTAAAGTTTGATTATTACATATAATTAAATTTTGATTATTACATATAATTCAAGAGAGTTTCCTCGTGTCGTTGTGGCAAACATGTTCGACTGCAACATCGTAGGAAGCGAGTTCAAATTTCAGCCACGCTTCTACGTTCACTTTTCGATTAATATCCCTATTCTTCTACAAGGCTGGCATGGCATTAAATAACCCATGAAGGATGATATGCCATTAAGCAAAGAAATCAAACTAAACCATATAATTCATACTTTTATTTCTCTAAATCTTTGTAACCAAAAATATGAATATGTAACAGTCTCAAAATCAGTACATCCCTTTATATATATATATATATATATATATATATATATATATATATATATATATATATATATATATATGCAATTTTATTTTTGATTGCAGAGGTGTTCTAATTTTGCTTTCGGTTACAGTGTTTCAATTCTGTAAAGTTTGGTAATAGATAACACCTAATAACAACTGTTTTGTTTGTATTATGTTACACTAGAAATAATAAATTACTGATATCTTTGGAAAATGTTAGAGATGCACTTATTCATGGGTCACAAACACATATTGTATGAAATTAGAAATTATCGTCAAACAACCACCTGTCTGATGATTATTTTTTAATAACTCATGAAAATAACAGTCACAGAAGACAAAAGAGCTGATTATATATATATATATATATATATATATATATCAGCTCTTGTAAAAATTCATCTGATACCAAAAGCATAAATAAGTTATTTCTTTAGAAATTTTACATCAGTTTTTTCCTCTTTCTGCTATCACTTTCGCTACCATATTTGCTGAGGGTTTTTTAGGGGGGGGGGTATATATTGCTGTAATCTTAGGTTCTATCAAAGATTCGATGCACGTTTCAATCTCTTGCCAAAGTCGACTTAATTCCAGCATCACAGCTGCTTTCCTGCACATATTGTTCAAGATGGAAGACGAAAAGAAAAAATGTCAAGAAACTAACATGAGGTGGCCATTTGAAGAAAATAAAAATGAACGGGTCTTTAGTGTCCAAACACTTAAAGGTTAACTTTTTCCCTTTTATTTATAGAATTTTTTTGGCTTAACTTTTTTTTTGTTGTTAGTGTTTTGTTTTGTTTTTCTTTTTGCTTTTTCATAACTTTGATGTTTTTTATGATTTTTCTTTCCTTCCATCGATTCTAGGTTTTTGATAAGTGATGTTATTTCAAATTATCTTTGGCTTTTCTTTTACATTTTCCCTATTTTTTTCTGCAATAATTTTGTCTATCTACTTCGCCTTTTTCTTCTCCTCCTTTTCTCAATTTCGCATTTCTTCTTGGCGTTCAACTTTTTATACCTCATTCTTTTTGTTTTATGTTTCATTCTATTTTTCTTCGTCTTCTATATCAACATATACTTCTTCTTTTTCTCCATCTTTTTACTTCCTTTAGCACTGAGGGTCACCAATGACATCTTATATCTGTTTGTGGAAGCCAGTGAATCACTGCGTGTTCTTTAATCCTTACATGCATTGGGCAAATCTGCTGGTTAACTTTGTTGCTTTAAGAGTGGATTAAAATCAATACCGACTCCTTATAACCCCACCACCATCACTGCAACGACTAATAATACTAATGCTTCCTCGAGACTACAGCTGCCACCCTCATACAACTTCCAAAACTTGTCAATACATCACTTCTCTCCCAGGAGAAGGTCTTTTCCATCTTTAACCTTCTACTTCCTGTCTCTTTTAGAAGAACCATTGCAGAAACGGAAATAACACCTTTTCTTTTCTGATCGACAACAATGCTCGATTGAAAGTGTTTTTCAATGATGCACCTGCGATTTCAGTACGCCATAATGATTCTCATCTTGTCGTCGACCCCATCTGAAATGCATTTCTTTCATTTCTTTTGATTTTTTTCTTTTCTTCAAACTCGCCATTTTGATTGTTTCTTCCAAGCAAAAAGGTCTCCGTCTTACTTTCACCATTATTTACTGACACATATTTCTACCTCCTGTTTTTATTTCATTCGTTTCTTTTCGATGTTTTTTTTCTTCACATTTCATCATTATTTTCTTCATATTTTCGTTTCCATCATGCTTATGATCCTCTTCCTTCTTTCTAGTTTCTTTTTCTTTTCTTATTTGTTCGCTTTATATGTTTTCCTTGTTTTCGTAACGTTTTCTTACCTTTCTTCACCAACTTTCTTCTCTTTTTTCCCTTCTTATTGTAGTTGGGGATACATTTCTTTATTTTACTGTATTCTTTTTTTTCAGAACATTATTCTTTGTTTACACTGGCTATTTTCTAGACAAACCTCCTGTTACTTCCTCTTCTCAACACCCCCTTAATTTTTCCCGATTTCCCCTTTCTTTGAACATTCATTTTCTCCTCCTACTTTTCCCTTACATTCTTCTTTCTGGTGAGTGTGTCACTCTGCTTTGTCAGTCTCTGGTATTTCTCTCTCTCTCCCTCTCTCTCTCGTTTCCCATCCACATTCTTTTTACTCTCAGTCACTCTATTTATCAATCTATCGATCTATGTCTTTGTATTTACAGGTCTATCCCTATCTATGTTAGGGAAGAACATAAATTGGGAATGAAGACGCCCAAGTTAAACTATTGACAAACGCTAGCAAATTGCTCCGGACATTAATGTTCTGTGAAGTGGAATATTTCTTAATAGAAAAAATGTCGGCGAGAAGCGAAACGAAAATAAAGGTTAGAATTTGATTTGCTAAGACACAGATCACTGATTATTTTCAATTTACACACCACACCTCTCTCTACCCACTCCTAAGTCTCAGATTGCATTTTCAATTGAGTTTCAAAAGTTGCTTCGAAGTCTCGGAATTTAGTCAATCTTGAAAATTGCAGGATTCGATGCCCGCGGAGAACTGATATTGTTTTTGTCTCGAGCGGCTCAAGTTTTTATCTAATTCTTTCCCAACTTTCTTTGAAAAAGCTTCAAATAATCTCGAACAATTGCAGTGGTGGGGTGCAGCTTAGTGTTTAATTCGTTTTAATCGGAACCTCCAAAACATCTAAAGAAACACGTAATCTACATTGTTTATCTAGTAAAATCTACGATATACACGTATCATACGTGTTAAATGATTGAGACACTTTATTTTGCACATTTGTTTGCATATATATATATATATATATATATATATATATATATATATATATATATATATATATGTGTGTGTGTGTGTGTGTGTGTGTGTGTGTGTGTGTTTAAAACTATTTCTAGATGACTTTCCCATATGAGTAAAATCTACGATGTCTACATAAAGATGTATAGAGTCACTTTTAAACTACTGAGATATCTTGTTTTGCGTTCTAGTATTTTTGTTATTTTTTGTATTATACGTAAACGACATTCTCATACGATCGATTAACTCTTCACGGCATGTTAACCTGTCTGGAGTTATTTTATGCCAAGAGATTAGGGAATCGCGTTCATTGTATATTTATATTTTTGTGTAGTTATGTAAGAGTTTTTGCACATGTTTATATGATATCAAGTATTCCTATCGAAAACTTTATTTGCACACGGATGATTTCAAGTAATCCTTTCTAATACAAATAATTATATGGTTTCAAGTAATTATTTCTATTTAATTATAATCATTTGTTTGTAAACAGTAATATGGTTTCAAGTAACTAATAATAATCCGTAGTAAACAATTATAGTTTCAAGTAAGTATTCTTATTACAAATAATTTACATAGTTTTATGGCATCTAGTATTCCGAATATGAACAATTTTTAAACAAATCTATTTGACCCATTTATTGGACCATAACAAGTGCTAACACTCCAGGTCAGAGTGAACCTGGGAATAATAGCAATGAAAGATTTCTTCACACTCCCTAGACCTTTAGAACTGGTGTCTCACAATCAGATGCAGTTTATAATCATACCCGGAACATTCTCTTTGGGAAGAGTCTTCCTCCTTGGCATATTCTAACCTCCACTGCTTTGGTGGATTCCCATGTGAGTAAAATCTGCGATATCTACCTGTATGTAGAGTTACATTTTAGACAATAGACGCATCCTGTTTGGGTTCTTGTATTTTTGCTTTTATTTTCTTAATTATATGTTAGCTACATTCTCATTCGAGTAAAATCTATGATATCCTCGTACCAGGGACGAGTGAGGAGTTACTTTTAGCTAATCGGTGCTTTTCTGTGTTTGTTTGGGTTCATTTTTATTCCTAATTATCTGAACTAAAATACAGACTTAGAAAAATGGTGATGGCGATTTTTCTTTGCTTTTTATCTGACGTGTTTGTTGTTTTTAGGCTTCCCGTCTTCCTGTTGGTATTCAGAAGGAAGACGGATTAGATGTGCTTAATTCCTGCCATTTTAACAAACATTGATCGATGAATCTGCAAGAAAAGCTCAAAGATTAAGAACGGCTTTACTAATGATTACTTCGATGACTAAAATACAGAGAGATTCAAATTTCGAATGGGAGTAGGCATTTATTTTCAACCTCACCGAGAGGAAATCTTTTTAACGTGAGAGACCCACACACGGCTTAAGATCTCACTGTGGGGGATTCTGAAACTGTTCAGTTCGCTGGATTATTACAGCAAGCAATAGTGGATCCCCTAACTCATTCTGCTTAACTTAATGGGGAGGTTATTGCTGGTAGAGGAATCATTAAGAAACAGACTTTAGTTAAGTATTCTGAGTGGCCATAAACTAGGGGATCCTTTTAAAAAGTGGGGAACATTTCTAATAGAATTATTAATCTCTGAGGCGAAGAAATGTTTGCCGTAATTGTTTTTCTGTTATTATTTTCTCTTTTTAATGTTTCATGTCAATACTAGCTGGTTGCCTTTGCTGGAATTTGTGTGTAGCAAGATATCTCCCCCCCCCCCTAAAGACTCTTCTTTGTATTCTCGCCGATCAAAGTTTGGATAATTCCAATGCTTTTTCGGATCACCATTTCCCTAGTCTCTTTCCCAGGTTCTTTGACATTGTTCCAAAGACCCAAACTGGTATTACATTCATTTTCAAGTTTCATGACTTTTCAGCTGAAAAGAATTTGTTTACTTTTTCGCTTTATTTTGTATTTTGTGATCTTCTCGATTAGCAAAGTTTACTATTCAACGACAAGTTCTTCTTGTTAATCATAAATTAGTCTTTTGGTCGGGAATGCGTGATCTTTAAGGCAAAATCTCAGAGAGTTTTATCATAATTTCTGTTATTAAAGACTGAATTATTTGCATCTAAGTCGGCAATTTTGCTTGTTTCTGGGTTCAAGGTGACAGCATAAATTGCATCAGTCGACTGAACTCCTTTCAAACAAAAGAATGTGAAGACAGAATAATTTGGGAGAAAATAAAAGAGACATTTTTGGTTTGATTTTCTAGGACAAATTCTGGTTTGTTCATTTTTCAGCATGTCTGAATTTCAATTCCTTGCACAATTCCCACTGGATCACCTTTCCTACCCAGTCGTACAAAGTCTTAAATTCCTGTTTTTCCAGTTTGCTGCATTCGCTTATATGATTAGCCATTTCATCTTTGTCATCACATAACCTTCACTTGTTTTTCTTTCCCGTAAAATTAAATTTTGCTTGATTATTTTTATTATTATTCATTTACACGTGTTGGTTTTACCACTACAACTCTTTCTAGACGACTTACAATGCATCTTAATGACTTTATCTCCTAAGCCTTACATCTTAAAACTCATTCTATTCCCAAATCCAAGTTTCGAAAAATTCTAGTTGAAAACACAACTATAATTTCACACGAAATTGATAAGCTACGATTACAAATCCTAAAAGCCCTACATATAAAAAAAAAACCTAAAATCAATAGAATTTATTTTGAAAATAGCAACAATGTTTTGAAATGCCTTTAGAACTTTTTTTTAATATTCCGTATTTCTTGATAGTATTCTATTTCCGTTGATAGTGTTGTGTTTTTTTAAATTCATCAGCAACTCAGTTTTATCCAACTCTGTGTTTGCATAGCTTTGTTATGTTATAAACACCAAAAATCTTTCAAAACTCATTTAAAAAAAACACTCTTTATACATGCAAGCAACCCTTGATGATGGCCTAGGAAGGGTCCGAAAGCGTTCGAGACAATTTTGATAAATTCATCCACCAATTCCAACCTGAAACCAAGACAATTATCAGGAAACTTGAAAGGATCTTCATTTAAATTATATAGACAAAATATGTCTTTACTATTTAATCAAACAAGCTTAAATGAACGTCTGCTGCCTAACTACACACACACACACACACATATATATATATATATATTATATATACGCACACACATTTTGTGTTTTATATATGAAGCGTACTATTGCCATAACTAAATTTTTTCTGGTATCAAGTAATCTGTTTGAATCTCAAAATTAAAAAGATGTCTTACGTTTTTCCCCAAGAATAATTTTTTGTTTATGCCTGTAACATACGTTTGGATTCACAATCTTCACTAACATCCCTATTTCTTATCGTATCTATTTTTCGTTTCGTTTTGTTGGTTTTTATCCTTTCGTATCAGTTCAGCTACATTCATTCATAATCGGCTTTGGCGTCACTTTCTCTTTAAAACGAAGAACTTGCTATATTTGATTTTATTATTTGAACAAAAATTAAGAAATGTTTTCAGTGAAAGATAACTTTTTCCCAAATTGCTAAAATGGTAGTCTAACTCTTCAAAACTTCATTTACAAAATTATTCAAAAAATTGCAAC
The DNA here is from genome assembly GCA_963585895.1 of Sepioteuthis lessoniana. NCBI lineage: Eukaryota > Metazoa > Mollusca > Cephalopoda > Myopsida > Loliginidae > Sepioteuthis > Sepioteuthis lessoniana. The sequence goes on from OY757917.1 coordinate 251,051, forward strand.
ATGAATAAACTAAAATCTCGCGAAGGAAAAGATCGATTAGCGGTTTACCAGAAAAAATAATCAACACTTTTTGAAAGCTCCTTATTATTGCTGTTATTGTAGCGATTTCGATCCAGTTTTTCTTGCACTCAGTTTACGAGAATCAGCGTTATAGAGTGACACTTAGGTTAGTGAGAAAAAAAAACAAAAGTTGTATTCATAAGCGAAAAGCGATTTTAATTCGTGGACGGAAGAAGCCATTTATGACGACGCTAATTCAATGTCAAGAAAAACGTCTCTCTCATCAATGATGAAAATTAATTTATTATAAAAAAACTACTTTTCCATTTTAATCTTTTTTAAATGATTTGCTGACATTCTCAATGGTCATGATAATTTTCATCATCTTTTGCTTTCTTTCAGCGACCATTTATTTCTGTTTCCATGTAATTTATTTGAATTCTGTTGTATTTTAAATCACACTAAAAATGAAGCCGATAACTAGATTTGTAAACATTTTAATTATACGAAACCCTTCTTTAGAAAACGTTATTCGACATGATGGTATAGAGACCAGAAAATAGAAACAACAAAGCCATACCAATCCTGCGTCTGAACCCTGCCAACAAGGCTTAAGATACGATGAGTGTATATCCCTGAAGAAGGGTAAGACCCACCCATCCTGGGGATGACACTAAACTGCACCTGACGATGAGGCTCTTGTTCTGGAGGTTTGACGAGAGTGGAGAAGTCTGTCATTGCCATTACTCCCAGTTCCACTCTGATCCGGAATGGTAGTACTTTTTAGGGTCCATTCTATTTATCAATTAGAACTGATTAAAAATTATTCTTATTCGATGTAACCGCAAGAAAACTCTTAAACAACTACACCAAAATATGAACGTACTATGAACGTGATTTCCTATCCTGTAGGCCTAAAACAACCCTAGACAGGTTGATATACCATTTAGATCGATGTGAACTAACCTTTCTCTTAGTTTCAGTACCTTATTAGTGCTGGGTTTCGACAAAAGTTGGCAGAAACGAGAAGAGTTGACAACGACTTCACGAGAACGGAAAAGTCAGGCACATGATCAAAGAAAAATATCACTCTCTTTATTAGTGTGTTTCAACCTCCAGTTGGACCGGTCTCAAACCAGGAAGACGTGAAGCAGTATTTATTTTCACGAGGAAGGGATTACTAAATCGTTGCCCAATTCTAATGACGAAGGTGGGGCTTTTTCTAGCTTTAAAATTTGAGCTCCTTACTTGTCTTCTGTTGGTTACCGACTGACTGACTGAACATGTTAAAAATTCTCACTCTCGAGTGACCGTTTCCTAGATAGATAGATAGATAGATAGATAGATATTTTCATGGCTTCTGACCAACATCAGTTATTTATTACAATTTTTAGCATAATTTATTATATGTATCATCCTCAGGTCGTGCTGGCAAAACGAATTTCCCTGACACACACACACACACTCTCTCTCTCACTCACTCTTTCTCTCATCTATCGCTTCCAGCGGGTCCTCCAAACTACATAGTGTGGTTCGCACAAAGCTGATGTAAATGAGTTCTTGCTGGTCGGCCAACAGAATATTAACTTGTGTCTAATCGTTGTAAGTCAATTGCTCGATATTTATATCTAGTGACGAAGCTTTCCTTGGAAAGTGAATATCCTTATTGTCGATCAAACTTACAAGATTTGTGTAATCTGAACAAACAAGCAGTGCTCTTCACGATCGCATTAAATTTTTCCGTAAAATATTGAGAAGACTTTATCGTCTAATCTTCCAAATAAGAAAATGTGTGAGTGAATAGAATGAAAATAACGTAGACCTTGATAATAGTGCAGCCAGACCAATATACGGTATCTCGTGTGCATGTGTGTGTGTGTGTGTGTGTGTGTGTGTGTGTGTGTGTGTGTGTGTGTGTTACAGAGACAAAGAGAATTGTGCAGAAAAAGCTAGAAACAGTAGCAGATGCCTTACAACCATTTGCGGAATTAAATTCATTAATGTATTGATTTAAGATTCTATAGACGTTGTTTTCTACGCAAAGTTTTCAACACTTTCTCCTCTTTACGACAGATTAGTCGAAAAATCTGTGAAAATTCAACTTACACAATATCTTACATATTATTGGTACATATTGAAAAGGTTTCACTCATTGAAAAGAGGTTTCACTGTCAGCTTCACGCTCTACTTGTTCGTGACAGAAGCTCTTCCTCTTGTCTTTTGTACTGCCTTCTCGGTTACGTCTCTTTCTTCAATGAACCAAAGATTCAATTCCGTTCGCACAATAGGTTCTGACAATCTCAATATTCCTTCCATTGAACTCGGCAACAGTAAAGAATTCCTCCCAGAAACGTCTTGGATTGATCAAGTTTTTTATTGATTAATTCGTATTTCGCAACAACGGTGACCTTTTACCTTTTGTGTCCGTATATTATATGGTACACCGACAATGAGTAGATAGATAGATAGATAGATAGATAGATAGATAGATAGATAGATAGATAGATAGATAGGCATATGTGTGTATAATATACATAGGCACAAAAGAATATGCAATCGGTCTACATAAATATATAAGAGGCGCTTGTGGTGTAACGGTTACCGTCGCAGGAAATGGACTCAATGAACCTAGTTCAAATCCTGGACGAGGCTGCTTGCATTTAAACTTAGCGCTAATGCCCCTTGAGAAAGGTATGAATCCAATTATTCTCCCCCCAGCTATGGATAAGGGCAAACTGGGCTCTTTAATCTTGCTATGGCAACGAGTCTGGGAAAAGGAAAACTCCTGGTGTCGCATCCTTCTCGTGAGGAGGGGTTGGTAAATACTTACATAAATATATTTTCATAATCAGAAAAGTCACTTGAAATTTTACGTGTGTACAAGTTTAAATCACTTATATATATATATATATATATATATATATATATATATAGTCTTTGTTCAAACTCTGAGTTTACCCTATATTTTTGTTTGAATTGGAGTCTCAAGAAGCATTAATTTCATTATCTATTCATAGAAATAATTTTCCATCTGTTTCTTTGTGTCCCCACTTCAAACTAATTTTACTTTCGTCACAAGATGGTCTAATTTTAGTTTGTTTATTCATAAAAATAATTTGCTTAAATACAAAGAAATCAATACGTTCAGACCCTACTAATTTTGCTGAAATAAAAAGAAATTAAGAATGACTCGAGATATTCCAATAGATATAGATACAAAGAGATGAAGATAGATAGATAGATAGATAGATAGATAGATAGATAGATAGATAGATATTTTCACGGCTTCTGACCAACATCAGTTTATTTGATACAATAAATATTTAAAATATAAATCATTTCCTAAACACAAAAAAGAAATACATAAAACTTGATAAAAAAGTTGAATAGCAAATATTTTTCATGACACTTAGTTATTTCCTTCTTATTTGGACAAAGAAGATTTAACTGCTTCTTCTTTGTATATAAAGTGTTCATAAGAACGCAACAACACAGGGGATATTAAGGAGGCTAGAATTTACGCGCCGGTAAAATTATCCTACAATATTTATCACGTGACAATAACTTTTGCTGTTAAAATGATTAATGCACTAGATTCATTCGATAATCTATTCCAAGATTTTGTTGTTGTTGTTGTTGTTGTTGTTGGTCCAATAAGAAAAAAAAGGAATTCTTTTGAAATAAACAGATCCGTAAATGACCTCAAATTTGCTATTTAGGGTTTTTATTATTCCATTTCCTTGTGCTCTACAAGTGTTTCAATCTTAACGTTTTCTTCAGGAGGTTTTCAATGGTTAAGTTAAGTTTCCTTTGTTGTTTTTAGAGTGAAGATTTTTTTTATAGGAGGTGATCTTTTTTCAATTCCAGGATTTGTGTCTGTGAATGTCCTATTGACGTTGATTGTCTATTAACATCTCTGGTCCAGGTAAACGTTCTTTGTGTGTGTGTGTGTGTGTGTGTGTGTGTGTGTGTGTGTGTGTGTGTGTGTGGATAGATAGATAGATAGATAGATATACATGTAAGTATATATAAGCTTTATATTACTTCAAATCTCATCTCCTCAATACCACCCCAATGTGTTCATTTAATTATCAGCGCACATTTACATATCAAAACATACACACGCTATTAGCAAACTGCACGCACTTCTGCACACATTTCCTCCGTTCGTGAATGGGACGGTAAGGGGGAAAAAATTCAACGGATCAAATCAGATTCAATCGAAAATTTCAACACATGTGAAAGTGCTATCGGCGTTTCTTGCGGGAATTATGGGCAACAAAAGAAAAAGAAAAGAATCTTTTTTTTAATTGCTACAAAAGAAAATGTCTTGCCATTTTCTTCTGAAAGATGTTCATTCACAAAGTCTTTCACAGTTAATTATAATGGCTAAATCTTTCTATTCTTACTAAACACCATTTCAAACGACAAAGACGACATTGGAGTGAATGGCACAAAGAAATTAATATTCAAATCTACATACGAACGCCGCGTGGGCACTTCACGTCATGTAATGGTTAACAAGTTAGGCTGGGAGACTCGCTAAGCAGAACGATTATCGCCTTAGAAAATGGAATTGACTACTCGGATTCAAATCTTGAACGAGCCTGTTTGCGTTTCCCCTCATGAAAAAGGCATGAATCCGTCTTTTCTCACCCAAGCTATAGCAAAATATTAGAGCAGACTAGATTCTTTAGACTTTGTTAAGCAACCAGTCTAGGAGAAAGAAAACTCAGAATTCAAACCAGCTTTACTCCGCTTAAAAATTGACTGTGTAACATCTTGCCCGTGGCGGAGGGGTTGGGTAAATACAAACCAGCTTAGCTAACACACCATTGTTTGTGTGTTCGATTCTTACTGGGTCATGGCGTTCTATATTAGAGGCGAAATAATGATGAACAAAAGGGACATAACTTGAGCCCTTTTTCAGCATTCAAGTTTTACTTTACCTTTCAGCTAGATAATCCTGCGTTGTTGGCTTAAGAAATTCATTCTTTTGGAACATCATTTATATTAATCGATTGAATTAAGTATAAGATTTATTTATTTCATTTTGTATTGTTAGATTGTTTTATGCAGATTGTAAATACAAATTTTGGTGTCTATAATTCACTTTGCAAAAATGGTTTGTAGAGATTTTAGTTTTCTTGTTATTTCTTGAATTTTAAGTTTCGTACTTTTCCATTTAAGTTAGTTTAACATTATCCGCTTAAAGTTTTTTAAGGTTTAAAATTTTTTTTAAAAAAAGCAAATGCCCTTCGTTTCTTTCATAAAGTTTAAATCTTTAAGAAAACTTTTTTATTTTTACTTAATTCTATTTTTACTGCGAAATTTATTTATGTAAAATTAAAATAAAACGTCATTATTTGTTAATGATCACAAAGTAATTTGAATATTTTTGGCTTGCTATTGTTATTGATAAGTATTATTCATTGATCAAATTTAATTCTTTTATGAATATTTTGTATTTTTATTTTAAACATTAAACTATTTTAGGTTAACTTAAATCTACCATTAAATTTTGAATGGAAACAAATGAAATATTTTGTATAACGAAATGAATGAAAAAACATTCAAGAATGTTTTTACAGAAATTTTATTATTTATAATTAGAATTTGAATCTAAATATTTAATTCATTTTTTTATATTGTACAAATGCTGTGAATGTGAACGAAATTAATCAGTCATTTTTCCCAGGTTTTAAGTTTTTAGAAAATATAATGAAAAGTTAGCTTTCTAATCACTGACTTGATATTTTTAGGTTAAAATCTCACGTTTATTATTCAATATTTTTCGGTGAAAAGTTTATTCAATGTTCTTTGAAAAAAAAAATAGCAACAACAAAAATAGTTACACTTCAAAAACAAATTCACTTTTTTATGCCCTGAATATTTGTTTCTACAAGTTAAAAGTATTTTTTTACCATATTTTCTTTTTGTTATTGAGTGAGCTGTAATGATTTACTTATTAAAACTAAAGAAAAAAATTACATTATTAAATAATATATCATAAACTTAATGTCTAATTCTCAACAGATAAACGTATTTTCAAAAAAGATTTTCTATGCTTGTTTTCATACTTGGAAATTTATTAAAAAATGAATTATCATTAATATTTTACAAAGTTCCTTTAATATTTTTCTCTAAAAAAATTGTTCATATTTCTGAAGTTTTTTTTTTATTGCTGTGTTTTTCTTTAAGTCAAAATAAACAAATATTAATGTTTTGTTCAATTTCGAAATTTTTCATAAATCGTAAATCCAAATGTCAAATTCTCATTGCAAAATTAATGAAAAATCTACTTCAGAATAAGAATAAATTTAATGTCATAACAAAATTTAATGTCATCATCATCATCATCATCATCCATCATCATCATCATCAAATCACGTTGACAGCAAGGATTTCCCTGACTCTCTCTTGCTATCCATCCCTATCATCAATCGCTCTTAATCTTCTTGGCTGCACCTTGAATGCAAGTAAGGCGCGAAAGTCCATAAGAGAACATCACTTTGAAATTCGTCCTTGTTACTTCAGTAAATCCCCACGTCTTGTTCGTCTTATTTGAATGGTTTGGGCACCTCGGGTAGAATAATGATTAGCAAGCTTGACTAGCAAACCTGCAAGAGTGAGTTCGAGTTTCATTGGGTCATTCATTTTTTCGGCCTTGTGCCACATCTAAGCAAAAAGTTTAGAAAATGACTAACTGAATGGTTTGTGAGATGGTAGGTAGGTGGCCGTACAGCTGCCGTTTTGTGAGGAGTTGCTTCTAGGATTTGTTCAAAACATTACACAGTATTCTTGTGTGGTTCCCATCAAGCCTTTTCTCTCTGCGTTTTGTTAGAATCCATGTGAGGCATCCATATAGTTATATGGAAGACAGCCACAGCTTAGAAGAAATCCCGTTATATTTTATCGGATAAATCAGACTTCCATGTGATCGATAACCCGTCTATAACATTCTACACCATCACTAGGCGTATAATGGCATCATTTGCCGAGATATGTGAACGGGTTCATTAATTTTAGAAGCTTGCCACTTAGAGTAAAGATGGATCCCTGTTAAAATACGTGTCCTCTGTTTTATTTGTATTTACGTAGGGACAAGTGCCTCTCGCTGTTTACTCTAGATTATGCAATAGGGATTAAGCTTCGACTGGTGTATTGGCAAGAAGCGTTAGATCATCGGCGTAGTTAGCATCTATCATAGTTTCTGTAGAATATCGTCTGCTTGCTTTTTTTACGGGAAACCATTTTCTTTTATTAGATCTATGGATGTTCGAAGTACGCAGTCTAGGCAGACTATAAACATATATGATGCTAATGTATCTTTTTGCAAGACTCCAGCGACTGTTTTGAAGAAGTCTGTGTCTCCATTAGATGAGCGAAATGTTTGCTTTTGTGGTTTGGTAAAGTATCATTAAAGCCATAACCGTTTCTTTCGGAAGACCATATACAAAAAAGTATTTGCTCCATATTTTCTCTTCGTATGGAATTGAAAAAAATTATTTTTTTTTTATAATGTATTTCATATATGTAGAGATGTTTAGCAGTAAAAAAAAAATTTTTTGAATATATATATAACGACCCTGGTCGAATGCTTTAGTATACAGGGCAAATAGGAATAGAACCTTTTCTAAAGCTTAGAAGTCTGTTTGCCCACCCTCACAGAAGTAAAAAAAACGAAAAAAAAAAAAAAAAAAAGCAACCCAAGTCAAAATCGAATTCTACCTATAAAATAAAAACCTGTTAGGGCCTGAATCGGATGATAGGATAAAATATACCCCAAAATTTCTTTTAATTTAAATATACAGCAGTCCTAGACTTTAACTAAGTTAAAACTTAAGGTAAAAAGGGTTTTTTTTGTTTTGTTTTTTATTACACGTACACACGGGAAGCAGCATGATGTACGTGAAGGTGTTCGAATGTGCAATGCCTAACCTTTCCTGAACGTGTGAGTCTTGCGGCTTAACCGCTCAGGATTGTCAGTTCGATCGGGGAACTACTGCTGCTCATCTATAAGAGTGGCTTCTATAGATGAGAATAAAAACAGCCATTGAAAGATAACCATGACTCGTACTCAAACCACATACACAAACTGCATCGCTCTTCGCGCGGGTAAAAAAAGGGGCGCGTCCTGCTGAGGTTGGAGCTCTTGCCTCAGTGTTCGAAAAATCAGCTACAGAGCTCAAACAAAAACTACTAAAATGCAAACAAACAATACAGATAGCGACATTTAACGTTGGAACCCTAAATAGAATAGGTCAACTACCAGAGCTAACTGCATCAGCCGTAGAACATAAGATAGACGTAATTTGCATACAAGAACACCGATACACGCACACCGAAGATATCAAATATCACGAAACTGGCAATGGATGGATGCTGGTGACTGTATCGGCATGGAAAAACTCTGTCAATGCCTCGGTAGGAGGGGTGGGAATGCTTATAGGACCAAGAGCGTTAAAAACACTGAACAGCATTGAGAGAATACAACCTAAGATGATGGCCTCAACGTTTAATGGCAACCCCAAAGCAACAATTATCTCCTGCTACAGCCCTACCAATGTTAGCGAAGAAACCGAACTAGTCACCTTCTACGAAAAGCTATCCTCCCTAGTACGTAGCATCCCGAAACACAACCTGCTAGTCATTGGCGGAGATATGAATGCACAAATCGGGAAAAAACAGAAACAACAAATACAGCCTACACAACACGTCAAACAGAAATGGACAACATCTAATAGATTTCATGATAGAAAATAGATTAACATGCCTCAATACAAACTTTCAAAAAAGGGAGGGAAAATTATGGACCAACACATACACGAATAATAGTAAAGCACAGATAGACTACATCTTTATAAACAGGAAATGGAAAAATAGTGCGATGAATTGCGAGGCATACTCCTCTTTCGAGGGTGTGTCCTCCGATCATCGAATAGTTACAACCAAAGTACGACTAAGCCTACGAAAAAACGCCACACGAAAAGCGACAACCAAGCACTACGACTGGGCTCTACTTAACAACAGAGATATTAGAGACAAATATGCATTAGAATAAAGAAACAGATTCGAAACACTACAAGAGAAGACAGAAAAAGGTACCCCAAATGACGAATATGAAAATTTTGTAGAAGCACACCTTGAGGCGGCAGCAAAGTGTATTCTAACAAAACCTAGAACTAAATATAGAGTCCCTTGGGAAACGCTAGCGGTTAGAGAAAAACATGCACTCATGAAAACCGCCTCCAAAAGCTATCGGAAGAACCCAACAAACACAAATGCCCGAAAACTAGAAAAGGCACAATATCAATTAACAGGAATATATCTAAAAGAACAGGCAGAATACATACAAATTCAGATAGATAAGATTAGAGACTCGGTGGAAGATAGACAATCCAGGATAGCCTGGCAAACAATAAACGAAGTAAGTAGAAGGAAGAGCACAGCCAAAGCAAAATTGAAAGCTGCAAGCCAACAAGAAAGAGTAAAACTGTGGGAACAGCATTTAAAAAATCTACTAGGAAACCCACCGAAAATAACGGATGAACCGATCACCAGAATTATCAGTAAGCAATTGGACATTAAACTAGGTCCTTTCATCAAAGAAGAACTCGACTCAGTTCTTAGAAGAATTAAAAATAGGAAAGCTGCAGGGCTAGACGAGATCCCCCCCCCCAGAAGTGTGGAAGACTAGACAATTCGACGATATACTGCTCCGGCAATGCAACGCAGTCTATAGTCAAAATAGGATAGAAAGATGGATGAAGGGATGTATCCTTCCTTTTCCTAAAAAGGCGACCTCGGACTAGCCAAGAACTACCGAGGGATAACACTTACATCCATAGCAGCCAAAATCTACAATGCCCTACTACGAAACCGCATAGAACCCAAAATAGACAACATCCTTAGGAAAAACCAAAATGGCTTCCGGAGAAATAGATCTACAACCTCACAAATACTGACCATCCGTAGAATCCTTGAAGGCGTTCGGGCAAAAAACCTTCAGGTGACATTACTATTTGTCGACTTTACCAAGGCCTTCGATTCCATACCCAGAGGAAAGATGGAGCAAATCCTACTAGCATACGGCCTACCAAAAGAAACCGTAGCAGCAATAATGATCCTCTACAAAAACACAAAAGTAAAGGTACGTTCACCAGATAGAGACACGGAATACTTCGACATTGTTGCAGGAGTACTACAAGGAGACACGCTAGCCCCATACCTCTTTATCATCTGTCTAGACTACGTGTTTAGAACTTCGATCGACAAAATCAGAGAAAATGGCTTCGAGCTGACTAAGAGAAGAAGCAAAAGGTACCCCGCAAAAACAATCACGGACGCCGACTACGCTGATGACTTGGCATTACTGGCGAATACGCCTAATCAAGCAGAGACACTACTGCATAGTCTGGAACGAGCCGCAGCTGGCATTGGCCTCCATGTCAATGCACACAAAACTGAATATATGTGTTACAACCAAACGGGCAACATTGCCACACTAGACGGAGCCTCTCTGAAACTAGTACACAAATTCACCTACCTAGGAAGTAGCCTCTCATCAACCGAAAAGTCATCGACACACGACTGACAAAGGCATGGACAGCTATCGATAGGCTCTCGATCATATGGAAATCAGACCTAACCGATAAATGGAACGCAGTTTCTTCCAGGCAGCGGTTGTGTCAATACTGCTATATGGATGCACTACATGGACGCTAACTAAACGGATGGAGAAGAAGAGAGCAGTATTGAACAAGTCCTGGCGACAACACCCCACGAGACACAAACTATACGGACACTTGCCCCCCATCACGAAAACTATACAAGTATGACGAACCAGACACGCGGGACACTGCTGGAGAAGCAAGGACGAGTTCATAAGTGATGTACTCCTATGGATCCCCACATATGGCCGTGCAAAAGCAAGACGACCAGCTCGAACTTACATACAGCAACTATGTGAGGACACAGGATGTAACCCTGAAGACATGCCGGAGGCGATGAATGATAGGGAGAAGTGGCGAGAGAGGGTCAGGGATATCCTTGCTGGCGGCACGACATGATGATGATGATGATGGAATTGAATGCCTTGCAGAAATCAATGAACTGTAGTGTTGCCTCGAGATTTTTTGCCTGTGTCCTTTGATGATTCGACGGATTGAAATGCAGGTCAAGTTCTTCTTGTTTATTTACGCAAGTTGAACATAAAACTAATTTTCCACATAAGACGGCCGATACTCAAGTAAACTGCGGTTAATTTGCCCCCCACTTTGTTGGATTGTCTCAAAAATAGTCAAAGCTTCTTTCTCTTTAGCATTCTCCTTGCGAGGTATCTCAAGCACCGGAAAGAAAAAAAACTCAGTACCCCTTCTTTAATTTGAGGATGAAGATTTGTTTGGAGGAACAGCATCCTGAGAGAGAGAGAGAGAGGCAAGTAAGAGCTGATCTTATGTTCACAAGTGCCAGAAATTTCGATATTTGATTAACTCGATAATAAAAAGATTATGTAATATTTTGAAAACTTAATAATATATCCTAAAACCAATATGAAAAAAAAAAATCAACTTAAAAGGTGGATTTCCAGGTTTAAAGCAAACCTCGAAAATTTATGCGTTTAACTTATTCATATGGACGTAGATAAAAGTTGGGATAAGGAATTTGGCTTGAAAAGTTACCCCTAAATTGAAGCAGTAAAAGAAATAATTTAGCTTAAGAAGCTTAATTAATATTTTCAGATTGTTTCTTGGTTTGCAAAACGAATTATAAAAACCAGCGAAACAAAACTGTTTGAGATGAATAAAATATCACTTTATCGTTTTCCAAAACACAAAACTTCCGTGAGAACGATGGAGAAAATCAGTTCCCACTACCAATCTGAATATTACAAATAATACAGTTATTTGCCAACTACTTAAGCCTTCAAATTTTGATATCATTGAAGTTCATTGAAAAATGCACCCTAAAAAATTCATCATCTGTATAACCAGGTGTACCAAAAGGATATAAAAAAAAGGGATTTAAAAAAAACTTCAGTACTGTTCAAAACCAAATTGATGATGAAATAAATGCTTTTTTTTAAATTAGATAAGATTAATTATACAAATTAGAAGGAAAATCTAATCAACAACAAAAAAGACCTAGAGTGTCCAATTGTAGCATTTTCAGATAAAAATATTGCAACTTTTTTTATCATTCGGAGTTTTCGGACTATTGTTTTCACCTTTATTGTTATATTCACAACGATTCGGCCAATATGTCCTCCGGCCTTCTTCAGATGTTTCTCGTCGAATTTGGGAGCCAACACAGAACTTCAAACCACGTCCTTCATTTACTTCAAGGGGGGGCTTGTTATGATTCGATTAACTATAACCAGGTACAAGTGTTAAGTATTCCTGTGTTGTTACTCGCCTGCAGTCAGGATTGAACCTGTAATCACCAGATGATTGTCTCTTAGAAGCTTAGGGTACCAACGCCTATAAACGTTAGACTACATGTTCTGCTGGACAGTTCAGAGTGAATTTTTGAAACTTATAATCTTAATGTTCTTACATCTCAATCAATTTCTTCTATTATGAAGGATTTTTATGAATATAACAATAAAGAAGAGTCTGCAAATTCGGAATGATAAAAATTATCAAGTTTTGTCTTAGAAATTCAGACAACTCATATTTTAACTGTTCAGACATAAAGAGAGAGATTCCACCGATAACTTTGTTAAGAATTTATGAAAACTTGCAGTTTTAAACTTTTCATTATGGAGTCAAGTGTTATTATAGCAGTTTGTCCAAAATTCATATGAATACAATTGATACTTGATCAACATTGGAAGAAATTACTTGCTATTTAAATTCTATGGTTTTTCATCACAAGAAGGATGAGTCAGCACTTTTCGGCAATGGGTTCCAAAATGATTGTAATGAAATACAGCTCAGATATAATAATATTTGCTTTTGAGTACTATAATTGACTAGGGTCATTGTATCATAGATTAAGACAGGATTTTTAATTACCATCATTAGCAACATTAAGAAAGGTGACGTTAAAAGTTTCCAAACTAAATGAAAAATCTTCATTTAATACTCTTAATGCCAACCAAAAAAGGTTCATAATTCTCCGTGATCAAGTATATACCAGGAAAATATTATTATATCATGCCAAACAACTATTTGATAAGTTAATTAACACTGGGCCCTTTAGGTTTGGTGACTGGGCTCACTGAAGATAAAATTCTCATGGCACCGGGATTTTGGGGGCCTGGTGACTGAAAAACTGAACGCCTGGTCCTAGGGGACCATTTCCACAGGCAATAACTGATTTGCAGGGCTAAGTTCATTGCTTGGCATGTGAGGAGGCCCAATGGGGGGGAATCCCGACGGGATCAAGCATTTTTGCTCCTGCCGCCCATGAGTCTCGATTCGTACATGGCTCCCCACATTAAAATGACCTTGTGTTAAATCCTATCTGGTGGCTGGTTAGATAAATAACTATTTGATAATCTATCTCAACTTGTTCAAACAGCACTTGCTATAATGTTGATATGTCTAAATACAAATAAAGAATTTCTTTGAAGATTGATTCCAATTTCAAAATTAGTATCAGCCTTTTTATTTGAACAAACTGAGTTAACAGTTCAGCCTCTCACCTTTGCACCAGTTGATGGAAATACTATTATATATGATGGCAAATGGGTAAATCAAGCTTTTTTTTTAATTATATCCCACTGTCCCTGAAAAACCTGGGTTAACTAAAGATAATAAACATTAGCTTTTTGGTTATGTTCATCTGTTTAAAAATATTTGTCCTTTGTGGCTCTCAGAAAAGACAAGAGACCAATGGAGTAAATGTACATCTTAAAGAGTTATATCATTTTGAATCTGAAAGACTAGTTAAACTTGCAGATTTAAATAAAATTTCCATTGCTCCAAAGTCCATAGAAAGACAATGGGTTTCTAATTGTCTCAGAGTATTTTCAGAAAAAAAACAATGTACTTCTCACTCAGTCTGGAATAAGTGTGGATAAGAATGATAGTGCCATCTTCATAAACAAAGATTTGAAATGGTGAAAATTCTTTAATGTTAGGACTTTAAACTGATAAAAAGTAGACAATGACTCTCTACAAGCTGAAATCAGATCTTCAAATGATAGCTGACTTGAGTTTGGCCAAATGGCTCTTAATATGGCTGGCAGATAAGGTTGTCATATAAAACAATTATCCAAATACATAATACTACGACTATGCGTCCTACTTGGAATTGAATTGTTTGTCTATGTCGACACCTTTTAGCTATAAACCATGAATAAATACTAGATGGGAAATATACTACTTATTTATTAGAAAAAGAATTTTGTAAACTTCGTTAAGGATCAGGTAGCACCTATTTTATAAATGCCCAACAGAGTATATTAAGCAGACATCTTTACTTATAAATCAAAACGTAAATATTGATACTTTTAATATTAAGATAGGTCACCAATGTACATCTCGTGATTATAAACTTTGTGAAGAAGGCTCTGAAATATTTGACAATCTGGAAGATTTAGAACCATCTTTTCCTGATGAAATAAAAATGGCTCTCATGTACATAACTGGATATATTATAAGAAATGATAATCAACTCAGTGAATATGAAACCTGTCTTTACTATGGAAAATATACCAATTCAATTGACTGTGGAAAGCTACAAGTTCCTTCTGACTCCATTTGCCAATGGGTTATTTTTTTGTTTCATCCTTTTCCATCCAGTAAAGAAAAAGGTGTGTTATAAATCATTTAGCAATATTTTTATGCTTATTTCTGAGTTTTATTTTTCAACATGGAGAGAAAGCATTCTCATATTTTTTGCAAATATAGTCTTGAAAAACTTTTGCAAACATGTCACTCCCAGATCAGACAAAAAAAAGCAGCTTTAAAGGTTTTGAAACTGTCTAAGAATGATTTTCTTTTATCTGTCTGTATTTTGGAGATCATTGATTTGTCATATAGACATTTTGGCTGATAGCCTCTTGCCTTTTTTGGGTATTGCTTGTTGAACCAGGTAACTTTAATGAAAATTTGAATGCACTCTTTTTATTCAATCCCTGGGATAGATTGAATAAAGGGTTTGGTGAGACCTGTAAATAGTGTGACTGTTTCTCTTTCAACATTATGGTGTCGATCATATCTTTTACCAAAAAATCTTAACTTATTTCTTATGTTTAACACGTATCAGTATCCACAACATAAGAATAGATGTTTTTATTTGTTTAACTTTCAGCACATCAAGTCAAAATGTCATTCAAAGTATTTTCAGAAAAAGTTAATTTTCTTCCAAAATTTCTGAAAATCAAACATTTTTCAAAAGGCCTTCAATTCTGGCTCTCAGTTGCGCCAAGAGCAAGCCTGAAGGATCGTGCATCATGTACTGGGTACCCATACCTCTGACCAAGTGATAAGATTAAGTCAAGCATTATAGCTACCAACGGACGACATGGCTCATTTGGTTTGTCTGTTGTTGTTTTTTGTATTAATGGCATGTTAACCATCGTGGGTAATTTAATGCCAGTGCCATCAAAGTAGAACAGTTGTGTTACTATTTAACCCATAACTTCGGATTTATTTCGTTGACATCTTAGTTCCATAAGGATGATATAATCATTTGTAGTACGAATTCAAATTTTACATTGACAAATCTTTGGACATCAAACGTGTTAAGATGGTTACCAAACACCTTTCATTAATCAATTTGATAGTTGAGTCCTAGATGCAGCTCTTGTTTTTGAATTTGTTTTTTTATTCACCCAATTAAATTAATTGAATATGAAATTACAAAACATTACAACTTTACAAGTGCTTAATACAATTTACACGAGAAAAGAATCAGTGAACTATAAATACAAATACATTTTTTATTTCTTGAATGATTTTTTTAATGAGAAGGATGGGTTTGGTGGGCACTGAGGAGATCATGAATGTTAGGTTGCAGGTTTGTGGGACCGAAAAGTTTTAACAACGTCAAAGCCAAATCATGTGTTCATTTAAATGACACAAATATTTTCAATTGGTTGTGTGTGGATGACACATCAGTTGTGGCTATCCCAGCTAATCAGACATTCTGTTAGGTGTACGATATTTAGCTTAAGTTAAATTTACTGACTGTGACTAATAGCACTGATTAATTGGAGAGACTTATAAGCTTTTGGTTGGTTGGTTGGTTGGTTGGTTTTTATGGCATATCAACCTTTGTAGGTTATTTAACGCCAAATTCATTTTATGTAAATAATCTGTTCTATTTAAAACAATTCAGTTTAGCATAAGTACACAGTTTAATTGTCAAAAACATTTCCATTTCAAACTATTCAAGCAGTTATATGTAATAAGTATGCCGTTAGTTCTATTTGACCCATAGATAGGACCCTTATCAGGTGCTACCACTCCGGGCCAGAGTGTACCTGGGAGCGATGACAATGAAGGGGTACTCCGCATTCCCCAAAGCTCGAGCACTGCTGGAACCTCACCATCAGATTGTTTAGTGTCATATCCAGGACACTCGTTGGGGGTGGGGTCTTACCCCTCTGCAGAGAAGCAGTCGGTGTATTCTACAGCCCCAGCCGACTGGGCAATTATAAGCTTTTGTTCGTCACATGTGAACTTCTTCAAAAGTATTGGTACGATTGCAAAGACTTTAAACGGCCAACTTATAACTGAAAGAGTGGTAAGTATCGGGTTTCGAATTTCATATTTGGGATTCGGGTTTAAGAGATAACCCTTTTCAACAATATAAAAGATAAGATTGTTATTCTAGAGAAGTGGGCGGTCAATATGTCACACTTAAGTGATAGTGTTAAACTGTACATTTTTCACTCTAACTGTTGTGTCAGCAAATTCCTCTATTTTACTCGACGAGTTACTTCACCAAGATATAGAGAATTTTAACAGCGTGCGTAACACGAATGTAGTACAGATTTTTGCCGCTACCTTTTATCAACAGTTTTCATTTTAAAATCCCTATTTCGAAAGCAACGGAGGAAAGTAAATATCTAAATAAATTTTGTGTTCAAATTTCCCGTATAATTAATTTCTAAAGAAGTAAAACATCGCGCCAATTTTAATGTGCACGGAATTGAAATATTATACGACGATTATCCTGATGATTGTTTTTATTAAAGATGCATTATGTTATGTTCTCTAGTAATATCCCATTCCTGTTAATGTGAACAATGTGTGTATCGTAGAATTATTGTTTTTCATTCAACCTGAATAATGAAAAATTTTGAAGTAAAACGGGTTTGTGAGAAATTCTGTTTCAAATTAGAAAAAAAAAACCCTTTTATAGTGACTTTTCTAATGAAGCATAAAACGGCAGAAAGAAAAAGTCTATAAATTTATGAACAGCCAAAGATGGCTCTCACTTCCACAACACAAACTTTAAGGAAGTTCTTGTCATTATAAATAAATAAATGAAGGTTGTTGTAGGAATCGGTACATAATACACACACACACACAATTTCTCAAGTTTCATTTGCATATAAATAATAAATGTATCGTATATATTTGTGTAATAAACGACTTTTTAAGACAAATTTTTCACCGCAAAAACAAGGAGTCGTTCATTATACGAGATATATTTTTGAACACGTTGAAGTCTCACCGAGTTGTGCTGATTCACTTGATGCTCTCTTTCATTACACGCAATATATGACCAAAAAAACAGCTTTTGTGGCCAAAAAGTAGGAGTTGTTCATTGCTCGAATATTTACGGTTATACCCAAGCTATCATTATTTACATTACGTGGTTAATAACCAGTGGTTTGTAGGTGAGACCTGAATGGCCACTTAATGAAAACGAAATCAAATATTAATAATAATAATAATAATAATTTTTTAGTGTTTACTATTTTTATCTTAAATCGGCACTGGAAAAAATTTTGTAGCGCATCTGTAAAAAAAAAAAAAAAGGAAAAAATACTTCATCAAATTCGACGCCCCTCCCTTAGTAAATGCGAAGCAAAACTCTTTCCATTCAGTGGAGTTTTGAAATAAATATGAAAGAAGGAAAAATGTGATAGCTGGGTTTATAAAGGTCACAGGAAAATAAAGAAAGTTAATGGCCGAGTCACCAGATTTGTGTTCCCAGAAGCTGCATCCTGTCAAAATGGAAGAACTTCCTAAATACACCGGAAGACAATTCACACTTGTCGGTCACTTGGACTTCCATAGAAGTTGCAAGTTCTACTCGGATAAATATACAGTTTTCGGTTTCTCTTTCATTAAATGTGTGTGTGTGTGTGTGTGTGTGTGTGTGTGTGTGTGTGTGTGTGTGTGTGTAAAGCCTAGCATAAATATCTCTTTCGCTATTCTGCAAATAATGGCGAAAAAAAGGCAGAAAATATACGCGGGTAAAATGGAGTGTCGTCTTTTTGACAAAATACGATTGACTGAGAGTTTGCTGCCTATGAAAACAGAGACAAAGTGTACAAAAAGATGAGAAGTAGAAATATTAAGTAAATTGTTGTCAACTTTTCTTTTTCAAAGAGATTTTATATATATATATATATATATATATATATATATATATATATATATGTATGTGTGTGTGTGTGTGTGTGTGTGATTTTTATTTGTAGTCGTGTTACACACATTGACTGGGTAATCATCCTCGAGAGTTGCAATGTTTTCTCTCCAGAAACACCACTAAAGTTTCCTGTTTTAATAACTGACATATTTTTCCCAGATGGACGGATGAGAGAGAAAAAATGAAGAGGAACCAGAAAAAAAATCTTTTTATTTCAACTGGCGGCAATGACGGGTCTGTTTCAGCCTACGTCACGACAGTATATATATATATATATATATATATACGCACACGCACATATATATACATCTATACACGCAAATATATATATATATATATATATAGACACACACACACACACACACACACAAATATATATACATATATATAGACACACGTACACATATATATATATATATAGACACACACACACAAACATATATATATATATATATATATATATATATTGACACACACACATACATATATACTCACACACACATATATATATATATATATATATATAGACACACACAAACATATATATATATATATATATATATATATATATATATATATATATATAGACACACACACGCAAACATATATATATATATGTATATAAGACACACACACACACACACACACATATATATATATATATATATATATATACATACATACTCAAACATATTTCTTTATATTGACTAATATGTATATATATATGTATATAGTGATAATTTCACAGCTGAAAAAGAAGTTATCAGGTGAATTCTTAAATGATATTTTCACCGTATAACCTGCTTTTATGCGTTTGATATTCAAGACTAAATTTAGTGATCATGCCAAAAATGAAATATTTACACCATCTTTTCGGCAGCGTTTGGATACAAATACAACACTCCAATCCTTGGCAGAAGTACCGAACATTAATCGTAAATAATTCCAGTATCTTTGTCGGGAAAAATGTTCATTCTTTAACTGAAACTGTAAATGCTCGTTTCCTTTTGTTAACATTGAAATAATTACTTTCTCAAAATGTTTAGTAAGACGTGAAGATTTGATTGTTAATGAAATTGAAATAATAATACATAAAATTCATGTCTCGCATTTCTCACCAAAAATAATGAATATATTAAAAATATTAATATTAAAAGTGAATTGTTATAGATGTATCAACTTGAAATTCTATTATATTGTAATAAGCAACCGAAATTTAATTTTAATGCTTTCATTATTGCATTGGGTCCGGTCAGAGTTCTTTGGTGTTAGATAATATTCCTTAAGATATAACACAAGATAAACGGAGAACAAACAAAACTTTAATATAAATAAACAAGCAAAATTTTTACATTTGTCACAAGTTCTGATTTTTTAAAAAACTGAATTTGAGCAACCAATGAACAGCAGATGGCAAATTAGATAAGAAAATTCACTTCTGGTTCTTTGTGGCTTACAAAATAGATGAATGGAAATAGTCTGGACGTATTCGAATATGGAATTCAGTTGGTGAATTTGTCAGAGTTACATAAAGGTTTAGTTTAGTTGTATTTTATCATATATCAACCCTTATGGGTTATTTAATGACAAATCATGTGGTGCGTGTGAGTGTGTGTCTGTGATTTGTAACTGAATATTTTGTAGGTAACATTTTTAAACGAGCCAGAGTTCATTAGTTCACACAGATTAAATGGTTTCAAGTATTCTATCAAACACTAATGATGCTATTTAGTACTGATCATTTGTTTTGCACACAGTTAAAGGGTTTCAAGTACTGTTATTTAACACTAATAATTCTATTTAATAATAATAATTATAATAATCCCTAGTAAAAGATTTCAAGTATTGATAAACCTAATAATTCTATTCAGCATTCATTATTTGTTTGCACACAGTTAAATGTTTTCAAGCACTGCTACGTAATACTTTAATAATTTAACATTAAACATTTTTTGCAAACAGTTAAATGGTTTCAAGTAAAGTAAATGACTAAATAGTTTAATTTGACCCATAAATGGGATCCTCACAGGTACTACCACTTTGGGCCAGGGTGGGGCTGGGAGTAATGGCAATGAACGCGTACTCCACATTCCCCAGATTTCCAAGGCTGGAACTTCACTATAAGATAGTTTTGTGTCATATCTTGGACATTCGTTAGGGTCGGGGTCTTACTCGTCTGCAGAAAGATGCAGTCGGTGTATTCTGCGGCACCCTCCTACCCAGATAGTTGCATAAAGGATTAAAAGTCAACGTTTCATTTAGGGGGTTGTTTCTGGGTTTTTTTATTGCTCTATGTTTGTTGTATTTTTAATCAGATTCCTTATACAGTTTATGAATGGAAAAAGAAATAAGATGTTCCTATCAATATATTTGTGATTGATTGGGTATAACGGCATGTTAACGTTTCTAGGGTTATTTTATGCATGTAGGTTAGGGAATTACGTTCATTGTATGTTCATAAGAAATATTTTTTTTATTTCTTTGTTTAATGGCTTTCAACCTTCGTAAATTATTTAGGGCCAAAGCAAAGTTATTTAGTGCAGAATCCATCCCTCTAGAAGAACAGTGGTGGGACTCTTTACCCAATAGCTGGGAAGATAAGGAGATAATACCTTTCCCAAGGGGCATTAGTCCGAAAGTGAATGTCATAGCGTGTCGGAGTTCAGACTTGTATACTACGATGTCGCAGAACATTAGCCAACAAATACTTCCACTCAAACACAGAGAGGACCTGAGATTAATAGCAATGACGAGGGTGTGACGCAACACTCCCCAGAGCTTTAGAACTGGAACTTTACCATTAGATGCAGTTTAGTGTCATAATTAGGACACAACTTTTGGGCGGGTGGCTTCTTACCTCAATACAGAGGATACATTAGTGTAATTTGAGTCTGAAATTGTTTACAAAGGATTATTATTATTATTATTATTATTAGTTACTTTAAACCATATAATCATGTATAGATTACTTGTATTAGATAGTTATATGATTTTATGCATTCCTGTGTTCTAATTATTTGTATCAGATAGGTTTGGCATGGTTTCTTAGTTTAATCACATATCAACCTTCATAAGATATTTAATATCAAAGACTTATAGAAAAACAGCAATGTATTTGAAATAATTGATGTTATAACTGTGTGCAAATAAAAAATCAGAAGAAACTACAAATGTAAATATAAACATACAATGAATGCGTTTTCATAACCTCTAGGCATAAAATAACCCGATGTAGGTTGACATGTCATAAAAATAAATCAATCCAAAATTCACTTTCTTCTTCCAATGCTTTCTTCCGTTTACCCAAATGATTTGAAACAATTTGTCCCGTGCGCAGGGTTTCCTATCTAATACTAATAATGTACACATAATTATGTGATTTAAAGTAACTATTTCAATTTAATAATAATCATGTGTTTGTGCTGTTATATGGTTTCAAGTATTCTTATCTAACACTAATGATTTAAAAGCAATCATATGGTTCCAATTAACTAATTACAATCATAATTAACTCCCCAAAGATTCAAGAGAAAAAACAAGTAATTTAGGCTGTGTTCCCTTTTTCGTTTTTTCTTTTTTTTATTTTTGTTTCAATAATACTTCTGAACAGATTATTACGTCACAACAGAAAGAGCAAACAACCCTTACTGGTATTTATGCAGAATTGTCTCTTCACTGAATAGCAGCCTGTCTTGATAATCTCTTTCGATTATTTCGTTAAGCGCCCTAGTCAGCTATCAGAATCATTCCAGTTGATGTCCCAACTGTATAAGGTTTGAGTCCTTCTTTCAAGCAAAATCCACACCTCTTTCTGCTTTGCAATGACACACTTCTTATCAATCAGAAAAGTGAAAAATATGACAGTTCAATCAATGAACAGTTCCTTTGTGTACTTTTGTGGGCTCGCCGACCCCATCTTATCAACATTCCGAATTCAGCTTCATTTTCTTGTAATCGTTTTCCTTTCAACATTGAACTGGGTCTGTTTTAACCGATTTATTTATTCCACGTTTCAGGCCCTTTTACATACCCACTAAATTGAATAGTCAATTCAAAATGATTTATCAGCCTTTTTTAATTATATTTGCTAATGACTGATCAAATGATCACCGTTTAACGACGTCTATCCCACGGCGAGATACCTTTCCGACGAGCATATAGACCCTCGTTAATGGAAGACACGTCATGGAATAAAGTGATAAGCATATTTATTGACCATTTATAAGTGACATCGTTCTCAAGCACCACCGCTCTACTCTATTCGCTTTCAGTATTTGCATACAAATATATGTTTTTAAATAGAAGTGAAACGCGTGTTGCTGGCTGACGTTTAGTAAATTGCATCTCAAAAATGCGGATGTCAATGGGATGGATGGACTCACCAAGTACACCAAGTCTCGATTTCATATAAATGCATGAATCAAGAAAAGAGAATATCAATCAAATCCAACTTTCCATCACTGTTATTATTCAGATACTTCTCTACTAATGCAGTGTCGACTGACGGCATCTCTCTTTACCATCCTATCAATAAAAACATAACAAAATCGATCAAGCCATTCGTAATTACCTCCCCTGTCATCCACCATCTTAAAAACTTTCTGTCAAACAGCCGACCGACCGTCTGCGTCTTCGCAGCTGTTTGAGATTCAGCAGGGGGGGGGGGCGATATGATCTCTGCTATCTTTTACTCCTTACTTTCGATTCACTCTTCAAATCGACACTTTGTTGGATTCTAATTTGAAACTTTGTCGTCTGTTGGGAAGGTGAGAGAGTTCTTTTTATGTCAAGCGCTACAACCCGAATACAAATTAATCATGGCACGTCATATTGACATATTACGTCGCTGCAGAACTTTCTTGCGCCATCTTTGCACAACGTAAGATAAATCTTTAAGTCTCTTTGAAATGACAGCTCTTTATTGATTGTGCAATGAGTCGATTGTACTATGCACTTACCTACCCACCTCTGCCTAAAGTAGGGTGTGACATAGAGACAATTTTAAGTGGAATACACTTGGTTTAAATTCAGAGTTTTCCTTCTCCTAGGGTGGTTACCTAACAAAGGTTAAATGAAGCAGTCTGTCCTTCTGAAATATTCTGAAGAAAGAACATATGGTAAGTAAAAAAGAAAAAAAATTTGGTCTTCAGAAATTCAGTTGGAAGAAAAAAAAATTTCTAAGAAAATATCTTCAAAGTCAAAAACAGGAAAAAAAAACTATTTCATTTTCATTCATCTGTGTTTCTTTAAAATTGGTTGGAAGCGATCCATTCGGAAACCATTCATGTCCTATGTCATGTATTTAACTAACCCTTCCGTCACGAGCAGGATACGACAGTCAATTTTTAAGTTGAGTTAAGCTGGTTTGAATTCAGAGTTTTCATTCTCTAAGAATAGTTGCTTTACCAAAGCTAGTCTGCCCTACTATTTATTAATAGCTGGTGGAAGAACACATGGGTTCATACATTTCCCAAGGGCAAAACGAAATAATCTTGGCTAAATGCAGGGAAGCTCCAAAGTCTAATCTCACCCATCTACTGTGAAAACAATTTCTGTGTTTGGTCTGATTCAAAGAATATTATTTATGACGAATTATTCGAACGTTGACAGTGAGCAATTGGCTTGTTTGAATGACAAATTCGCGTAGAAAAGGCCTTAACGAAGGAAGGAAGTTGACAAGTGATTAAGCTATAATGTCCGTCTTCGTATTACAAATGCAATGCAGTAACCAATCATTGAGCAGATGAGACAAGGTTTGCAAACTATTTTGTTTCTTTGCAACAATTTCAAAATATTTCGAAAAAAATTTTGAAGAATTTATCGAATCAAAACAGGGATGATTCTTTTATGATGGAATAAACAATTCACCTGAAAGGTGGTCAAAGGCCATTGAAATTCAGCGAAAGTACTTTTATGACTGAATAATGATGCTGTGAATTTATATGAATAAAAGTTTTTTGCAAAAATCCGGGAAACTTTTGTATCAACTTCGGAAAAAATACGAACATAGTGGTCACGTGGTGTTGGTAAAAGTTTATTTTTATTGTGGAGATTAATCAAGACAATGTTTGTAATTTTGAGTCTTCACTGTTATGACCTTGTGCCAGACAAAGTTAGATATAATGACATGTACATATGACTGAAGATATTTTCCACTCGCACCTTTTTTTCCACAATTCTTTACACACACAGGTAAATTCGATCCTCAATACATGTTTCACACTGATAAAGTTGTACCAGACAAAGTTTAATAACAATAATCAATATAAAGATATGTAAAAAGTGTAATTGATTCTTAACTTGCTCAGATCATTGTGAGTTCGAACCTCATTCAATGTTTCACGTTGTTAATTTCATACCAGACTCAGATTAAAAAGAAAAGTGCATTTGACGTTAAGTGATTAATTTTAACGGCATGTCAAGTTATCAAGGGTTTTTGATGCCAATAAGTTAGGGAATCGTGTTTATTGTACGTCCATATTTATATTTTTGTGTAGTTGTTTCTAAGTTATTTTTTGTACACAGTCCGATCAAATACAAATAATTTTTAAAATTTATTTGACTCATAGATGAGACCCAAACAGGTACTAATACTCCATGTCAGAGTGGACTTGGGAGTAATGGTAATGAAAAGATACTCTACACTCCCCAGAAGTGGAGCCTCAACATCAGATACCGTTTAGTATCATACCCAAGAACTCCTGTTAAGGGGGGGAGTCTTACCCACTCTGCAGCGGGGATACTGGCAGCGTATTTTTAACCCCACCGACTGGGCGTTCTCATGTCATATAATAATAAGCGTCCCGATTTCACAAAGCATCGCTCATGAGTTATATCTTCTCTAAGTGGCTTGTTATTAGTTTTCGGTGACAAATATTATCCAGCAAATCACTCGACTCTTTATTCAATTGTTGGGAGTGTTCAAATATTTTACTCAGATTTCAGTGTAAAAAGTCTAAAACAATTCTTTTTTGTTTTGTTTTTTCGAAACAAAAACTGAGAAGACAAAACAAGAAATGAAAACAAAATTTTATGTTATTTTTTATTCATTTATTTTTACAAATATCTCTTCCAAAAAGATCTGACATATTTTAAGGAATTTCTGACGCTAAAAATCTCTATTTGTAAACTTTCTTATCGATCCTTGCATTTTTTACAGATCTCCCTTCCCCAACCATTCCCTTTTATTTTAGAAAAATCTAATTAATTTTTTTTTGGGGGGGGAGATAATTTTGTCGGTTGCTTATCAAGTAACAAAAAATATAAAATATCCTGTTGATTTGGTTTCTTTGTTTAATGGTTTATCAAACTTCGTGGTCAATGCCGTATTTGTAGAAGAACAACAGTGATGCAATTTAACCAATAGCTGGGGGGGGCATAAGAGCTTGCAGGGTCGATAACTTTCCCCCCTGGGGGGGTATTAGCCCGAAATCAAACGTAATAGTGCGACAGGGGGTTTCGAACTTCCTTCCTTCGAAACTGTCGTTCAGCACTTTTGCCATTAAGTCAAGACGGGAAGAAAATGTATGCAGTGTGTTGAATATAAAAGAAACTAAAACGAAATTATTGCTTGTAGTTATTTACGAAACTTAGTTGATGCACAAGGCCAGCAGTATGAGGTACCCAGTGAGAATCAAACTCACTAACAATGGTGAGCCAACCTAGCTTGTTAATCACTATGCAAGGTGCCCTTATACTGCATTCTACGTTTCAAAAACACACGATTTGTATTAAAAAAAAAAAAAAAAAAAAAAAAAAAAATCACGATTTGTATAAATGATTCTCATAAGCTACCATAATTTGAAGTCAGGTCACGCTTGAAGCACTGGTTCCTGCAAGATCACCAAAGTTAAGCAATCTTGAGTCTGTTCAGTACATGAATGAGTGACTAGATAAGAACAATATTGTAAACAATCCAAAACTCAAATTCCAGACAAAGATTCGTGAATTCCAGGATTCATCGCTGCTTTTCCAGGAAATTTGTGTAAGGGAAAAGCTAAACTTTTCGCATTACTGCCCTACGGAAAGGCATGATATCAAATTTCCCTGTGTTTTACCTCACTGTAAATTAATTTGGTCATGCTTTTTTTCACTGGCATACGCGACGGTAGAAAAAACAAAGAAATGACAATATGGAGAATCTCTTTTATGGGTTATTTAATACCGAAAATTGTCCAGTACGAAATGTTTGATTAATGTAATAATAATTATATTTTCTACGATCAATTGCATTTTTCTTTAAATTGCTTTTTTTTTATTTGTCAATGATCTTTTATTTTCACACAGCTAAATGGTTTCAAGTATTCTTAATGTTTATGATTTAGACATGTTTGAAAGTATTTCATTCCAATCCAATAATCATTTGTTCGCACTTAGTTATATGTTTCCAAAGATTCCTATCTAATACAAATAATTTACAAGCAATTATAGGCTTTCAAGAAACAAGTGATCATAATAATAATCTTTAGTGAACAAGTATAGCTTCAAGTCACTAGTCTTCGCGCAAATACTTTGCACGCAGTCGTATAATTTCAAGTATTAATACCTAAACTGAATGATTTTAAATAGATCTATTTGACCGATTGATGTGACCCTAACAAATACTACCATTCCAGGTCAGAGGGAATTTGAGAGTAATGGTAGGTTGGTTGGGTTTTCTGGCATATCAACCTTTGTAGGTTATTTAACGCCAAATCCATTTTTATGTAAATAATCACTTCTATTTAAAACGATTCAGTTTAGCATGAATACACAGTTTAATTGTCAAAAATATTTCTATTTCAACCTATTCATATTATTCAGTTATATATAACAATTCAGTTTAGTGTAAATACAGTTTCACTGTCAAAAACAGTTCCATTTCAAACAATTTAGTTTAGCATAAGCATGCAGTTTAAATGTAAGTACGGTTTAATTGTCAAAAACATTTCTATTTCAAGCTATTCAGTTTCATCAAACAATTCAGTTTAGCATAAGTATGCCGTTAGTCCTATTTAACCCATAGATAGGGCCCTATCAGGTGCTACCACGCCGGGCCAGAGTGGACCTTGGAGCAATGGTAATGAAGGGATGCTCCGTATTCCCCAAAGCCCCAGCATTACGGGGACCTCACCATCAGACTGTTTAGTGTCATATTTAGGACACTCATTGGGGGGATCTTACCCCTGCAGAGGTGCAGTCAGTGTATTCTACAGCCCCAGCCGACTGGGCAAGGGAGTAATAGCCATGAAGAGGTACTCCACACTCCTCAGCGCACCAGAACTGGAGCCTCACCACCGAATGCAGTTTAGTGTCATACCCAGGACACTGACAAAATGACAGAGCGCATGAAAGTAGTAAAAGCTAATACCCTTACAATGACAATGAAAAATGGATAGTAGTCTTACAGGAATTGAACTTCCATCGCTTGGTTTGTATCCTGAGATGAAACCTCACACCAGGATGAGAAATGAAAATGACTAAAAAGATCTTTTTGTATCGTGTTTCAGGCACTAACAACTTTTCAAAGTTGTCTCCCTTTTATATATTTCTATCTGAATGCATACGATTGTTGCGCAGCCATATAAACGTGTCTGGAGATATTTTGAAAAAGATTTTTATTTCTTATTTTTTACGGTTTCAATGTTCCGTGTTGTTTTTATGACAAAGTTGAAATAAATATTGAAAGCGAAAACGAAAGACGAAGGAATTGTTTTCAAGCATCTTAAAAAATAGAGCGTGGCTACTTTTTTTTTACCTCTCGAAAGGAAGAACGCTAAATAATAAACCAAACTCATACTAGAAAAAAAATATTACTTAGGATGAAACAAAAAAAAATCGTTGGTTTCAATTATTCATTTTAAAATCTTTTTTCTGCGTCTGTTCTAGCAAATTCTTCGATCTGACGCAGAATGTTTTAAAATGTTTCAAAATTCTCTATTCGACAGGAAGCTCTTTCGACGGAAGTTGATATTTCTGAATTATTTTTTATTTTGTACATCCGCTTTATTTCATATCTTGTTAATTATTGGTTAACGAGTGAAAAAATTACAGTCTGTGAGAGACAAAACAACCTGATCCGATTTTTAGAATTCAGCTGACCTGATATTCGTTTTGTCAATAAAACAGATTGTAATCATACCCCAAAAGTATGTATTTACCCAACCCCTCCGCCACCAACAGGATGTGACTCAATGTCAATTTTTTAGGCAGAATAAAATTGGTTTGAATTCAGAATT
Organism: Sepioteuthis lessoniana; assembly: GCA_963585895.1. Taxonomy (NCBI): domain Eukaryota; kingdom Metazoa; phylum Mollusca; class Cephalopoda; order Myopsida; family Loliginidae; genus Sepioteuthis; species Sepioteuthis lessoniana. The sequence continues at coordinate 279,829 of OY757917.1, forward strand.
TTCCTTCTCCAAGACTGGTTACCTAACCAAGGCTAAAGAACTCAATTTGCCCTATTTACCAATTTACTGGAGGGATAACAGATGAACTTATGCTTTTCTCACGGGCATTGGCGCAAAGTGAAACACAAAATACTTCACGGTCTTAAAGTAAATTTAGAAGTAAAAAAAATGGCGGTCACCTGAGTGAATGTATGACGAAAGGTGCCCGTCGAAGAACGAGTGTTAATTAGATTGTCTTGCAGACCACTGCTGGTATAGTGAGTTCGAGCCTCCCTGAGTGACCCGCTATCAAGTCCCTATGCAAAGTTACTGAGCAGTTATAGATGCTAAATTTAGCTTAGTACTTCGACAGGAGTATTGGGGGACAAATAAGCATAGGAAGATTCAACTCTGCCAATCTTCTAAGGGGAAACGGCTTGCCTTCATTGAAAAACAGCATTTAAAATTCTGGCTTGTAGCCGAGTCTTGAGCACACGACACCGGCACTGAAACTACAGAGCAGGCTTAAATTTTGCAGTTCTTTACTAGACTTAGTCTGGCACAAGATTATACAAGTGAGCACCCGTTGAAGAAAGAACTCAACATACGAGTTGCTAACCATTGTTCCTGTGTCGGCACACCCCCTCTAAATTAAGCCTTGTAAATATTTCTCAGAAATAATTTTTATTAAGGACTTGACTCCGGTAAATTACCTGCTTTATTTACCAGGTTTTGCTTATTCTGATATATGGCCAGAATTATGGAGCAACCAGTGCGAATCGAACTCACTAAGAACAATACACTAGCCAAGCTCGTGAACCATTACGCTACTCGGGTGGGGGTGCATAATTTTCTGCAATGAAGTAGTTTGTAAATTAATCTTAAAGACAAATGTTGTGCGTCTACACCAAGATTGTGGCTGACGAAACATTAAATAATTTTTCTTTCATTGAATTCATTAAAATTTGTCTCTTTTTTCCAGTTAAAATTTGACTTCATCCATAAACGTCTTGCAGTGTCAAAATAAATTAATTAAACTTTTAATTGATTTCTGCTTGGCTGAAATCTCTGTAACTGAGCCTCACTTGGAATCGTTTTGCTTTATGTCACAATTAGTCACATAGATTTTACTAATTGCTCCTTGGTTCCTTTAATGGATTTAAATTAAGTTGACATGAATGAACGCACTGTTAACGATTAAGGAACTCACAACATCTAAACAAGTTCGCGGGATTCACAATAGATAGATAGATGGATAGATACAGATAGATGTGTGTGTGTGTGTGTGTGTGTGTGTGTGTGTGTGTGTGTGTGTGAATATATAAAAGTAAGTGTTTGATCACAGCAAAGAGATAAGTAAGAACTTGTTTGTAATTTTTACTTTTTTCTGTCTGTTATTTCTGAATGTAAAGAGCATTTTCTAGAGTTTAACGCACAATCAAAATCTTTTAAACAATATTTATAAACATTTTCCTGTTTTGCTCAACAATTCAAGCAACCATCGAAATCACTCCGACAAGAAATGAAGAATCGTATTTCATGATTTTATTTTTTACATTTTTTTAAAATTCAGCAAGTCGTTTCCCGCCTTTATTTCTCAGAAATTTTAAGTTGAAACCCATATATATATATATATATATATATATATATATATATATATATATATGCGTGTGTGTGTGTGTGTGTGTGTGTGTGTGTGTGTGTGATTTCGTTTTATATAAGATCCACATTTTTCTTTTAAAGAAAGACAGGAGAAAATTATAATGGTTAGCTATTTCATGCTGTATAAAATCCAGTATATATATATATATATATATATATATATATATATATATATATATATATATATATATATATATATATATATATATATATATATGTGTGTGTGTGTGTGTGTGTGAGTGAGAGAGAGAGAGAGGGGGGAGTACAAATAGACAGACGTAATAAGAAATCAATGATGACATGATGAGAAATTTTCTTATAAAAGTATAAAGATTGTTGCATTTTTATTGACTTCCTTTATATATATATATATATATATATATATATATATATATATATACACGCACACACACACATATATATATATATATATATAAAGGAAGTCAATAAAAATGCAACAATATATATATATTATTAGTAGCAATGACTGTCAATGTCAGATTTGTGGAAGGTGCTGCCATTTTGTCGCTAGTTTAAAGAATCATATTAAAATACACCGGTCATAGATGTTTGACATAAAACCCAATAATTGGCTGCGCTTAAAATCGAACAGTCAACAAAACATACACACGCGGATAGATAGATAGATAGATAGATAGATAGATAGATAGATAGATAGATAGAGATAAAATGAGGGGATCCATTTATCTAGAAATCAGCCTCAGAGAATGGAATACGAAACAATCAAATCCACGAAGGTGACTAAAAATGTAATTTACAAAATCTAGCTTAATCCGGCACAAGGCTTGAATAGTGGAGCTCCAAATGAGAACCAAACGTACCAGAGTATTTCGCTAATCCAATCAGCCAACATCAGCCAACCAGAACATGGTGTCATTCTAATAGATCAACTAAAACAGACGCAACGTTGCCATTTTCCCTTCAATACACGGGTAGATCACTCAGCAACGATCGTATTCACTGCAGTGAGACTAGTTGGCTAATAATGCTCAAAAGGTTTTGGTCCGTTTACCAAAATTTTTCTAATTCTGCAATGATACCTGCCTCAGAAAAATAAGGTCTTAAAAATGTAGGCTTTGGCTTACCCTTATTGGTATTTTAACCTAGACTATATTATATGACACGTTGTATTAATGAATTATCCCGTCAGCTACAACCATTCTAGGAGAAAGAAAACTCTGAAATCGAATCAGAAGTACTCCGCTTAAATATTGACCTTGCATCATATCCTGTCCATGGCGGAGGGATTGGTAAAAAAAAATGGCTTCCGGTTGTTTACAGTATCTTGTGTCGCATAGTGTCCACCATTTAGGAATTGGGTAAGTAGCTTCAGGTTGTTTACAGTAGCCTGTGTCGTATACTGTTCATTGTCCTAGTGGGTAGAGTGTTTGCTAATGGTCCGAGAGACCTGGGTTCAATCCCAGGTCGCGTCATAACAAAGACTTTAAAAATGGTACTTGATACCTCCTTGCTTAACACTCAGCAATATAAGGTTTGTATCGAGGGTAAAGTGGAGCAATCCAGGGAAAGGAGTAGCACCCTCCCCTTCATCTCGGTGTAGTAGCTATTGAAAAGGGAGCCTTTTGGTCGCCCTCGACTAAGGGAGACAACTTACTTTACTTTACTCCACTTAAAAATTGACAATCATATCGTGCTCGTGATGGAGGGGTTAGTTCAATACATGACACAGGACATGAATGATTTCTGAATGGATTGCTTTCCACTAATTTTAAAGAAATATGGATGAATGGAAAGAAAATCGTTTTTTCCTCTTTCTGGACTTACTTTAAATATCTTCTTTTTTTTCCACCATTGAATTTCATGAGATGAAAATTTGGTCTTTTTGGTACATTTTGTTTTTGTTTTTTTTTTTTGCTTTCTACGTTGTTGTTTTGAGTTAAAGAATTTCTGGCGTCGTGAAAACAAAATAAGGAATCTTGATGGTTCCATATATCGATGCACTTGTTATTTCAAAGCGCAATATAAAGTGTATTTGTTGTTGTTTCAAATTGCAAAATTTATTTTTCGGAAAAAATTATTCCTATATATATATATATATATATATATATATATATATATATATATATATATATATATATGTGTGTGTGTGTGTGTGTGTACGAATATGATATAACGCCAAAAAGCGTTTTCAAAGTTTTTATAATTCTCTGTATACGAAAATGCTGAGTAATTTCACAATCTTTTTCAAGTCTAAAATATGATAGCACAAGCAGAATAAAAACTCATGACTTAAAGTTTCACGTTGTTGATCTCCAAGCGAGCAAGTATTCGACTCGTCTCTCTCTCTCTCTCTCATATATATATATATATATATATATATATATATATATATATATACGCGAGGTGCATACGATTAGTTTCCAGACTTTTTTCGTATGGGCATTTAAAATTGTTGTAGACTCTTCAAAATTCAGTATCTTATTGCTATACATCTTATGAGATGACTGACCATTTTTTATGATTTCAGCTTTAAATGAACAGCTACAGCAGCAATTGGAATACACCCTATTAAAGCCTGATTTTCACAGCTGGTGAATTTCAAAAATGCAATCTGGACGTGATGACACTTTAGAAGAACAATATGTAATAAAAGTGTGTTTTAAACTTGAAAGAAATGCCACAGAAACGTATGGAATGCTTCAGACTGCTTTTGGAGCATCTTGCATGAATTGAGCATTAGATTATAAGAGATTTAAGGAAAGAAGGGAGTCTGTGAGGGACGATGAGAGGTGTGGGACGTGTAAGGAAGTAAATACACCAGAGTTGATTGGCCAAAGGTTACGGTTAGGGTTACTATGTTGAAGTTTTAAGGGAGTTCAGGAAGAGATTCCGTCGGAAGAGGCCAGCACTCTTCAAATCGGGTCAGTGGCATTTCCACCAGGACAATGAAGAAGTCCACAACTCCATCCTTGTCACAGACTATTTGAGTAAGATTGGCATCAAGACAGTTCCTCAGCCTCCCAATAATCCAGACCTTGCTCCCTGTGACGTTTGTTTATTCCCTAAGCTCAGAGGCTGTCGTTATGAGACAATTGAGTAGATGAAAAAGGCCGCTCACACAAGAGGACTTCCATGAAGCCTTCCAGAAGTTGTTGGAATGGTACAACAAGTGCATTGCAGCCGGAGGAGATTACTTCGAAGGGGTCTAGAGTTTCATGTGTGTACTATCAATAAAAGTGCCCATACGAAAAAAGTCTGGAAACTTATCGTATGCACCTCGTATATATATATATATATATATATATAATTTCTCAGCTGTTTCGATGTAATGAAAACAACTTCCAAATGTCAACTTTACAAGTCCATCATTTTCACACATTCAGAAAATGTTAAGACATGACACGATATTCTTTCTTTTTTTAATTTGATTTGTTTGTTTTTAGAAGTTTATCAATTCAAATTTCTGGTGAATCTAAATTATCGATTTACTTGTAAAATAATTAAAAAGTCCGTTTTATTTTATTTTTAATGAAATTTTTGCTTGTTTTTTAAATAGAAAATTATTGGAATAGATTTAATCAAATTCTGATTTGTAATTTTTAATATTCTTCATAAAAGCTCAAACAGAATTTTTTTTATCATTATCTGAATTTCTATTGAGAATTACGATGCACTTACAACAGTGCAAACAATAGAGCATAGGTTACTCTCACCGAAAAATTCACAGAAGAGTTTATTACTCTCTGGGTGACCGCAACTTTTGCCTCACTTGGTACCCCAAACTTAGAGCCTTGTGCCAGATTAAGCCAGGTCTCGTAAATAAACATCATCGACGCTTGGTCATAGGGTAGAGATTAGCAATTTGGTTTCGCAGACCATTATTCTTTTAGTGATTTTGATCAACACGAGGGGGGGGCTCATAATCATTGTGCTAGACTTTGCTAGACTTTGCTGGATTCAATAAATTAAGAATGCCTGGAAAGAGCAAAATAACCAGCAAATTGGTCTCGTTTGTGGAAATTTGATCATCCCCGAGTGCTCATCGTTGCTCCACACGTGAATAACTTAGTAAATACTTAGTCAAATTGGCAATATTTGTAAAACACGCCTGCTGTCTTTTATCGGAGAGGCTTAGTGTGCATGCGCAAAAGCGGTGATTCTTAAACAATCAGGTCTGTAAATATAATAGGAAAGAATTTAAAACACTAAATTGTTAAAAGTTATTCTGTTTCAAGTCTGTAATTTAATGTCCTCTTTTTGTATCTCAAAATTACACGACTATATATATATATATATATATATATATATATATATATATATATATATATATATATATATGTATGTGTGTGTGTGTGTGTGTGTGTTCCATTGGTGTGATGGTTGGCAAGCTAGATTAGCAGATCATTGTGATTTCGATTCTCACAGGGTGATGTATATAGATAGCTTTGTGCCTGAACTAAGCTAAGTTTTGTAAATAACTATATATCCATCCTCTCCTGGTCCCAGTCTTGGAGTTTGGTGAATGTAGAGTCACCACATTCATTGCCATTACTCCCAGGTTCACTCTGGTCCGGAGAGGTAGTAGCTGTTATGATCCCATCTAGGGCTCAAATAAAAATATGCAACCATTTACTTAAAACAATTTAACTGTATACAAAATTAGCTCTGTCTCATTTTAAAATATTACCTATAAACTATTCGTTGACAAATTTATTTCATTTCGGCATTAAATAAACTCCAAGAGTTGATATGTCGTAAAACACAACCGACCAACTATATATCAATCCCATTCTTTCATATACAAATTATAAACAACTACTATTCAATATTACAAGAAAAATAATTCTGAATTTAAACATTAATTCCTTCCTTAGGCTCGTTAGGTGAGAAATAATAAGAATTTAGTTCGAGAGGGAACCTTTGCTCAAGTAACACCTGTCATCTCATCTAAAAGGGGTAACGGCTGGATTTATTGCCCGGTACTTGAGGCACCCCTAAAGAGAAATGCCGACAGTCTCAGCCATTTTTGCACTGCCCTGCGGGAGGTTCGCCTACTATGCAGTACCTCACATTACACCGACCTTTGTGTCACATTTTGGTCTCGTGCGGAATCAAATCAATGCACTTTCCTTAGACTTTGGTTGATCCGCAGCCATAACATGCCAGCGATGGTAGTGCGATTTTGATAGCAAGTAGGTTTTTATGGGGGGGGGTAGTACCTCACATCCTGGTTTTCAATTCCAAGTTTTTCCTTCGCGTCGAACAGTTTGTCAAACTACATAGCGAGAGAACCCAATCTGCCCTACTTTTCCAGATATTAACGCCATGTGAAACGCCAAAAACCTCGTTCAGGATTTAAATTCGAGTCACCGATTTCATTTTCTATGACAAGAACCATTAGGCTATCATACCTCCTTCAATATGAACACGTTGAAAATATATATATATATATATATATGAGGGGCCTACGATAAGTTTCCATACTTTTTACGTATGGGCACTTTTATTGATAGTACACACATGAAACACTAGTCCCCTTCGAAGTAATCTCCTCCGGCTGCAATGCACTTGTTGTACCGTTCTAATAACTTCTGGAAGGCCTCATGGAAGTCCTCTTGTGTGAGCGTGTCAATGACCTTCGTCACAGCCTCTTTCATCTCCTTAATTGTCTCATAACGACAGCCTCTGAGCTTAGGGAATAAACAAACGTCACAGGGAGCAAGGTCTGGATTATTGGGAGGCTGAGGAACTGTCTTGATGCCCATCTTACTCAAATAGTCTGTGACAAGGATGGAGTTGTGGACTGGTGCATTGTCCTGGTGGAAATGCCACTGACCCGATTTGAAGAGTGCTGGCCTCTTCCGACGGAATCTCTTCCTGAACTCCCTTAAAACCTCAACATAGTAACCCTAACCGTAACCTTTGGCCAATCAACTCTGGTGTATTTACTTCCTTACACGTCCCACACCTCTCATCGTCCCTCACAGACTCCTTGCCTTCCTTAAATCTCTTATGCTACTCAAAAACTGATGCTCTATTCATGCAAGATGCTCCAAAAGCAGTCTGAAGCATTCCATATGTTTCTGTGGTATTTTTTTCAAGTTTAAAACACAATTTTATTGCATATCGTTCTTCTAAAGTGTCCTCACGTCCAGATTGCTTTTTTGAAATTTATCAGCTGTGACAATCAGGTTTTGGTAGGGTGTATTCCAATTGCTGCTGTAGCTGTTCATTTAAAGCTGAAATCATAAAAATTGGTCAGTCATCTCATAAGATGTATAGCAATAAGATACTGACAATTTAAAATGCCCATACGAAAAAAGTCTGGAAACTAATCGTATGCACCTCGCGTATATATATATATATATATATATATATATATATATATATATATATATATATATAAAAACACTAATAATAACTCATTTTTATTAATTGTTTTTGTTCAAATCCTTTGAGTCATATTTTCATTGCTTTGATTATTGTAACTCTTAGAACATTTAATATCTTACGACTGTTAAAGAGAAAGCACGGATAAGAAAAAAAGCTTCCAATGAGATTTGAACCTGCGTCTTATATTGAATAAAAACTAAGATAAATAAATGGTGACTTTTGTACCTTAAAGATCCACTTCTTTTTTTTTATTATTATTGTCGACTGAGATGTTTCTTTGTTGAACGACAAACTAATTCTTTTAATTTATTCTATTTTATTCTGTTTTATTTTTATTTTATTCTATTTATTCAAGAAAAATCACTAAATTTTTCATAATAACAACAGATCAAAGTATAACTGAGTATGGCTCTGTGTGTGTGTGTGTGTGTGTGTGTGTGTGTGTGTGTGTGTGTGTGTGTGTGTGTGTGTGTGTGTGTGTGTGTGTGTGTGTGTGTGTGTGTGTGTTTTACTTTTATCATAAATGTATATATTTGTAGGTTGATATACTGATTGGAAGTATATATCTTATAGGTTCATCTCAACAATATCAAATTCTCTTAAGTAAAAACTTTTGAAAACTAAACACATCAATATTTAATGAGGGAGAAGTAACAGAACCTCGAGATATTTTCTTATGCTCGGATTATTATTTCATCTTTTTTTTTTACTTCTTGCTAGTTTTTCATACCAGCGTTAACAGATGGTTTTTCACGAGAGATTATGGGACAACAAGTCTTTTCAGGTCTCCAGGAATCTTCTCAGTATTCTAGCCGATCTCCACAATGCTGTTGTGTGGATAGTCTCGATTCGTCTACCGACTTTCAACTCTTCAAGCCCCTTTTCCAAGCCTTTGGCGACCGTTCTAAGTGCGCCCATTACAACTGGTATCACCGTCACCCTATGTTCCACAGCTAAGTTCTCAGGCAAGGTCCAAGTAGTTGTCTCTCATTTTGCTTTCTTTGATTTTCACTATTATTGTTTCTTTTGGGGAGGAGGGCGGGGAGGTCCCGGTGGTGTAATGGCTAAAGTACTGGACTGTGGCCTCCAAGTAAGCGAGTTCGAACTCCAATCACACTGTCACGTTCACATTCGGACTAATGCCCTTGAGGAAATGTATGAACCCCTCCCCCCGCTTATCCTTCCAGCTATGGGTTAGATAGTATTACTGCTTTTCTTTTACAAAGATGGCTTTGATATTTAATAACACTGGAAGGTTGATGTGCCATTATACAAAGAAACTAACCAATAATAATAGCCAATAATAATAATGAAAACATCCATTTTATATAACAAACAAATATTTTCAACATAATCTCCTTTGTCAATGTACTTAATTCTGTAATGACTGCTAATTACAAAGTGCACATTAAATGTACATTTTCTTTTTTGTTTTCTTTTTTTTTTTTCTTTATTTTAATAGAAGAATTATATTGTGAATTGAAATACCATGACCAGAAAATCCAGCCAACACTTGGGCGACATACGGAAAAACTGGACAGCTGTTTTGACCTTATTAGGTCTCATCAGCGATGTATAACGTGATCTCCCCCACTGGAGATCGAACTCAGCGACCACAGAATACAGAGCCCGAAACTCTACAATTGAGCCTCCAACCCACATCTCACACAAGTGACTCCAAGTGTTCGCTGGATTTTCTGGTCATGGTAATTCAAATCACAATATAATTCCTCTACTTAAAAAAAAGAAAATGTACATCTATATCCTTGCCCCCCTTGAGGTTATAATAATTACGCGGATGCGTATTTCCCATCCTCCTAGGAAAACATGGCCCTGGAGGTGACCGTGTCCTCTGTAAAGAGTACTGATGTAACTTGCAAGACACATTCAGGTTAATTGGTCGCCACTTGTGCGCGATGTGGATTGGGGTCTCAGTGGTAGTTTCGGCTCTGCGTTCTGTGGTCGCTGATTCGATTTCTTGTGGGGGAGATCACAGTATACACAGCTGATGAGACCTAATAAGGTCGAAACAGCTGTCCAGTGTATCCGTATGTCATGCGCTGTTGGCGGGGTTTTCTGGCTATGGTAATTCAATTCACAATGTACATTAAATATTATAATTAATCTAATATGTAACATTACCAGATTATGTATCTATTGAACCACCCAACGAACACACACCACCACCACCAACATCACGAGATGCGACGCAGGGCAAAATTTTATGTGCAGTACTAGTGGCTCGAATTCAATTTTTCTTTTTCCTAGACTGCTGGCCTTACCAAGTCTAAAGTACCCAACCTTCCCTTCTATTTACTTATAAGTGGGGAGAGAAAATATGGATTCATGCCTTTTCCAAGGTTGTTAGCAAGAAGTGAAACACAAACTTCGTCCAGGATTTGAACTCGTTCGTGATTCTATTTCCTACTATAAACGTTACTCAAAGCACGCCTCCATTATCTATTTATCGACACACACACACACACATACATATGTGTGTGTGTGTGTGTGTGTGTGTTTCAAAAATATTTTAAAATCTTCCAAATATCTCTTAATTTGATTAACAAAGTATGATGTTGGATTTAATGAGAGATTCATGTCTTTTTTAATCTGCTTCAAGTCGTTTTGCATCGTCTGAGACATTTCTGAACTGATAGATGTTAAGAGATTTAAACAGAGTGGTGAAGAAAAAAAATATATCATAATCATTAATTTCATTGCTATATAGTCGATTTCTTTCCTCCTCTGAAGAATTGCAACAATTTCTGCTTTCGTCATTCCATTTTAACTACCAATTGTTAGGAAAATCGTCCAAAAAATCCTTCTCTCTCACCAACTTGAAAATTATCTTCGGTAGTGAAAAGCTTTGCAACTAATCATCACAAGTTTCAATATTATTTTGCATTAATTTTGTGTTAAATTAATTAGATTAATCAAATGAATTAATCAAATGCGTTATTTTTGTATTAGATTAATAGTGAAAGAAGAAGAGGAGGAGAAGGAGGTATGATAAAGAATGACAATGAAACAGAGTGAGAATTTGAAAGTTGCTTTTTCCTTTATTCGAGTCTCACAAATATGCAAAGTAAGATTTATTAAACGAAAAGGAAAATCAAATTGAAATTAGGAACTTCATTATTGTGTCACAAGAAATAATTATCTATTTTCATTCTGCTCTGTAGTTGATGATGAACTAATCACGACAGAGAAAATTATGTTTTCGATTCTCTCATCAATTTGATGGTTTGTGAGAAAGAGAGAAAAATTCTCCCATAATAATGAAGAGAAAATGAAAGTAAAATTCTGAGAGCAAAAATTTTTTAGAGATTTATTACTAATTACAATTACTTGTCAATAGGGTACAAAAAAATCAAATGATGCAAATGAATGCATTTAATGTATTCAGAAGGTCCCACTCCATATTTTTGGGACCTCGTTATCATCAGTTTTGATATTTTGTAATATCGGAAGGTTTTTTTCTTCCTTCTTGCTTTAAAATCTTTGATAAATTTCTCATTGCATTATTTCCCCTTCAGTATTATAGGAAGACTTGCCTCTTGGCGAGAATAAAATTTCAGAAATTTCATCAATGCAGTCATTCTTCTGATCCTAAGCAGCAATTTAATACCGTTAACAGGTTCCACCATACATCATGGAACCAATTTATGACTAATTTTTTAAATATATTTTATGATAGTTGGTGTTTTTTTGTCTGTCCCATATTCCCATCTCTACTTTCGTTCTTCCCTCATGCGGCCATTTTGCATTATACGAAAAATATTGAGTATTTATTGGTTCTTCTTCATCTATTCTATTCGCATGTTTCATCTGATGATTGTATTTCTATCTTTTAATATACCTGAAACTTATTGTCATGGAATTGACGAGAAGCTGAGAAAACACACACCCACTCACCTTGGAGGATATTAACTAAGTTCGGCTTATTTCAGCACAAGATTAAATGGCGGCTAATTGGCAAATAGGAAGGTTGTGTTGTGCTAAAAATTCAGAGATGGCCCTTGAAAATTGGCCTTGAAAATCTTTGCCTTTGACCGGGATTCGATCATCGATCAGTTATGCCTGCTGATTACCTCACCTTGCCACACATACACAAACACACACGTACATTTACAGAAAGAATAAAAACGCATTGGACAGAATCCCAGCGATAATACAAACACATAAAGGAATAAACCATCTTCAAAATCTGGTTGAATTCTTTAATGACATGAAAGAGGATGCTGAAAAGTTTACGGCCTGCCCAAAGAAGAAATTACTTCGTACCATGAAGCGCATATTCATCCCATAGTCCAACACACTTAATAAATAGTTTCTCAAGTTACTTTTACCGTAATGAAAAATTCAGTCTCTTCTTAGTTAGGCCAGGAACTTTTAGGCATCCACCTAGATGAGGCTATAAAAAATTCACCGCTTGTGAATTAATCTATTTAACTTAATCAATTTTTCGATTTAAATTGGAAAATCTAAAAAGAAAACAGCAAACATCAGCAATTTATGACTCTGTGTTGCGCTTAGAATAATTTACAAAATTTTGTCTGGAACAAAACTACAATTGAAGCAACTTAGTTGCTAACTTATCTTACGACCGAAGTTCTAGTCAACGAACACTGTTGATCTTAGATAGATACAGAAATATAAACAGACTGAGATAGATATATTTAATGGCGTATCAACTCCTTATGGGTTATTTGATACTGAAATTTAATTCCTCTAGAAATTCTTAACTGTAATAACTATATTTTCAAGGTTCCATTGTGTTTTTTTTAATTGCACTTTTTTGTCGATAATCCTTTATTTGCTTACATTTCTCTATGTTTCAAATATTTCTATCTAAACTTAATAATTTATACTCATATGATTTTTAATAATTGTTCGTATTTAATATAATTCATTTACACAGTTAAATAATTTCAAGTATTTCTACCTAATGTCAATAATTTGTAAACAAGTATATGGTGTCAAGTGACAACTACAACTAATAATAATAATAATAATAATAATAATGGTCCCCAAAGCTGGATATTACACTGTCACAAAATGTATAAAATACCCGACCAAATCGAACAGTTTATCGAGAAAAGCTTATCAGAGGTAAAGATCCAGAGAGGTATATTACAGGGAGATGTGCTATCACCATTACCGTTTGTAATAGGGGTGATGCTACTCAATCACATTCTCAGGAAACGCACTGTTGGATACAAGCTCAGTGAATCGCAAGAAAAGATCAACCACTTAATGTACATGGACGACATCAAACTGTTTGCCAAAAACGAAAAAGAATTGGAAACCATAAAATAATGTCAGAATATACAGTCAAGATCAAGGAATGGAATTAGGTATACATGAGTGTACTATGCAATTAATGAAAAATGGCAAACGACACATGACAGCAGGAATCGAACTACCAAATGAAGAAAAAATCGGAGAAAAGGAAACCTAAAAATACTTGGAAATATTAGAAGATGACACCATCAAACAAGTAAAGATGAAAGAAAAAAATTTAAAAAAGAATATCTCAAGAGAACCAGAAAGTTACTAGAGACAAAACTATATAGCAGGAACCTTATCAAAGGGATAAATACCTGGGCTGTCTCCTCGTAAGATACTCGGGACCATTCTTGAAGTGAACCAGAGAAGACCTTAAACAAATAGATCAAAGAACAAGAAAACTAATGATCACGCATAAGGATTCGTTGACAGACTAAATGAGTTAAGAAAAGATGGAGGAAGAGTACTTGCCAGCATTGAAGACAGTGTTGACACATCGAGACAACGACTCGAAGACAACATTGAAAAGCGCGGAGGAAGACTGATCACAGTCACAAGAAACAATAGTGACGACACAGGGACCAGCAGAGCGAAAATAACCAGAAAACAAAATGGGAAAGAAAACAAGTCTATGGATGTTTTAAGCGACTAACAAGCGACATCTTACACGAGAAAACGTGGATGTGGCTAAGAAAAGGAAACCTAAAGAGAGAAACTTAATTTCTTCTGACAGTAGCGCAAAACAACGCCATAAGGACCCACTATACCAAAGTGAGAATAGATAAGAAGCATCAAAACGACAAATGAAGTTAATGTGGTGATAGAGACGAAACGATCAATCACGTAATAAGCGAATGTAGAAAATTAGTACAGAAAGATCATAAAACTAGACACGACTGGGAGGGCAAGATGATTCACTGAGAACTATGCAAGAAATTTGAATTTGACCATTCGAACAAATGGTATATGCACAACCCATAATCTGCCCTGGAGAATAAGACGCACAAACTCCTCTGGGATTTTGACACACAAACGGATCACCTAATCTTGGCCAGACGACCAGACTTTATAATAATCAACAAAAAAAAGAGAACTTTCAAAATTGTGGACTTTGCTATCCGGGCTGACCACAGAGTAAAGTTTAAAGAAAGCGAAAAGAAGGATAAGTACCTCGACCTGGCTAGAGAATTGAAAAAAAACTGTGGAACATGAAAGTGACGGTTGTACCAATTGTAATTGGTTCTCAGTCACCAAAGGTTTGGTAAAAGGATTAGAGGACAAGTAGAGACAATCCAAACTACAGTATAGCTAAGATCAGCCAGAATACGGGAAAGACATCAAAGGAACAAAATAATTCCTATCTAAAATGCTTTTCCAGAAATCCTGAACCATGAAAATTAATCAAAGCTCTTTGCTTCTATGAGTATATATATATATATATATATATATATATATATATATATATATATTACTAACCTTGATTTATTTTGACACAAAGCTCCAGCAGTGAAGCGCGCAATGAGGTTCAAATTAGAATACTAACGAAGTAGTTAGCCCGACCAGCTAGTTCATTCTCACGCAACCATTAATGGGTATTTGGTATTATTTGGCTCCCCAAGAAGCAAAAGTATGACACTAGATCGGTTTAGTGTGGAGGTATTTCGCAGTATTCAAGACTCACGCAAAGCGCCTTTAAAATTGTTTATATTCCGTTGGCCACATTTCTCTTCAGAGGCGTCCAAGAGGCCGAATAATAAACCCAGCACTTTCCCATTTTAGACAATGGGGCAGAGGTTGAAACTAAGTTGTTAATGATTCTCAACCATTCGGCGCGATACTTTGATCCTCAATACTTTATATATATATATATATATATATATATATATAGAGAGAGAGAGAGAGAGAGAGAGAAAGAGATAACAGATTTGTTGATAAAAATGACAAAATTATTTTTATAAGAGAGAAGGGGCATTATGTTCAAAAACACCTGTTCTTGATTGATTACAAGCGATAAGTATCATCTTACCAGATGAGTGGTTGGATGCGACTGGTTCACAACTTAGTTCGTGAATTCCAGATAGTGTAAAGAAAAAATGGCTCGGAAATAATCTCGAAGATTTCTGTATGGAGTCTTTAGGTGTCTGTTAAAGTTTAGTTGGTGTAAAACCCAAGTGCAAATATTCTGAATTGATCATTCCTTCACTTCCGATCGAAAAAACCTTACTTAACCAATTTAAGCGCATTTTAAAGAGTGGGTTGCATTTGGTCTTTTTTTTTTTTTAACGGCATCGTTACAGTCTCGTTTTGTGGCATCTTTCGCGTCTGCGCATCAAGCGAGCTGCTTAAATTGTTTTATTGCTTTAACTGATCAGAAAAAGACACAAAAATGGGCTTGCTAGGTTCAATCATCTTTCATTGTAAATTCATGCCGAGAGAGAGAGAGAGAGAGAGAGAGAGTACAGGACACAAGCTCATGAGTCTTGATGCTTTATTCGAATATTGTATTGATAGTTCTAGTTTGGTGTTTACGATAAATTCTCTACCAAATTCAAATAATCCCCCTTCAGCTAATATAAGCAGCAGGTCAAAAATTCAAATAGAAAGTAAAATTTACGACACATTTCTGATCTCTGCTAGTTCGTGTTGATATGTTAATGCCTTGAAAGTATTAAAAGGTATAAATATTGTCTTTGTGTCACTGAATTCACTGAACAAAGAACAAAGTTTGGTAAATTTTATGTTTTTAGTTTTAACTTCTATGTCAAGCATCTGTGTCATTCGTATAGGAAAATTGTGTTATATATTTGAAAATGAGAATTTTCAGTCCAAAGACTCTGTAACTAGAAATAAATAAAAATGGCCTAAAGACCTTCACGATTCCAACAATATCATCCTATTTATATCAGTAAGTCTTGCAAACTCAAAACGTTCTGCTAGACGCAAACGTCTTGTTGATTTACAAAGAAAAATCTCAAAGCATTGTTACTTTGTTTCTCACTGGACAAAACAAGGAATATCGAAAAGAAAAAAATATCTCGGCAATACTTTTCTATTTTTATATCTAAATATTTGCTGCTTCGTTTTGAAAAAAGGAAAACAACCCCTATTTGTCCTCAGTGATAATGGATAAGGCAGCCTTTTATTTTATACTATTTTAGGTTTAATGGATACAGAGAATGTGATCCTGCAAATGCCCTTTCTTCTCTTAATTTACCCCGATTGATTTACAGTGACGACACACACTATCACAGAGAAATACATTATATATCCGATAGGTAATAAAGCTCCAAGCCTAAAATCGGTTTTCAATTTGTGTGTTATCGGTCCCCGGTTTTAAAAAAGAGCGCTTGAAACTTTATACACATCAAATAAGAACTCCCAACCCCATCCCCAAACCGGTTACTTATATCATTTACTAAAAAATAATTTCAACCATACAAGAGAAAGTTCGTAAGGTTCATTCCATATCAACGTATGTATTTGCCCAACCCCTCTCTTTCAGACAGGATGTGACACAAGGTCAATTTTTGAGCAGAGTACAACTGGTTTGAATTCAGGGGTTTCGTTTCCTACACAGGTTGTCTAACCAAGGTTCAAGATCCTGCACAGCCTACTTTTTACTCACAGTAGAAGACAGATGGATTCATGCCTTTCTCGAAGGTACAGGCACGAAGTAAAACGTAAACAGCCAAATCCAGAATTTCATCTCGAGTAACTGATTCGATTTCCAAAGACGATGATCGCTACGCCATGAAATATATCAAAGTAAGTAAGCTTCATTTGAAAATGTTGGTTACATTAACCCCATAAAATAGATACTGTGATCAAAGTTCGAATTTCGCCCGAAGCTGCTTATATTCATTTTAGATAAAGAGAAAGACATGAATCCTCTTTTCCTGTGTTGTGTTCCATCGCTGGTTCACAATAGTTGGCAGAGAAGAGTGGAAGTGAATAAACACTTAAGTAAAAACTACACATCCCATAATAACATTACTGGCACAGATCCTATCAGCAAAAAATTGTTACTCTAATAGTTCATTTTGATAGGAGGTAGACAGATATGAGACTGTTATATGGGGGAGTAAAATTTTGTTGGGCTTCTCGTCTGGGTTTTAATTACATTCAAACCCAAACTAACAACTAGTAATCTATCATGTGGGTGGGGGGACAATAAAAAAGAGATTGATTGATAGAGAATTACACATTTTATAAAAATATTTCTACTGTTTTATATTAAGGTAAACTAAAGCAGTGTTGTCTTTGCCTCGATATTGGAACGGGTATGCATTATGTAAAACTACCAATTATTTTCTAAATAAAAAAGCTAGTCTCTACCCGAAACTGAAATAGAACGGAATTTCTTGATAGTTTTTAACATTTTAGGGTATATATCATATAAAAGAAGAACCTTTTGAAATTATTCATGTCTTTTGTAATAATATTTATTTCAGCAGACCCTATATTTTTAAAATATTAGATCTGCATCTCCAGACAAAGAAATAATCTATGTATATAATGTAAAATAAAAATAAAATGAATACAACTTAAGTTGTTTTTCTATGCTTGATATCTACGATAAAACCACATCCAAATCGAATAGAGACCGAAAAAAAAAAACAAAAAAAAAAAAAAAAAAAAAAACGCTTTTTTCGAGTAACTTATGAAAAACGACTAAAAACGAGTGGCAAAAAAAAAGGTTTTTTTTTTACATTGTTGTCAGTTTCACAATATCTAAAGCGTCAGAAGCATGTCTACATACACACAGACACACACACGCGCACGCGCGCGTTCATATATATATATACACGCACACATAAAGTAACTTTAAATACTAGATGTATTTTCGACAATTTCTCAGAATATCAAGACAAAAATATCCAAAGTTTACCCTTGATAAAGACCAGTAACATTGTAAACACTTTGGATAGAACGTTTTTGATCATTTTTTTACAAACTGAGCCCAAGATCTGCCGTTTTACCTATCACAGTAGAATGAATATTAAAAAGGATTTTGTTTGTGTATTTAAAAATCATGTTTCCAAGAAATACTGCTGCATATATTCATATATTGGGGGGGGTTACGAACAAAAGAATAGATTCATAAACATTCGTAGAAAAATGTTTACATAGATAGATAGATAGATAGATATGTTAATCTCAACTGGTTTCGTCTTTCGCCCATTATCAGAGAAAGTTTATTTCATGAGTATTTACATTTAAAGGCTGAAAGGCTTATGAAAGCCACAGGATTGACTTTACGTAGGAATGAAACTTGAACTTTTAAACATTCGACTTTGCAATTGTTTATAGTTTTCATTTTTCCTCTCAAAGATGTTAATCAGGAATATCAGTCTAAAAAATGTTTGAATAGGGAAAGGTAGGTATCCAACTATTCTCAGTTCAGCTATGGGTAGACTGGTTCTTTAACCTCGGAATGGCAACAAGTCAAGAAGGAAAACTCTGTATTCGAACTTGTAAGACTGCTGAAAAATTGACCTTGTGTCACATCCTGCTTGTGCGGTGGGGTTGGTGTACAAGCACACACACACGCATATATATATATATATATATATATATATACGTAGAAATGATAGATTGCAGTGAATCTGATAGTATAATAGAAATATGTGGAAAGTTGAATAAATCAAACACTTAACTCAAATTTAGATGTGTGATATTTCGTTCGGCTTTATTTCATCACGAAATTTTTCTGACAGAGACCGTTTTCTGAGTTTTCTATCTAAAAGCATGTGAGGAGAAATGATAAGATGGTGGCGTGGGTATGGTTGTAGTAGGAAAGCTGGGAGGGATTTAAAGTCATATGTATCAGGTTTCATAAAATATTTTTTGTTTTGAAAGAAAAGATAGATTTTAGGGGCTGATAAGAAAAAAGTAGGGAAGTGTTTGGGTGAAAGGGGTTTCAGCATATCTTTTTTCATGGAAAGATATTGACTATAATGTGATGTCAGAAAATTATCTATATTGTGGTGTCTAGGGGTTGTCATTGGAGTGAGGAAGGGATAAGAGGTAAAGTGAAAAGGAGAAAGGAAAGTATTCTCAAAAGTATGGTGGCAAAGAGGGAAAAAAATGTTCGTTTTTTTTTGTTTTGTTTTTTGTTTTGTTTGTTTGTTTTTTCTCTCCCTTTTATATTTTTATTTTGATTCGTTTAGTATGATGGTCGCCAGGTATGGTGAGATTTGGTAAAAACCTGGACGTTGTTTTACGTAGTTTGTTTTGGAAATGACTGCAGATTCTAGTAGTCTTCAGGATTTTTTGCTGTGTGTGGGTTTGATTAGGATGGCTTGGGAAGAATTGAATGTGTGTTTGAGCTCTAACATGTAAGAGAAAATGGCTTTTCGATGTTCATTTGTTTTGATTGATTGTTTGTGTTCGTAGATTCTTTTTTCTTGGTTGCGTTGGGTTTCGCCGATGTAATCTTTGTTGCAACCTTTGTATGGGATGGAGTATGTGCCTGTGTGAGAGATGGTTTCGTTGTTGGTCCATTTTATGATGATTGTGAGGTTTTTATCAGCTCCCTAAAATCTATCTCAAATTTCAAAACAAAAAATCTTTTCATGGACCCGATACATTTGACTTTAAATCTCTCCCAGCTTTCCTGCAACAACCATACCCCCTCCACCATCTTATCATTTCTCCTCACATGCTTTTAAATAGAAAACTCAGAAAACGGTCTCTGTCTGAAGAAGTTCGTGATGAAATAAAGCCAAACAAAATATCACATGTCTAAATTTGAGTTAAGTGTTTGATTTATCCAACTTTCCACATATTTCTATGATATATATATATATATATATATATATATATATATATATATATATATATACGAAAGTCGTTCAAAAAGTTCTAAGCCTCACCCAGAAAGAACAACATTTTGTTAAACTAATTCAGATTTTCCTAGTTTTATAATAAAAACTGTTCAGTTCAGCTCTTCATTTTGAATCAGGCTCAGAATTTTTTTTAACGACCTTCTTATATATAATTCATTCAAATCTTTATACAGCGTAGAAATGTACTTGGGGAATGTTTCAATCTATAAAAATCAGAATTAATGAACCGAAATACAAAGTTTTAAAAAAAAAAAAAAAATGGACATTATTTTTATTTTATTATTTTTTTATTTCTATGGGGTTTTTTGTTGTTTTTGTTTTTTTCCTGGTTTGACTTTTGTTCGGTTCTCGTTCACTTGTGTAGAAGGCTTCTTGCTACACAAAATAAGAATGAGGATGTCTTTTAAGGGATGAGCACTCACAGAACCCTAGACAATTGTTTTATTGTGTATTATTAGATTTTCTTTCCAATTTGATTACAATAAATCTTAATAACAATTGACAATGAAATCTGTCTCTTAGTTTTCCGCCGATTTGTGGCCTACAAAGAAATGATTTGATTTATTTGTTGCTCTTCTAAAAGTTACCTGTTTCTCTTTTCTAATTAAAAAAAAATCGTTTATACTTATTATTTTATCGTTATCATTCCTTATTGATCTTTTCCCCACTCAATTATTGGTCACTTTCCTTTCGAAACTGACAATTACCGTTGGTAATTTTCATGTTTTAGTAAACTTCTATCATTCGAGCAAAGAGCAATGAGAAAAAGACTGGAAGTATGTTGTTCGCTTGTCTTCCAAATAAGTTGATACTTGCTGAGAAAATCAACATCCACAATAATAACACTAATATATTCTATTTTATAACTTTAAAATATTTTATTTTACCAGAGACATTTTTGAATAATATTACAACTTTTTATTCGTTCTATCAATAATATTCTTTATGAAGACTTAAACAATGATATTGACGATTAAATTGGCGGAATTTAGTTAAATCGAGGCAAATTTGCTTCAAATACGGGGAAATATTTTTTATTTTTTTCTCAATGTATGAAAGTTATCCTATTCTCAGAATTTTACAATGATAAATCAGCGATTAAATTTTTAATGAAGATCTTTTAAATAGATTTAAAATATTGATAAATGCCTTCGTTTTACATACATGCACACTCACGAAAACACATATACATACATACATACATGATGGCTGCCACCTCGGATTTGAGTATGGTCATTACATGACATCATTTTAAGAAAGAATAATTAATCATGACATGAGCGGAGGCTTAATTATACATACATATTTTTATCATCAATAATAATCACACACACACACACATTAATGGTATATGTGTGCATCTGTGAGTGTATGTATCTGAGTTTATATATGTGTATAGCAAGGTTGGTATCCATTATATCCATATATAAAGGATATCTACAAAAAAATCGGAATTTTCGAAAATCTGTTTTAAAAAATAAATTTAAGATATTGACACGATACACGATTATTTTGAGAAATACTTCAAATTTATTATTAAGACTTTCAGCAGCACCAGGTGTTTCACTGCCAGTCATGATATCAAAAAGTAAAGTTGTTGAGAAAGTATTTTGTCTGTTTGAATTAAGCAAAACAAATTTTTCTATCAAAGTGGTATTTTAGAACTCATTTTGGGAAATTACAGTTAACCAGATAATCCATTTACAATTGATACAGGAAATTTGAAACAGGATGTTTAAATAAATAAAAAAAGGTAAAACTCCAGGTAGATCAACAGTATTTGAAAAACAATTGAAGAATGTTTATGCTAGTTACCTACACAACCCACCCAAATTTATGAAGACGACAGGTCAGGTATTAGAAATTTCACATCACATTGTTAAGAAAAGTTTTCAAAAACTGTTGCAGAAAATAATTCCTTACAAACTGCAGTTACTGAAAATTCTAAGCGAGTAGAAGAAAAGCAAAGGTTATGATTTCTAGTGAGAGCATCATACTGGAGCATTATGAAGATCAAGATGCTTTTATGAAAGGGCTAATTTTCACCCCTGAATTGACTCTAGATTGGTGCCATAAATTTTCAAGTATTCCTTCACAAACTGTATCGTAAATATATATATATATATATATATATATATATATATATATATATATATATATATATAGAGAGAGAGAGAGAGAGAGAGAGAGAGAGAGAGAGAGATTGAAAAACCAAGGAATCCAAAGTGAAGAATTTATTGTGAAAGAAAGTTATAGCGTCGACTTTCTTTCACAATAAATTTTTCACTTTGAATTCCTTGGTTTTTTCAAATTTTCTCCATACTCTCAGATTCTTTTCCATTGTTTACTCACACACACACACACACATATATATATATATATATATATATATATATATATATATATAGGGTTGTGTGTGTGTGTGTTTCACAAAAAAATTCAAGTAAAAGATTTTAAAAGTTTATAATTTAAATTCTTTATGTTTCATACCTTTTCATCATCGTAGTGTCAAGCACTTTTTATTAATTTTTTCTCATATATATATATATATATGCTTAGACACACGCACATCAGTGTCAGCTGAAAAGTTCATAGGCTGACCAAAATACTATCATAGAATGTGGACAAAAGAGGTTTATTTTTTAACATAGTTCTTCTTGGGGTCCACACTTCTTTCATCGGTATTGCAGTGTTTGGAGCCTATTGATCGGAAAAGTCATCAACGGCAGATAAAACGTCATTGTATGAATTTTTCTGCCCACTTTCATGTATATTCTTTTTTTTTTTTTCTTTTTTTTTTTTTTTTTTTTAGTGTAATGAATACACAACACTAGAAACTTTTAAACCCACGTAATAGATTTAACTTTTTAATTTTTTAATCTGACATTCACAGAATTTACTCAGTCCCGTCCCGAACAGGGTGTGACACATAGTCAGTATTAAAACGGAGATCCTCTCTCGCATGGAAAAAGTGCCAAAAAGACTTTGGCTTGGTCAGTATTCCCCTTTTGTTGGGGACGCCTGAGGCATCAGACAATATACCTGACCCTACCTTTTTTAGGGGCTGATGCTGCCTGCAGCGTTTGAACCCCAAATCTTAACACAGTTCTTAGAAGACCTTACTCACTCAGTGCCGTCCCACTGAACGAGGAATAATCGTTTAAGAGCACCCGAAAGACAAAACATTGTAAAAACAATAACTAAAAACTACCATAAACCAGCGTCAAATTGAAGAGTTTTGAACTTCCAGCAAAATAATATTTCATAAAAATATGTCTAATTAAAAATCTTTTAAAATAACAAATAAGAGGCCAATTTTGGTTCTTTTAGTCGCAAAAATAAATTTGCTTTAAAAAGAAAAAAGAAAAAGAAAAACTAGTCATTGAAAGTCATTCAACAAACAAGACAAACTTTGAATAATAAACTTTACATTAAAAACTTACAATAATAATCATTTTCTTTATTATTGTAACTCTAAATAAAATAACTTTATATCAAATGATATCAAAATAAATTATATCAAATAAACCGGGACATTGGCCCAGCGGTTAGAGTGTTCGCCAATGGCCTGGGAGACCTGGGTTCAATCCCAGGTCGAGTCATACCAAAGACTTTAAAAATGGAACTTGATACCACCTTGCTTAACACTCAGCATTATAAGGTACGGTTCAAGGGTAAAGTGGAGCAATCCTGGGAATGGAGTAGCGCCCTCCCCTACACCTTGGTGTAGTAGCTATCGAAAAGGGAGCCTTCGGGTCACCCTCGACTATGGTCGCTAACTTTACTTTTACTTTTTACTTATATCAAATGATTTATGAATGATATGAAACGAAATTAAAAATCGAGTCACTCTAAAAGCAAATAAATCTAAATTCGAGAAATCGACTTCATTAAAACAGCAAATAATTTTAGAAGATAAAATAAGAAACTTTCATCTCTTATTTATTATCATTTAATCATCAAATTGTTTGGAAGTTACGTTTCATTTATTTACTTTTTTTTTTTAATTTCCCGAGAATTCAAATGACGGCCCAGTTTATTGAAACAGAAAAGAAATCAATTTTGAGTTTTCCTCACTGATTTTTCTTGAGGAATTTCAAAATATTTCGGTTTTCTTTATTCTAGATTAAGAGTCTCAAACCTAAGAGAGTCAAAAGGGCTATTACATCATGGGGGAGAGGTGCAGCGGGCCAAAGGTAATGAGTGGGATACGTAGGAATTATTACAAAATGTAGACGGAAATATTTTCCGTTTCAAATTTTCCTTAATTCTGTTTTTTGGTAAATTCCTTTTCTTCCCATTTTATTGTATTTTATGAATAAATTGCTATAAATTGTACTAGAAATAAATATTGAATTGAAAACAAAAGGAAAAGAATCAAAGATCTTTCACATTTAAAGAAATCGCAGATATAATTTTGGTTTATTCAAAAATTCACCCTCAAACTCTATGATTTTCTATTTGTTCGTGTTGTGTCATCTCAGGTACACCTTCCCCATGCTAATATAAGTTGACGAATCTATTTCTTCTTAAGTTATCAAACAGCAAATTTCTTCATCTTCAACTGTGCATGTTAGTTATCCATCATCGCTCCACGCCAATTTTCACCTTATGAAACAAAAACATTCCTCATTTTCTGTTGTGTGAGTTAATTTTCAATAATTTCAGTCACCACCGCACAAAGATCTTTTAAACAAGCCGAGAAAGATTTCACTAACGTTCTTTTTATAAAAGTTTTTTTTTTAATATATATAAAATTGGACCTTTTTTTTTTTTTTTCCTTTAAACTTTTCAGCTTTTGATCGTGAAGCAAAAATAATTGAAATATTAAAATATATTCTACATTTCCTTGGAGAGAAATATGGTCAGAGATGGGTAAAATAAATGACCAAGTTTTAGAAAATATTAGTCCCGAAAATTGTTCTGCCTCGTGCCATAGAAAAGTAATTTACGGGATGCATATTTCAGACCCTTGTTCTACGGCAAGATTCAGAAACATTTTTTTTATCTATTGAACATGACTGTGTCAGATCCTACCCTTGCAATAAGATATACGAAGTAGTAAAATCACACAAGATTTGTGATAATGCATTTGATTTGGTCAATTGCAGTTAAGTTAGTTGGTTCATTAACGAACTGTTCATGTAGAAGTTACGTGTTACAAAAAAAATATTGCTTGCTTTCTCTTTTTGATGATGCATTCATCAAAACGGATGCTTCGTATCCATTCATTACTGGACTTTCTATTAAGGCTAGGAATTTTCTCCTCCATTTTTCCAGAGAACAAGTAAACGCGTCTCATGCAAAAGAAAAAAGTTCTTCAATAATTTTAACATGATCCTTTTTTTTTTTTTTTTTTGCCTTAAGCGTTTCACACGAAGAATTGAACACGCATGTTTACACAGTTTTACTTGATCGGGCATCAAGGACGACTTCAAATGAAGCAGACATAAATGAACGCCCTGTCAACGTCTCATGAGATAAGATCACTACACTCAAATTATTTCACTACATCCAGGATAGATAGATAGATAGATAGATAGATAGATAGATGCTAAGCTTAATGTAACACATAAGGCAACACGTAAACGAAGCATGTCTCTCAAATTCAAATCATTTCAGGACCTATATCATCGAGACAGAAGGCTAGTACCAGCTTGGGCGGTACATATACTCGAATGCTAGTTTCTTTGTGGCATTTTCACTGGCATGGTGCCCAACTCCTCTCCAAAAATATGCGGCAGTTTGTATTGTCAGGGTGTGATCTCTGCCTTGGTATTGAGAGAAGTGGTTTCATGCCTCTTCTAAAGGCATTGGCACGAAAATGACACAATCTACCACAGCCAAAATTTTGACACGGGTTACATTTCCTTCAGTTAAACTGCTCGGCCAATTACGAAGCACCTACTAATGATCAAAATTATTTCAAAATTCAAATTACTTTGTAACCAAATCAAGCGATGTACAAGAGAGAGAGAGAGAGAGAGAGAGAGAGAGAGAGAGAGAGAGAGAGATAGAGATAGAGGGGGTGTTGTAATGGTTATCTTCATAAGAAATGCACATGGCGACCCAAGTTCAAAATCCTGGACGAGGCTGTTTGCATTTCACGGAGCACTAATACCCTTGGGAAAAGTATGCACCCAACTATTCTTTTCCCTCCTGCTATGGGTAAACAATTAGGGCAGACTGGGCTCTTTAACCTTTTATAGGGCAACCAGCCTAGGAGTAGGAAAACTCTGAATTTAAACCTGGTAAATTCAACTTCAAAATTAATTTTGTGTTACATCGTGCTTGTGCCAGGAGATTGATGGAGATAATATGTATATATAATACTGTAAATGACGGGTAATTTCCAAGAAAAAATCTCAATATATTTCATTGCAAGAGAGATGTTTCTATCCTATTTGTTATCATGGGAGATTGGGTAACAGCAACTCTCCTTAAAATTCCAGCACCTGCCTCAATATTCTCGCAGACACCCACACACACACACAAATCATTTCTATTCATATCGATATCATAATTATTTGTGCATTTCCATATTCCTACTCGCTAATCGCTATTGAAGATCAAACGATAGAAAATCCTCAAATCTCCAGCTCTCTTCTCAGTAAAAAAAAAAATACCGTCCTCGACCCCGTCTTGTTTTGAAGAGTCTCAACATCCTCAAATTTCCAATATTTCCACCCTCTTCAGAGCTCCTGCGCAAGGTTCTGATATTTTTCTAATTGCTCTTTCACATCTTCATGCTGTCATCTATCTGACATGTTCCCTTATACATTGTTTTATTAATACATCCTTATTAGGTATTTTTATAGTTATTGTTATTTTCAGGGAGAAATTATTAGTTAAAATAACGTAGACAAAATAATGACGGTGATTTTCTTGATAATGTGGTTGATGTCTACAAACTTAAAGGAATATAAATCTTGCGGATGCACTGGCCCGTCAAACTGAACTTACAGCTAAACAATAAAAGAAGGAATTCAAAACAACTCTAAGTTTTCCAATCTGTTTAAAAAAAAAAGATCCAATCTAACTCCCTTCATATATATATATATATATATATATATATTAGTTATTTTATGATACTTGACATGAATTAATAATAACAATGGGAATGATGATGATGAGCGAAAAAAGTAGCATCTGAAGTTGTTTTAAAACTATCGTCAGTTTAAGGAGAGTTGAATTTAAACAAATAAAATAATACTAGTAATGATAGGGGATTTATTGATTATATATATATATATATATATATATATATATATATATATATATATATATATACCCAGAAAAATTGTGAACTCTAGAAGTCCGTTAATTTAAGTTTCCTGTGTTGTGTATACTTGCTCTGCTGTAGTAGCATAGAGCACTTTTTCTTGCAAAAATTTTATGATAGGTATTGTATTAAAGCAGGAAAAAAAAAACAGTAATAAGCAAACTAAACCTTGTCTTTTGTAATGCCTATTTACCAGAGAGATTTCTGCCAATATATATATATATATATATATATATATATATATATATATATATATATATATGTGTGTGTGTGTGTGTGTGTGTGTTGCGCGCTTGTGTTAAAATATTAAACAAATTTTTTTAATTCTACAAGTCTACGTCAAAATTTGATTTTACACAAAAAAAAGAAAAAAGAAAGAAAAAAAAAAAAACGCCAAGTACTAGCTTGTCTTCACTTAGTTCATAAATGGGAAAACTTTATTTACGAACAAGTTTTTGTTTGTTTTTGTTTTTGTTTTTTTACTTTAAACCGATAAAGAAAAAAATTGTTCTGAAATTTCTCACAAAAATAAATGAATAAATAAATAAATAAAAATAAGTCTATCAAAAAGGAAAAAAGTTTTATTTTGATACTATCGTGAGATTAAGAAAAAAAACACTCTTACTTACATCAGCCTCCTCGTAGACAAGTGATGGATTGGCGCCGACCATTGCAGCGGCGGTGACGGTGGCTACAGCCAAAAGACAGACGCTTGTATACAACGAAAGCATGGCTATCCGAATGATTGCTGCTCTTCTCAACCTTCCTGCAAGTTCTCTATTTCGGCTTCTGTTTACAACAACACCTCGTTGTAGACTGAGAGAAAGAAAAAGCTCTTCTCATCCGGTGCGTGTGTTGGTCTCCTCGAAGAGATTCCCACCCCCCGTTTTTTAATCAATTCAACTACTGCCGTGACAAATTGCTCAACCGCAGATTCAGCCTCTTTCGCACGTCCTTTAAAAAACGAGAGAAACTAAACGCATCGTGTGTGACTTCGATTGGCGGGGTATTTTTATTTTTATCTTTATTTAATTTTTTGGCTTGGCTTGCTTTGTTCTCGTAATCTCTCTAGCAAATAAAATGCGTTTTGGTGTTTCCTCGGATCGGAAGGTGGTAATTTACAGTCGATTTAGCTAAATATATATGCATGTGTATATCTATGTGTGTGCGCACGCGCATAGTAGTAGTAGTAGTAGTAGTGATTGTTGTTTTAGTAGTTGCTGTTGTAGTAGAGAGAGTTACACCGAAGTGGGAATCAGTGTTAAAGCTACATTTGATTGCGGCAGAATAAAGAATAGAAACATAGTTGCATTCCTTCAAACATAAAGTGTCGATGTATTTTACTCTTCATTCAGTGGCCATGTGGGGAAAGCACATGCGTGCGTCGTGTTGTATGCAAATTAAATCAACTTTTTTTATCTTCTTCCCTTTTTTTTTTCAACCACTCTAACTTTTAGATAAATTCTTTTTTTTTTTTTTTTTCATCCTGCTCGTTTATAGTGGATTAGCTTTGTATTTTTCTGACTTTCTTGTCTCTGCAAATTAATTTTGTATAGGACAACTCCAAATGGGTGAAACCTCGAGGCGAGTAAGTGTTAACCAGCCTAGAAGATCAGCATCCTGACTTTTAGCTAAATTAGAACACTGACCTTCGGCACGGATGGAAAACGCACAACTATTACAGCCACAAACATTTCTTCTGTGCCTCGATGTTTATTAAGCTAAACAAGTTAGAAGATGCCGAGATGATTGGTTGATTTTAACATTAGAGTAGCTTGTTTACAGTTATCTCCCCCCCCCTTCATTGCATCTCCATAATTACATTTAATGGGTTGTTGTTTTTTTGATTAATTTATTTATTTATTCTCAAGGTCCGATTGAATACGAATCATTTTTAAACAGTTCTATCTGATCTATAGATCAGACTCGAACAGGTACTACCACTCCGGTTTAGAGTGAACTTGGGAGTAAGAGCAATGAAGGGTTACACCACTCTCCCACCCCACCTACCACCAGATCTCTTGAACTGAAGCTTCACAATCAAATGCAGTCTTGTGTCAGACGAAGACACCCTCTTTTATAAGGGAGGAGGTTTCTTTCCTCTTTTATAAGGGAGGGAGTTTCTTTCCACTTTTTAAACAAGGGGGTTTCTTTCCTCTTTTTAAGGGTGGGGATTCTTTTCTCTTTTTTAAGGGTGGGGTTTCTTTCCACTTTTTTAAGGAAGGGGATTTCTTTCCTCTTTTTTAAGGGTGGGGTTTCTTCCACTTTTTTAAGGAAGGGGATTTTTTTCCTCTTTTTAAGGGGGGGGTTCTTTCCACTTTTGTAAGGAAGGGGATTTCTTTCCTCTTTTTTAAGGGGGGGGGCTTAACTCTCTGCAGAGGATACAGTCTGTATATTCTAAGAAAATCCGCATTCGAAATCTTCGCTTTTATGTGGACTCGAAACCATGTTTTCAGAATTATCTCCAGTTCCCAACCAATTTTGAACTTAAACCTTCATTGTAGGCATTTTTCGGGGATCTTCGGAAAGATTTGATTATTAATCAATTTTCCATCTTACACTTTTACTGTCTTCTCTAAAAGAACTAATATGTCCAACAATAAGACTTTCTGATTTGAACCGGAGCCTCCATCTAAATTTCAAAATCACCAATTATTTTACTTTTCCTATTTTTAAGAATAACCATTTACCATTTATTTGTAAGACTCAAATTATTATCACACTTTCAGCAACTTATTGTTCTGACTCAGTCAAATATATTTCTATTATAATTTCTATCCTTGCAAGTTTTCATATCAATAATAACTGGTGATTTTCACTGAAGTCCAAGTGACAACAAGACTCCTAAGCTCTCCAAGGCTCTTCTCTGTATTCTAACTGATCTGAACAGTGTCGCAAATTTTCCGGGAGACCAGGGTTCAATCCATGGTCGAGTCATACCAAAGACTCAAAAAATGGTACTTGATGCCGCTTTGCTTAGCACTCAGCACTATAAGGTAAGGATCAAGGGTAAAGTGGAACAATCCAGGGAGTGGTGTAGCGCCCTCCCCTACACCTCGGTGTAGTAGCTATTAAAAAGGGAGCCTTCGGGTCACCCTCGACTAAGGTCGCCATCTTTACTTATCGCACGTAAATACATTCTAATGCAACTTTATTCATGAAAAATATATTTACACAGTGAAAAAATAAGGCGGAGAATACACAAGGTTACTGTGTATAACAACGAAACAATTTCTAAGTTTTTCTATGTTCAGTGTCAACGAAGTTCAAGTGACTGCAAATCTTCTCAGTTCTCCAGGATTTCTCTCAGTATTCTGGTCGATCTCAGTTGTGCTGTGGTCTGGATGCTTACAATTCTTAAGTGGATCATCAGTTTTCCTAATTTATTTTCCAGATTATTTCAGATTGTTCTTAGTCTTCTACCTATTATTGGTATCACTGTTAGCTTCGTATCCTATAGTTTTTGTTTTATTTTTGTTTTGTTTTTGTTTTTTGTTTTTTTTTTGTTGTTTTTTTTTTTTGGTGGGGGGGTTGCTTGTTTTTTTAGATTTCTGGCAAAGTCCAGCTATTTATCCGATACCAAATGAGAGCCAAATCTCCTCTCAAGTCTTTGGTATTCTTCTAAATGTTCCAGCCGATCTTATAAGTGTTATGAATAATCTTAATTCCTTTCAAGTTTTTTTGAAAATTGTTCAAAGTGTCCCATCTATGATTGGTATCACTCTCATATTCTACAACTTTTTTAAAACTTTGGTAAAGTCCAGGTATTTCTTGAGTTTTTCTCTTTCCTTTATTTTAATTCGGTAATCTGCAGGAACGAAGAAGTCCATTTGATGCCATGTTTGTTTCACTTTATTGATTCAAATGAAGTTTTGATTTCTAGCTGTTTTTATCTGAAAATCCCAAAGAATTTTGTGAGTCTTTTTTTCCAGAGCATATTCTAATTTGTCCATATATTATTTGTCTGTATGGTCAATTTTGCACAATTCCCAGTGGATCACCTTCCCTACAAAGTCGTGTCTGCTCTTGTGGTTTTTCGTTAGTTGCATTCATTAATGTGCTTCACAGTCCCCCAATCCTTCTTTCTCTCTCTCTCTCTCTCTCTCTCTCTCTCTCTCTCTCTCTCTCTCTCTCTCTCTCTTTAACACGCGAGTCTTGTATATTCTAGCTTTTACATTAGTTCTTATTTGATTTTGTTTGGATATTCTTCGTATCCCTAAATTGCTGCGTCAACACATTCTTCAATGCTTGCAAGTCTTCTTTTGCTTCCTTTTGTTCTAACATAATCGTCTGTCTACATTATCTCCACGGTGTAAGCCCTTGGTATTGTTATTATTATTATTATTATTATTATTATTGCTTTGGTTTGGTTTTGTTTGGTGAAGTGAAATTGAAAGGCAGAACCCGCAGATTGCTGCCTCCAATGAGCTAACCGGGGTTCGTCATTCAAAGAAACAACGAGTGGCGTGCTACATATGAAGGCGGAACAGCTGGCGTTTATGTGAATCCAGCAGCCGTCCCCAGCTGGGTAAAAAACAGGTGGTGAGCCGAACGAACGAGAGAAATGAAATGTGACAACGAAGCTGTGAGGATTGAATTCCTTTCACAGCGACACCAAAAGGAAAGAAGAAAGAAAGGAGCAAGAAGTGACAAGCGAAATGACCTAACTCAAAGTTCAAAACGAGCACGAATGGGTCTTGCGTATGGAGTACCGGAAGAATAGAAAAAACGGAAGCATGGGCGTCCTTGGGGGCGCAATTTATAGGTCACGCGTCTCGTCTCAGATGGGACGGGGTTTGTGACCTATGCAAATTTCCGCCAGCCAGCCAGAGGACTGGTATAAAAGGAGTAATCTCAGCATTGTTGTTGTTGTTACATTTGTTGCTTCACAGTTGGACTGAGCGAAACCAGTGTATTGACATGACAAGTAAGGGAGAAGAGAGAGAGAGAGAGAGAGAGAGAGAGAGAGAGAGAGACGACCGGTAGCAAGCAGTTAAAAGGGTTCATTTGGTTTAGTTTTGTTTGATTTTATGGCATATCAACCATTATAGGTTATTTAATGCCAAATCCTCTTTATACATATATATTAGATATATAGGATTTGGTCTGGTTGGCTTTTATGGCATATCAACCATTGTAGGTTTTTTAATGCCAAATCCATTTTATACATATATATTAAATATATAGGATTTGGTTTGGTTGGGTTTTATGGCATATCAACCATTGTAGGTTATTTAATGCCAAATACTCTTTATACATATATATTAAATATATAGGATTTGGTCTGGTTTGGTTTTATGGCATATCAACCATTGTAGGTTATGTAATGCCAAATCCTCTTTATACATATATATCTAATATATAGAATTTGCTCTGGTTGGCTTTTATGGTATATCAACAATTGTAGGTTATTTAATGCCAAATCCTCTTTATGCATATATATTAGAGGTGCCCTTGGTGTAATGGTTATCGTCGCAGGATATGGACACGGCGACACGAATTCAAATCCCGGACGAGACTGATTGCATTTCACATTGCACTAATACCCTTGGGAAAGGTATGAATCCAATTATTCTCCCTGCAGCTATGGGTAAATAGTAGGGCAGACTAAGTTCTTCAACCTTGGTGAGGCAACTAGTCTAGGAGAAGGAAAACTCTGAATTCAAACCTGTTAAACTCCGCTTAAAAAATTGACCTTGTGTCATATCCTGCCCGAGCGAAGGGGTTGGGTAAATATGATATATTAGATGTATAGGATTTGGTTGGGGTGGTATTTATGGCATATCAACCATTGTAGGTTATTTAATGCCAAAACCTCTTTATTCAGATATATTAAATATATAGGATTTGGTTTGGTTGGGCTTTATGGCATATCAACCATTATAGGTTATTTAATGCCAAATCCTCTTTATACATACATATTACATATATAGGATTTTTAACACATTTTGTAAACGTTTATAAACGAGTCAAAGCTTATTTGTTTGCACACAGTTAAATGATTTCCAATTGTTATGTATCACTAACTATTCAATTAAATATCAGTCATTCCTTTATACACAGTTAAATGATCAAACTGTTCTATTTCTAACAATTCAACTTAGCGTAAGTCATTTGTTTGCTTTCAGTTCAAATGTCAAAGTTTTATTTTATCCATAGATAGGACCCTATCAGGTGCTACCACTCCGGGATAGTGTAGACTTGGGAGCAATGACAATGAAGGGATAATCTGTATTCCCCCAAATCTCTAGTGTTACCGGAGCCTCACCATCAGTTTGTTTTGTGTCATATCCAGGACACTCGTCTTACCCTTCTGCTGAGATGCAGTCGGTGTATCAACTGGGCTGTTGTATTATTATTATTATTAGTTGTAGTAGTAGTAGTTTCAAATTTTCACACCAGTATTAACTGGTGGCTTTCATTGAAATGAATGACCGCAAATTTCCTCTATTCTATAGGACTCCTCCCAGTATTTATACCAATCTCAGTGCATGATATGACATAAAGTCAATTTTTAAACAAAGTAAAGTTCGTTTGAATTCAGAGTTTTCTTTCTCCTAGATTAGTTCCTTTACTAACACTAAAGAACTCAGTCTGTCCTACCATTTACCCTTAGTGGGTCTTTTCCAAGGACATAAAAGCAAAAAGTCTCAAAAGAAAATTTCAACTCTAGTCACCGATTCAGTTTCCTTCTACAATAACTAAGCGCGCACATCTGATCTCAGTAGAGTGCTGTGTGGTCTGGACTATTCCAATCCTTCCACTGATTTCCACTTCTCCCAGTCACTTTTTTTTTGTTCTTTGGGATCAAGTGTTATTGATATTATTATCATCTTCATATTCCATAGTTTTTGGTTTTGTGGGGGTTTTATATTGTTGTTTTTTGGAGGGGACGGAGACGAGGAGTTGGGGTTTTTTTTTGTTTTTTTCCAATTTTCTGCTAAGGTTTCGATTTGGTTTCTTTTGATTTAATGGTATATCAACCTGGGTGGGTTATTTAATGCCAAAGCCATTTTTGCAATGGAATAACAGTAGGGGTATTATTTAACCCACAGTTAGGAGAATTAGAAGGTTCATACCTTTCCCAAAGGAATTAGTCCGAAAGTGAATGTAATAGTACAACTAGAGTTCGAACTCACTTACTACGAAGTCACTGCCCAGCAAGCAAGCCACTACACCAAGGGAACTCCATCCTTTCTGGCAACGTCCAACTATTTATCAAATGTTTTGCTTCCTTTCAAATCCGCTTAATGATCTGCTAAGAGACATAGACATTCATCATTATCATCATCAAGACGTGCCAATAGTACAGATTCTTTTGACTCTCTCTCTCTCTCTCTCTCTCTCTCTCTCTCTCTCTCTCACGTCCTTATCAGTCGTCGCTCTTGTCAAGTCCTTTAGGCGGCATTCAGTGTCCACACAGAGCTAATGTATGAAAGTTTTGCTGATCGGTAAACAGTGGTGTGTCTGTGTGTAGAAGTCTTTGCTTCACCAACAGTGTTCAACGTGTCATGCTCGTCTTAGATGATTTGTGAGATGGAAGGTAAGTGGTCGTACAGCCGCAGTTTAGCAGGGTGCTGCCTCCAACATTTAGTCAAAACAGCATGTAGTATTCTTGAATAGTTCCGATCTGGCTTTTTCTCAAACTGTTTCATTGGAGCAAATCATTTTAGTGTGAAACCATTTTTATTAGATCTACTGACGTTCTTAGAACATAATCTAAGCCGATTGTTAATAGAAAAGGTGCCAATGTATTTCCTTGCCAGACTACAGTGACAATCACAAAGAAATCAGTCTCCATCAAGTGAGCAAACTATTGCCTATGTGTCTTTGTAGAAAAATTATTTATCAAGACATAATAAAATTTATTTTTAAAATTAGAACGAGAAATTATTTTTTTCTTAGCTAACTTTCATAATTCAGCTTCAATTTGCAACAACAATAATAAAAATTCGACATTTACTTCTTTTTAATGGAGTAGAAAGTCTGAAAACTGAAAAAGCTATAAAATATCCTAACAATGGCAGTGTAGCGAATGTAATATTTGTGAAGAAAAAATTGTTTTTAATATCATCGTTCTGTACTCGGTAATTTCCAGTGTTTGCCGGACATTTGAGTGCTTCGTAATTTCTCGACCTGAAAAGAAAGAATTTCATTTTCTATTATTTTCTTTCTTTTTCTTTCTTCAAGGAAGTCATTTTGCGCCTTAAGTTCGACAATCTTTTAAATCACAACTCTTATATATTTTTATATACAATGTATCTCCAAAGGGAAATTTTTTTAAACTACCAATCAATAAGGTGTTTTAGCGCAGCTCATGATTTTAATATTGTATAGCAGTGGCATTGACCTTAAATTAAAAAAAAATGCATCATACTTCGTTAGTTAGTATTTAGCAAGGTGTGTGAAAGTGGAAATGTGCATAATGCACTGGTCGTTTTGTCCTAAGTTCAACAATTGAAAAGACAATCTGTTTATGTGCAAATTCTGCAGCAACTCTTTCACGAAGACTTTTCTAATATTTCATCAAGCCACAAGGTTCTTTAAGGAAGAGACGTTTTAGTCGTGTGTATTGTTACGAGTTGTCCCAACGTTTTAAATCGAGAAAAAATATCCACGAAAGACGATCCTAAATCTGAACGACTTTTTACGTCAATAGACAATGAACAACATTGAGAAAAGGCATATTGCTGCAATATTTCAGCTGCGTTTGCTAAAAGATTAAAAAAAGGAACCGTTTCACTAGCAGTCAGTAGAGAGTTAATCTCCCTTCTCTCTGAGTTTGACCCCTGCCAACATTTTTTATCATTTTTCTTCTTTTTTTTTAAAGTTTTTTTTTTCCCCAAAAAACTAGAATCCACCCTGAATGTCAATTTCAGAGGATCGAAGAAAATGCTCTTCCCAACCATGACTCCTGCACACTATCTCTTCAAAATAGAAAGAAATGCGGAGGTTGGTGAATCAAAAGAGGTGAGAAATGTTCTGTTTAAGGATATGAACCTCATTAAATAGAGAAATAAATTTTTTTTGAAAAAAACTCGATTTGTAAAGAGACACAATAAGTATCTCTCTCTCTCTCTCTCTCTATATATATATATATATACATCAACCCATCCGTACGAACCGAATGAGACACATCGTTGATTTTTAAGCGTAGTTTAACAGATTTGAATTCAGAGCTTTTCTTCTCCTAGGCTGGTTGCCTAACCGAGGTTATAGAGCCCAGCTTGTCCTATTATTTACCCATGGCTGAAGGAAGAATAATTGGATTCATACCTTTCCCAAGGGGATTAGTGCTATGTGAAATATAAACAGTCTCATCAAGGTTTTGAACTCGTACCAAGTTCCATTACCCTACGAGCACACACACACACACACACATATAGAGAGGGAGAGAGAGAAAGAGAGAGAGAGAAAGAGAGAGAGATAGAGGAATCAAAATAAATCTTCCCTCTGGTCATGGTAATTCAATTCACAATATAATTCCTGTACTTAAAAAAGAAAAATATATATCTATATCCTTGCCCTTGAGGTCTTTATAATTACACGGATGCGTATTTCTAATCCTCTTGGGAAGACGTGGACCGGGAGGTGACCGTGTCCTCTGGAAAGAGTACGGATATAACTTACAAGACACATTCAGGTTAATTGGCCGCGCAATTACCATGACTAGTTGATTTGACGTCACTCGTATGCGATATGAACTGTTGGCACAGTTGTAGAGTTTCGGCTGTGCAATTTGTGGTCGCTGGTTCGATTTACCGAGGTGGAGATCACAGTATACACTGCTAAGGAAACCTAATAAGGTCGAAACAGCAGTCCAGTGTTTGCGTAAGTGTTCGCCGGGTTTTCTTGTCATGTTAATTCAATTCAAAAAAACAGTTTTTCGTATAAACGATATCTAACCATCGGTTAAAAGTTTGTTAGATACTGATTTTCGCTTTTGATTAATGGAATATCAACCTTCGTGAGTTATTAATGCCAAAACTATCCCTGTTGGAGAATAGTAGTGCTATTATCTAACCCCTAACGGGAGTTATAACGGAGGTCATACCTTACCCAAGGGTAAAGTGAACGTAACAAAGTGACTGGAGTTTGATCTCGCTTACTATGATGTAGTCCAACACATCAGCCACGGCATCACTCGGAAACTCTGTCTTATATTTATGATGCATCTATAGATAGATTGATAAATACCAAAGTCTGTTCATATCTCATTTATCTGATATTGTTACGTTTCACTGATTATTTATTGTAATTTTTAATGCTCACTTTTAAAATTTTTCTCAATAACACTTCCGGTCATAATTTTTTTCTAAAATTACAAACAGCTATATAATAAAGTAGATGAAATATTAGGAGAGGGAAGAAAAAGAAAAGAAAAAGTGAGAGGTAGAACAGATATGATAATTATATATATATATATTTGTATACATATATTTAGTCATCCACAGACTGACTATTTCGTTGCATCACAACTCTTCAGTGTGGCTAAACACGCAGGACACTTCAAGCTGGGATCGAAACCCACCTTACTTTATGCTAGATATGGTATCTAACCGCTCAGCCGTTTCGGCGACATACGTCAGCTCAGGAATTATAACACATTTCTACTAGCTTTCGTATGTTTACATTTTGCACAATCGGATACCAGAGAGCTTTGTTCGTTGGAAGAAAACACGTTCAGCTTTTAAGCATTAAGTCACTCGATTTTGAAATAGAACGCCACTAACAGAAATAAAATATTAAAAGCTTTCTCATTTTTCAAAATTCACATTATATAAAAAATGATATATTTTTAAATAAGTAGGTCCACGAAGAGATTTGAATTTATTCATTTTGTTCTTACATACGTGTTATATATGTGTATATTTCCAGCTTGTTGCTTTCGTCAGAGAACACATATGGCACAAGGCCTTGGTAATGGGGTACTCAATGAGATTTGAACTCACTCTTATTTTCAGTTTGAATGTTTTTTCTTTTCGTTGTGGGTTTTATGTAAAGGTTATTCTCCCTTTTTCTTAGAGTGTGTTTACTT
Organism: Sepioteuthis lessoniana; assembly: GCA_963585895.1. Classification (NCBI taxonomy): domain Eukaryota; kingdom Metazoa; phylum Mollusca; class Cephalopoda; order Myopsida; family Loliginidae; genus Sepioteuthis; species Sepioteuthis lessoniana. Next base: position 318,302 of record OY757917.1, read on the forward strand.
TCATCTGCTTTACACTTCTTTGATATTTGTCGTTGTGTGTGTGTATGTGTGTGTGTGTGTGCGTTGGGGTGGTTTTGGTTTTCACTAATAGTTATAGGAATTTTTTGTGTTTGTGGTTGTATGGTTTTAAATTTACTGGTAACTCCTTTTTTTCATAGTTTTTATCTGTGTATATGTATACACATACCTGTGTGTGTGTGTGTGTGTGTGTGTGTGTGTGTGTGTGTGTGTGTGTGTGTGTGTGTGTGTGTGTGTTTCCAGCTTAATGTTTTCGTCTGAGAACATTTCTGGCATAAGGTCTCGTTAATGGGTATTCAATGAGTCAATGAGATTTTAACTTACTCGCGTTTGTAGTTAGAATGGTTTATTAATTACTTATGTTTTTTGTATGTATGTATGTATGGATGGATGGATGGATGTATGTTTCCGTTTGTGTGTGTGTATGATTCATGTTTTATTTTACTTTGGTTTAAATTTATCTATAAAATTCCTTTCCTTTATTTGAAGTAGCGTGTAGTTGTTGGTTTGATAAATTGGCATTATTTTAAATTTACCTCTGCTACATTGGTATAGGTGTTTTGAAACACTTGATTTTCTGTTTTCTTCTATTTTGATATTACTCTTGTGTAGTAATGACCTTGTATTATTATGTGTTGACGCCATGTATATTTCTTTGCATTCGCTACATTCAATTATGCAGACTTCGTTTTTTGAGTTGCAGCTTAAGTTTTTATTTATTTTGAATTTGGTTTCCAGGTTTTTAAAGGTATAGGATTTACCTTCTATAATTATATCACATATTTTGTATCGTTTATTTGGTAACTCCTTGTGTTGTGTTTTCTCCGAATGTAGAAGTGAGTATTCTTTTCAGATTTTTGGGTTGTCTCTGGCTGATTTCTTTCTTGTTTTCAATTTCTTCCAGATTTTTTTATTATTTCTGTGAATAGGTCTGGATTATTTTTGTTGTAGGTTGTGACGTATGCTAGGGGTTTTTCGTTGTTATGTTTTTTCGGGTTCCTTAATTCTCTTTGGGGTATTTTTTCTGCTAATTCCAACCCTTTATTTATTAGTGTTGTTGGATATCCTCTCTGGTGTAGGGTTGTGTGTAGGTCTTTAAGACGTGTTTTTTTTTTGGGGGGGTAGGTTTTTATCGGTGATTATTGTGTGTATTTTACGTGCTAGTGTGCAAGGGATGGATTTTATACAGGTTTTAGGGTGGAGGTATTGTTGGGTGTCTGTTGGTTTGTGGTAGATATCTGTGATGATTTGGCCATTGACGTTTTTTTATAAGAATGTCTAAAATGGTAATTTTTTTAAAGCTGTATTTCATAGTAAATCTTATTTTGGGGTGTAGGTTTTGTAGTAGGTTGTGCAATTCGTTGATGTCTCCCCCACCCTAGATGACAGATAAAATTAAATATAATTTAGAAGATAAAACATCACATATTTAATCCCCTAATGATGGTTTAATGTAGCAACCGAAACATTTAATGTTGGTAAATACTTCAACTATGAATGAAATCATCTTCTGAATACCTTTTTTTTTCATTGCGTCGAAATGTTTTTTCCACACATACAGTGTGCCCAGTTGACTCGAATTTGCTGCTCAGTAGACCAAATATGAAAACAAATAAAGTGCATGCAAGAAATTAATCATTTGAAATGACAATTTACACATCGCTCTCTCTCTCTCTCTCTCTCTCTCTCTCTCTCTCTCTCTCTCTCTGTATATATATATATATATATATGTATATATCATCATCATCATTATCAGAGGGTCACTATTACTAACATGAATTTTCGTAACGATCGTTCTTATAAAAATAAAACGTATCTTTAGCTTATATTATAGTTCTGTCTCTTCATATCTTTTCAATGCTGACAATATCTACAAATCACACTCACCAATTTTGAAAACTAGATACTGAATACACGGTAGAAAGTTAGAAAATTGATGATGGTAGAAACTTTTGCAGACAAAATACTTACACAATTATATATATTCAGACATACGTACACATATATTAATAAACGTGTGTGAATATGTGTGGTAGTAATCGAGTTTGTTTTTTTACATTGCTTTTTTCCTCTTGATACTTTAATACCTCCATATATATATATATATATATATATATATATATATATATATATATATATATATATATATATCCCAAAAATAATTGGATGGTGTTGTTTCGGATCAAATGCTACAAAAATACCTGGCTGGTTTCAAACAATATTTTTCTTCACACTTTCTCTTTTTTTCCTCTTTATTTTCTTCATTTTTTCTTTTTCTTTTCTCCTTTTTTCTTCCTCTTTTCGTTCTTACATATACCTTATTTCCATAATCCCTTTCTCCACGTTTTTTATTGCTTTTTCTGTTTTTCTTTCTTCATTTTTTTTTCATTCTGTTTTCCTAATTTTCTTCTTTCTCTTCATTTTAGCTTTCTTTCATTTTTCTCTTCTTTTCTTTGCCACTTTCTCTTTTTATTCAATCCTGTCTTCCTTTATTTCCCTTTTCTTACTTTCTTTCTCTCCTCTCTTTTCCATCTTTCTAAGAACTATATCTTCGTTATTTTTTCCTTTTTATTTCCATCTTTTCTTTCTTCCTCTTTCTCATTTTCCTCTTTTCTCTTCATCCTTCGTTTCTCTTTTTCTTTCTCTCTGTCAATCTAATTTCCTCGTTTCTTTCTATTTTCTTCAATTTTTCTCCCCTCGTTTTGCCCTTCTTGTTTAATCTTTTTTCTTTCTTTAGCGCAGAAGGAATGCCAATAAATATTCATGCTTCTAGACAGATCAGCAGACCCGCAAGAAAAGTTTGTCACAGAATCAACGAAAACAGCAACTGGTCTCTCTCTCTCTCTCTCTCTCTCTCTCTCTCTCTCTCTCTCTCTCTCTCTCTCTCTCTCTCTCTCTGACAGATTATGGTGGGGGGAAAACATTAAAAAAATACATCCTTCTCTTTGATCCTCAAATTCAGAAAACTGTTTAATGCACGTTTGCCTCTAAAATGAAGGCCTGCACAAACAAGTTGGAAAAGATGCCATTTCATTTGATTAATCGTTTATCAATTCAAAGTGACGTTCGATAAAATGATTTGTCTTTCTCTTGTTTCTCTATCTTTCTCCCTCTCCTCCTCCTCCCTTTTCTCCTCCTTCCTTTTCTCCTCCTTCTTCTTTCATCTCTGTTTTTTGTCTCAAACCGTTTTCCTTTTTCTTCCTCTCTAAAATCTTCCTCTTCAGTCTTCTCTTCTCCTAATTTTCTTCTTATTCTCTCTCTCTCTCTCTCTCTCTCTCTCTCTCTCTCTTTCTTTATTCTACCCCTTCTTTTTTTCTTTTTATTCCTTTATTTCTTTTTATTTTTTTTCAATCCCTCAGATTTTTGTATTTTTCTTCTTTCCTCCTCATCTCATCTTTATTTGTATCTCTTCCTATCCCTCCTTTTCTTTTCATTTTCTTTTCTTTTTTTTTTTTTTTTTTCTTCTTTTTTTCTTCTCTCGCTAACCTATCTCTTATTTCCGCTATTCCCTCTCCTTTAAACTACCGCTTTCCTCTTTTCTCTTCCCCAATCGTTCAAATTCCTAAACTCTTTCTCCTCCCACTTTTCTATCGTCAACATCCTCCTCTTCACCTTTCCTCTCTATGTCCTTCTCATTTCCCCCTCTTTCAATTATCATATCTACTTTTACCTCTATTTTATTTCCAATTATTTCTTTTCCGTTAACCAGCAAAGATTGTACTTCACTCTCTTTCCCTATTAACTCGTTTCTCACATTTCTCTTCCTCTAAAAAGATCTCTCTCTCTCTCTCTCTCTCTATATATATATATATATATATATATATATATATAATATATATATATATATATATATATACTGTACTTCTTCCTCTTTTCCTTCGACTTACGATCCAGTTGCGCTGAAAGCATCGCTTCCTGTCAGTTTAGTAGCCATAAGCCTGCCTTGTCTCTTAAATGAGTGACCATTTAAGAACAACACATATTGTAAGCCACCTGATGTCTGTCTAAAGAAGATTGACTTTGGCATAAGATTACCCAACAAGGGTTGATATGTCGTAAAACGAACGAATCTTTTCCACCTTCTTGACGAACACCCTCCTCTTTCTCATCGTCTTTCCTCCTCTAACTACTTCTTGTCTCCACACTTCATTTTTATTTCTTCCTTCCTTTCTTTCTCTCTCTTCATTGAATTTTCTTCTTTTTCCCTTTTTCTTTCGTTTTTTAAAAAATTCCTTTGACGTATTTTCACCCAAATTCCTCCTACGTTTCACATTTTCGATCAATGACAAAATAATTTTTCTTCAACGTCGAATTCATTGTCACTTGTTTTCCAGGTACATAACAGAAACACTGATTCGGTCTGACACAGCTTTCGCTCTCTCTCTCTCTCTCTCTCTATATATATATATATATATATATATATATATTTCCATATCTCTCTCTCTCTCTCTCTCTCTCTCTCTCTCTCTCTCTCTCTCTCTCTCTCTCAGCATAAGTTCTGACAATTTTCCAACCGTGAGAATAAAATTATATACCTAAATTGTAACATGTCACGTGGTCAGTGTAACAAGGTCCTGCAAAGATATCCGCACAGAAATGTACAATGTCTGTGTGAATTTTACATTTTGTTGTTTTGACATTCAAACAGTTGAAATCATTTTGTTCTGGTACTTTTGGGCGCAGATTTTCTAAACACGGAGATAATAATAATAATAATAATAATAATAATAATAATAATAATAATAATAATAATAATAATAATATCATCCCGGCCAGAAGACCAGACCTTATTATAATCAACAAAAAAAAAAAGAGAATTTGCAAAATTGTCGACTTTGCTGTCCCGGCGGACGACAGAATAAATCTGAAGGAATGTGAAAAGAAGGTTAAGTACCTCGACCTTGCTAGAGAATTAAAAAAGCTGTGAAACATGAAAGTGACGATTGTGCCAATTGTGAGTGGTGCTTTTGGCACAATAACTAAAGGTTTATTAAAAGGCCTGGAGGACTTGGAAGTTGGTGGACGGGTAGAGACTATCCAAATGACAGCATTACTGAGAACGGCCAGAATCCTAAGACGAGTCCTGGAGACTTGGGGAAACTTGCTGTCACTCATGCTCCAGTGAAAAACTATCAGCTAACACTGATGTGAAAAACTCTAAAGGAGTAAGTAATAATAATAATCCCTAGTAAAAGGTTACTGATATTGCTAACCCTAATAAAAGGATGTGAAATAAGTAAACTTTCCTTAAAAATATTTAAAATAAATCAAATCCATATCGATGAGTATCTTCTTTATAATCTGACTACCGTGTCTTTTATGTATTTGGTTGATCATATATTATTATAAATTCATCACCTCATTATTCACTTCTCAAAGTATTTTCTGGAGCTTTTTATGACGCTTCCTTTCTGATAGAATATTTTTTCAACCCAAAAAGAATTATTTTGTTTTTAAGGAACTTTTTCGATAACAACTAACCAACATTTAACAGCAAAATTCATCACATATTGATGATTTTGCCATTCCAGTTCAATCATCGTTTACCGCATTCGCAGAATAAAGACAGACATTGCGATGAAGCAAAGTTACCAGTGGTTTGGTTTCTTTGTTTAATGGCATATCAACCTTTGTAGGTTATTCAATGTCAAAGCTATTCTCCTAGAAGAACAGTAGTGGTACTATTTAACCCATAGCTGGAAAGATCAGGGGGTTCATACCTTTCCCAAGAGTATTTGCCCGAAAGTGAACGTAATAGCGCGACTGGAGTTCGAACTCGCGTACTACGATTCTGCAGTCCATCGCTTGAACCATTACACCACGCAAAGTTACCAGTCAGCTTTCTTGTCAAGGAAACGTCCCTCTTACTCTCCTATTTCATTCAAATGAACCATTTTCTGGCTACAAATAGATTTGGATTGGTTTCTTTGTCCAATGGCATATCAACGTTTGTGGGTGATTTAATGCCAGAGTGATCTTACTTGAAGAACAGTAATGATACTATTTAACCCACAATCGGGGAGGGGGAATAAGGTGTTTCATACCTTTCTCCTGTGTATTTGTCCGAAAATGAACATTATAGCGTAGCTAGAGTTCGAACTCGCAACGATATCGAAGTGCAGCACGTTAGCTTTATCACCACCACCACGACTGGCACCATGCATAAAGAGATTGTTAAGAATTCAATACATTGTCAGAAAGAATCCCTTTTGAATTCCATCAAACAAAGCAAATAACTCTTACCTTGATTCTGTTTAGTTTGACATGTTAAAGCCTGGAATCTTCTAAATCTTTTATGTCTTGTAAACGGCATATTGCAGTTAATTGGTTTCTCAAGCAATGAATATATGAGTAAGCTTTGAAAGACATTTCTCAAATCATATATATATATATATATATATATATATATATATATATATATATGATAAACACATACATATATAATACATACATATACACGTGAATGCAAATAACATAGAATTATGGTGTTTTAAACAAGATGGAACCATCTCCTCTTTAAGCGGCAAGTCTTAGAAATTAGAAGACCAGTTCTCATACCTCAGCGGCAATATCTCATCTACTGAAAATTATGTCAACATATGCAGAAGTATAGACTTCTATTGACAGGCTGATGATGATATGAAAGTTTGATCTTTCTGATAAAAAAAAACAGAATTTTTTTCAATCTATGGCTGTGTATGTATTACTGTATTGTCTGACTAACTGGCCTCTTACGAAATGGAGAACTCTCTCTCTCTCTCTCTCTCTCTCTCTCTCTCTCTCTCTCTCTCTCTCTAAATATATATGCAATATATATATAATATTTAAACATGTTATATATATATATATATATATATATATATGTGTGTGTGTGTGTGTGTGTGTGTGTGTGTGTGTGTGTATGAGTATCTATTTTTCTCTAGTTGAGAAAATTCTTCGGAAAAAATCAGAACGGCTTTGGGAGAAATTGATCAACATCTTCCAAAACTCTTACAATTCATTTATTCATCGAAATATTATTTGCAAAAAATCTTGAGTCAACACTATCGTTTTGTAGATTTCTCCAAGGTATTTGATTCAATACACAGAGAAAAAAAAATGGATCAAATTCTCTCAGCAAAGAAACTGTTGCCGCTTTAATGATATTCAATAAAAATACGAAAGTAATGGTTCACTTATCCAATCGGGACTCACACTTCCCTGATATTGTCGCTGGAGTCTTACAAAGTGATATAGTTGCATCTTATATATATATATACTGTGCCTTGATGACGTACTTAGAATATCAATAGATCTAATGAAGGAAATTAGCTTTACACGAGCAGAAAGCCAAGAGCAAACTATCCTACGCAAACTATCCTACTGAAACTATTACGGATGCAGACTATGCAGATGATCTAGCGCTTCTTGCAAATACACCTCCCTAAAAGCCGAATCCCTGTCGTATAGCCTGGAACAGGCGGCAAGATGTATTGGCTTTTATGTGAACTTAGATAAAACAGTATTCATATGTTTTAAAAAAGGAATAATCTCTGCATTAAACGACAAACCTAAAAAATAGTTAGCCATTTCACATACCTCGGCAGCAATATCTTTTCTACTGAAAGTGATGTCAATATACGCATACCTAATGCATGGACTGCTACTAACACATTATCGACGATACACGGGGATCTAATCTTTTTGATAAAATAAAACGGTAATTCTTCCAAGCGGTAGATGTGTCAGTACTATTGTATGGCTGCACCACCTGGACTCTAACAAAGCACTAGGTCAAAAAGCTCGATGGTAATTACACAATGATGCTACGTGCCATCTTAAACAAATCTTGGAAATAATACCGAACAAAACAACGGCTTTACGGTCACTTTTCTCCCATCTTACAAATCATCCAAGATGAACAGGGCACGCTTGTAAAAAGCCGGGAGGAACTCATAAGCGAACTTCTCCAATGGGATCCTACACATGGACACATCAGTGATAGCCGATCAGCAAAAACACATATTAATCAATATTGTGTGGACACTGGACTCCGTCTTGATGACTTGCTAAGAGTAATAGATTATAGGGACGGATGACGATAGTGAGTCAAGGGGATCTGTTCTAGTAACACGATTTGATGATAATAATTATATATGTATATATGTATGTATGGCGTTATGGTTAACGTGCAGGACTGCGACGTGAAAATGTCAGGATATTGATGGATAAATTGGTAGAAGCAGTAGACATCAGAATTAGAATTAATTACTTTACTTATAATACACTGATCCATTATATGGACTTATAAAATGTATATCTTTGTATACCTACGCGAATAGAAAGCCAATAGAATTATATATATATATATATATATATATATATATATATATATATATATATATATATATATATATATATATATAATGAAGGTCTCATAGCATGTAAGAGACGTGTAATCTAATGAGATTGAATCACTAAGTCTTATTGCATAAATGTACAAACTTCCTTGTGAGTTTCTTCATCTTCAGATATGAACGCTGCAGAAGACTCTGTCGTTTAACCCCATCACAAAAACTATCAGATACAAAACTGCCATATAACATACATTGTAGAAAGCTGATTCCACGATGGGAAATCGCAAAAAGAAATATTAAGCCGAAGATTTTCAGAGGATAAAGGTAAAAATCCATGGAACAAGCACAATTCATGACAACCACTTCCTCATTCAGCCAAGTGACTTTTAAAAGAATTCAAATAAGATAAATAAGAAAATAAATAAGTGATTAAATCAAAATACTTGGGTAAAATTGGCAAAACTTCAAAATGGTAACATGGTTATTATTAAAGATAAAAGATCGAGTGTCGCTTTTATTAAAGTTTAAGAGAATTATTTGTGTCTAAATGATATTTTATTTGTTTTTCTCATTTATTTACTATTTATTTACCACTGTTTCTACTGAATCTGATTGACGAAAGATAAATTTGGGTTCGTTCCAAGATTTTGGATATCCTCGTAAAAACCTTAAAAATTAAAGTATTTCGAATAAATATTTGATTTTATTATTTTTCAGACTTAGAGAAGTGGAATACTTACTAAAATTCTTAACCAAAAAAATGATTCTAAGTTTCTTTTTGTTGAGCCGGTCCTGCTTTTAGATGAAAGGAATTCCCTTTTACGAGTACAAAATATTAGTAAGTTAATTAATAAGTTGAATAAATTCAACTAAATTGATTAATTAAATGATGAAGATAGAATTTTGTTAAAAGAAAAGCTGTTAGCCCCACAAACGCCCTCATCGTCCCGATAGAAAGTAAAATAAAGATAGACATAAAAGGGAGGAGGAGGAGATAAAAGGCGGGGAAAGAGACAAGACAGACAGAGAGAGAAAGAGGGTGGTTTACTTTGGTTTGGTTTATTTTACGGTATATCAAAAACTTATGGGTTATTTAATATCGAAGTTTAACTCCTTTGTAAATGTTTGATTATAAAATCCTGAGATTTTCAACATTTGAAGGCAAATCATTTTAAATCGCACATTTTGTATCATTTGTTTGCACATAGTTAAAATGGTTTTGGGCGTTCCTATCCCACAGTAATAATGTTCAAACACCACACACTCCCCAGAAGCCCAGAACATATCCAGGACACCTTTTTTTCAATTAGTGCTAAATAAAAAAAAATTCTTTTATCACCAAATAACGACTGAACATTAACAGGATTGCTATGGTTTTCTCTGATAAAGTGGTTGATCTATGTACGAAAAACATTAAGATTAAATAAGTGGCATGTTAGTGAGACTAATGCAAGAATTAAGTGTTTTGTTTATTGTCAATGCTGAAGATGCTATTTCCCAATAGGCAAGAGAATTACATAAAGGGTTTTATGAAAGTTTTTAGCTTTGATTAAGCAACAAATCTAAAGGAGGTGTCCTCGTGATGTAAGGGTTAACGCGCTGCACTACGGAATCGTAGTAAGCGAGTTCGAACCCCATTTGCGCTATTACGTTCACTTTCGGGCAAATACCCTTGGGAAAGGTATGAACCCTTATCCCCCCCCAGCTATGGATTAAATAGTACCACTACCATTCTTCTAGGAGAATGGCTTAAATAACCTACAAAGGTTGATATGCCATCAACACAGAGAAACCAAACCAAACAAATTTAGAAGAAAAACTCTGAATTCAAAACTAGCTTTACTCCGCTTAAAAATTGACCTTGGGTCCCATTCTGTTTGTGTAAATGCATTTGTCTGACAAAGACTAGAGAGTGTGTGGAAATCAGTAAGGCTCGAACTCAATACAGTAGCTATGACCTGAGAAACCTGTTTGCTAGCCTTGACGCTACGGCAAGAAGGTAAATTGAATTTGGAGAAATAAGAAACAAAGAGCATAAAACTTAAAGGCGTAATGGAAAAAGAAAGTAGGCAAGAATCATAATGACCCCCCCCCAACCCCAATCCGTAACCATGACAAACGGCATATTACTTTTGTAATGTTCAGTGCCATACGTTAAATAGGTAATCAATACATTTGTGTCAACGAACGAAGATCGTATTAAATGGATCGGGTTTCTTTGATGTTAATGGACATAATAAATTTCACTATTTTGGAAATGTTTTATTGTTGGTATTTGACGTACTTTTTAAAAATTTCATATTTCTTTCTTTTATTCCTTCGTTTGCCTGAGGCTGTGTTAATGTGTGTCTATTCAATATATGAATTTGCGTCACAATGCCTTTTTTAAAAAGTCTCACAAAATTGCTTATTTTCAATGAATTTCTTTTCTATCAAATAATCCATTGCTGGTTCAAACATAATAACAATATTCACATATAGAAGAGACAAGTGCTTTCATATTCAACTGATTTTTAAGCTCTCTGGCAAGATCAAAAGATATATCTATTTGTCTAATAATAGAAATGAGGGTGACAGTGATACCAATTGGAGATGATACCATTTGAAAGATTCTCAAACGCCTGGGAAATATACGGGGAGGGAATTTAGCAAGAATACTTAGAAGAGTCCGAGAGAGCAAAGAAGACTTGCTGTCACCCTGAATCCAAAGAAAAAACTCATCTTGAACAGTTATTATTATTATTATTATTAACTCCTTTGAGTTTTCCACATCAGTTTTAGCTGATGGTCTCTCCCTGGAGTTTGAGCGACAGCAAGTCTCCTCAAGTCTCCAGGACTCTTCTCCGTATTCTGGCCGTTCTCAATAATTCTGTCGTTTGGATGGTCTCTACTCGTCCGCCAACTGCCAAGTCCTCCAATCCCTTTAATAATCTTTTAGTTACTGTACCAAAAGCACCAATCACAATTGGTATAATAGTCACCTTCATGTTCCATAGTTTTTTCAATTCCCTAGCAAGGTCGAGGTACTTATCTTTCTTTTCATATTCTTTCAGTTTTATTCTGTGGTCAGCCGGGACAGCAAAGTCGACAATTTTGCAAAATCTTTTTTTTTTTTTTGTTGATTATTATTAGGTCTGGTCTTCTGGCCGAGACTTGGTGATCCGTGTGTATGACAAAGTCCCATAGAAGTTTATGTGTGTTATTTTCTAGGACAGGTGTTGGGTTGTGCATATACCATTTGTTGGCATGGTCAAATTTAAGTTTCTTGCACATCTCCCAGTGGATCACCTTGGCCACCCAGTCGTGTCTACTCTTATACTCCTTCTATGCTAATTTGCTGCATTCGCTTATTATGTGATTGATGGTTTCATTTCTGTCACCACAGAGCCTACATTTGCTATTTTGTTGCGTCTTATCTATTCTCGCTTTGATATGATTGGTTCTTATGGCGTTGTTTTGTGCTGCTATTAGGAAAGATTTTGTTTCTTAGCCATGTCCAGGTTGAGATGTTGTTTATTAGTCGTTTAAAATGCCCATAGAGTTGTTTTCCTTCCCATTTTTGTTTCCTAGTTATTGTCGTTCTGTTATTCCTCGTGTTGTCAGTATCGTTTCTAATGGCTGTAATCAGTCTTCCATCGTGTTTTCTTATGTAGTCTTCGAATCGTTGTATCGATGCGTCAACGCTGTCTTCGATGCAGGCAAGTCCTCTCCCTCCTTCTTTTCTTGATACATATAGTCTGTCAACGTCGTCTCTGGGATGTAATGCCTTATGCATGGACATTAGTTTTCTTGTTCTTTGGTCCATTTGTTTAAGCTCATCTCTGGTCCACTTCAGAAAGGGTCCCGAATATCTAACGAGGGGTACAGCTTAGGTATTTATTCCTTTCATAAGCTTTCGGCAAGAGAGTTTTGTCTCTAGTAGTTTTCTAGTTCTCCTGAGATATTCTTTTTTAATTTTGCCTTTCATTTCCACTTGTTTGATGGTGTCAGCCTCCAAGATGCCCAAGTATTTGTGTGTTTCCTTTTCTCCGAGCGTTCTAATTTTGTCATGATTTGGTAGTTCCATTCCGTCAGTTAGATGTAGTTTGCCACTTTTCATTACAAGCATTGCACATTTTTCTATGCCAAATTCCATTCCTATGTCCTGACTGTATATTCTAACTGCGTGTATTAGAGTTTCCAATTCTTTTTCATTTTTTGCAAATAGTTTGATGTCATCCTTGTGCATTAAGTGATTGATCTTTTCCTGCGATCTACTAAGCTTGTATCCGGCTGTACATTTTCTGAGTATGTGGTTAAGTGGCTAAGCTTCTTCCTCCTGCTTTTCATAGTTACCTCAAATAGGTTTATGACTTCATATGATATTTTGTTCATTTTGAGGCAGTCTATTATCCATTTTATTATTATTATTATTATTATTCCTTGTGAGTTTTTCGCATCGGCGTTCACTTAGGGTTTTCACTAGAGGTTGAATAATAACAAGTCTCCTCAGGTTTCCAGGACTCTTCTAAGTATTTTGGCTGATCACAACAATACTGTAGTTTGGATAGTTTCGAATTGCCTCTTGATTTTCAACTCTTTCATCTTTTTTTTTAAGTGTTTGGAGACAATTCCAAGCGCGCCATTAACAATTTTTATCTCTATTACTCTCATATTTCACAGCTTTCTCAGTTCTCAAGCAAGGTACAAGAAGTTGTCTCCCTTTTTGCTTTCTTTGATTTTCACTCTGTGATCCGCCCGGACAGCAAAGCTCAGTATACGGCAAATCTTTTTTTTAATTATCATTATTATTATTATTATGATACTGTCTTTTTTACGGCCTGGATTAGGTGATCCGTTTGTATCTCAAAATCCCAGAGAATTTTCTGCATCTCATTCTCTAGGATGAATTCTGATTTGTGCAGATATCATTTTGCAGTATGGCCAAATTTCAATCTCTTGCAAAATTCACAGTGGATGACCTATCCTACCCAGTCATGCCTAGGCTTTTATTTCTTCTGCACTAGTTTACTTCATTTACTTACAATCAGTCTCGTCTCTTTTTCTCCGCGTGGATTTGCCATTTCGTCACGTATTATCAGTTTCCCTTTTAATATAGTTAGTTTTTGTGACGTTATTTTGTGCTGCTATTAGAAGAGATTCAGTTTCTCTCCTGAGATTTTCCTTTTGTAGCCATGTCTTGGTCTTCTCGTGTGCAATATCAATAGTTTGTCAATTGACGAATCCATACTGATGGTTTTCTTCCCATTTCAGCTTTCTAGATTTTGTTGTTGTTCCAGCTGAATTTATGTTGCCACTGCTGCAATTGGCTGTTATAATTAATCTTTCTTCGCTCTTTTCAATGCAGTCCTCGAGTTGTTGTATTGATGCATCTACGCAATTCTCAATGCTTGCGACTCCTCTTCCTCCTTCTTTTCTAGACACAAACTGTGTCTGTCTATGTCATCTGTCGGATATAAGGCTTTGTGCATAGTTATCAAACTTTCATGTCATTTGGTCCATTTATCCTGCCTTATTCATTGGTCCCGAGTATCTTACAAGGAGTGCAGACCAGGTGTTTATCCCTCTGACGAGATTTCTGCTGCAGAGTTTTGTTTCGAGCAGCTTTCTCATTTCTCTGAGATACTCTTGTCTTTTTCTTTATCTCCACTTGTTTGATGGTGTCCGCTTCCAATATTCCCAAATATTTTAAGTTTTCCTTCTTTCCAAGTATCCTAATGCATTCTTGATTTGCTAGTTCTATTTCTCCCACTGTTTCTCTTTTCTAACTTTTCATGATGAGCATGGCATATTTTCTATGCTAAACTCTATTCCTATATCCTGGTTGTATATTTGTATTGTTTATTTCAGGGTCTCCAGTTCTATTTCTTCTTTTGCAAATACCTGTATATCATCCAAGTAAATAAGGAGATTAATCTTTTCCTGGGATTTGGAAATTTTTCTAGCCGCACTTCTATGCATTTCCTTAGTACGCCGTTGAGTGACATCATTGCTATAACATCTCCGGAAAGTGCCTCTTTGGATTTTTTCTTCGGTCATTCGTGATGAAGTTCATAATTTTGCCGGATATTTTGTACATTTTCAAGCATCCAAATTTGCGGAATTATATCATAAGCCCTTTTGTTGTCAATCCACGCCATGGCCACATTTTTCCGCCTTGTTTAGGCTCCTTAGAGGATGTGCTGATTTATATAGAGTTGATTATTGGTTTCTCTTGTTTCCCTTATAGAATACTCATTTTTTTAGTCTTAAAATAATCAACAAAAACATACATAAAAACATTCTAGAAATTTTGGATCAAAACCGCATTAGCATTGAAGTTACATTTTTATATTTTTCAATCAATCAGCTAAAAACATAGAATAAGAACATTCTAGAAAAACAGGATCGGAAACTAATTAACAGAAAATATTTAGGCTCTAAAATAAATAAGTAAAAATACGAATCTGATTGGTCAAGAAATGTCTACGCGCTAAAGTTTTAGGACAGCAATAAAACTATTTTTGATCCACTACTAAAGTATAAATAACAACGAATTTATTCAACCCGGCAGTCAGTCAGTTGTCGATCATTCAATTCATTTCTTCCACGGCCAAAAAAGTAATTCTGTCTACTACCCAAAAAGATTTTTCACTGGAGATCATGAAACCAGCAGCAGAGCCGCAATTAAGATTCAAAGGAGAAGACTTGCGAACTTTCTTTCATCAATGCGACACGTTGTCGCCAAAATCTTTTGAAAAAACACAGTGCAGACTTAATGAAAGCAAAGACCCACACTCACGGTCCATCATTCATATACACACACACATACCCACATAAGTAAGTAAAGACAATTATTTTTATCCAACTTACTTCGGCTAACCATGGAACCATTTATTTAATAGACTTGATTAACATTTAAACAAACACACACACGTGTGAACAATCTTATTTTCATCTAACTGGCCATAACTGTATTTCTACAAAGGCCATTCGCACATTATGTTTCTCATTTCTTTTCATTCCTGTTTTGTTATGAATATTAAATTGTTTGTTTCTCAATGTTCGTTGTTGTCATATTCCATTTGTTTTACGAGCTTGTAAAAATTTGTATTGTATTTGTAGTGGAACCAAGCGTGAAGTAATACCTGTAAAATACGGACAAGAACTCAGTCTCACTCGCTACATGCACCCACTACACCCTGCAGCAACTTTTTTTATTCTTTCGGAAATAGTCCCCGGTAGACAAACAAGTAAGAAATTTCCTCTCATCTGTCTGGTCAGGATTTTCTATATCATAGGTAAACACGTTATCGGTCTACAGTTGCATGAGATGGTCCCTTGGGGGGGTCTTTTGGGATCAAAGTAGTTTTCCCTTTCGTCATCCATTCGGGTAGGCTTGCTTTTTACAAGCATTTACTCAGTTGCACTGTCAGCCAGTTGTAGATGGACGTGAAGTTGTTAAACCAGAATCCACGCTTGTCATCGAGACCTAACGTTTTCCAATTTGCTATTTTCTTGACTATTGCTCTTATCGAGTCTAGGTGTATGTTCGCCTCGGAGCCTTTTTCAAGTTTATCTACTTCTTTTTTTTCAAGTAATTTATCCATTCAGCATTTCCGTTATGTTCCTTTTCCATATTTTACTCCAAAATTGTTTCGTTTCTTTTACATCTGGTTGTTGATTTGTTTTGGCGCACTCTCCACCAACTTTGTTCGTATGATTTTCTTTCGTTACTTTGGAAGGTCCTGTTTTGTTTGTATTGCTTATCTTTGTATCGGTACCTTTTGAGTTTTCCTTTATTCGCCAATATCTTTTTTATTTCCAGGAAACCATACCTGTTGGTGTTTAACAAAAAAAGAGAACTTGCCAAATAATGGAATTTGCCGTCTTGGCAGGCCACAGAGTGAAATTTAAAGAAAAATAAGAGGGAGTTGGACTTTGCCAGAGGACGAAAAAGGCTTCGGAATATGTTCTTGGAATGGTCTCTAGAAGCTTGATGAGGGAACTGGAAGAGTTGGAAATCGGAGGACGAGTCGACACCATCCAAACTACTGAATTACAATGACAACAGAATACTGCGAAGAATTCTGGAGCCTCGAAGATATCTGCTATCACTCGTGTACCAGTGAAAGACCAAGTAACGTTGATATGAAAAACTTGCAAGTAATAATAATAATAATAATAGATTCTCCGTGGTAATTCATCCTAATACACCGAACCAAATCAATTAATCCAGTTGAATCAGGGAAAAGTAAAAGAAATTTTTAATATTTTTCCGATATTTCACAGTCCCTGGTTTTCTAATCAGAACAAAAAATGAAAATATGAAAAAAGAGAGAAAGGATTTCGATTAGATTATAATAGATAGCATCCAAAAAAGGAATTGTCTTCTGCAGGAGCATCACTGGCTCGAAACTAATGAAGAATCTTTTTTTTTTTTAATTAATTCATACAGAAAGCAAAAAATTGTACTTTTGCTAAACAAAACGTACTATAGAATAGTTTTCTGCTAGCAATATATATATACTAGCAGAATATACGGTGTTGTCAGGAATGTAAATGATTTATCAAAGCGTATTTTTTAGTAAAATTCAAAGGAAAGATCAAGAAGCAGACGATACTTGCCAGAAATTATTACCGATCCAGACGACACAGATGAATTAGAGCAGGGCAACCAAAGGCAGAGAAAGGGGCATTAGTCTTAGAAAACAGAGTTGATGTGTTTCAATCAAGATGGTACCATCTCGTCAGTAAATGGCAAACCTCTGAAATTAACAGACCCGTTCATATACCTCAGTAGCAATATCTCATCTACTAAAAGCGATGTCAACATACGGATAGGTAAGGTATGGGCTGCTTTGACATGTTAACGACCATATGAAAATCTCATCTCTCTAATAAAATAAAATGGGCATTCTTCTAAGCTGTAACCGTGTCAGTACTTTTGTATAGTGGCACCATTTGGACTTTAAGGAAACGCTTGGAGAAAAAACCACACGAGGATGCTGAGTACTTTTTTGGACAAATCCTTGAAGCAGCACTCAACAAAATAGCAGCTGTACGATCACTTACCTCCCATCTCAAAAAACCATTTAAGTAAAACAAACAAGACATGTTTGGTAATGCTGGTGAAGTAAGGACACCAACTCATAAGTGACATTTTCTTTTGGTTTCCTAAATATTGTCAGTGTTGGTCAACCAGCAAAAACTTACATTCAACTCGATACGGACATTGGGTGGCATCAAGAGAATTTACCAAGAGTGATAGTTGATAGGGACTAATGGCGAGAGAGGATTAAGGTATCCTTACTGTCAGCACGCATTTATTATAAATGGTAATATATATATATATATATATATATATATATATATATATGTTATACGAAAAAAGTGGATCATGTCTTTCCAAACACTTACTCCAAATGGTATTAACATCATGCCAAATGATCTTCAATACTCGGCTTTGAAATATCATCCGATTGACGTTGATGCATAAACAACTCCATAAATAAATGCCAAGCCAAAACAGTCACAGTTTATTTGAAACACTCCCCGTCCATGCTCAACATATATATCTCCCAAATGGAGAACTCATTACCTGGTGTCTACAATTGCAGTGATCAAGTAAAGGTCAAAGTTAAAGACACTTGAATTGCAGAAAATAATTTTCATTCAACAAATAGATATGCTCTACCTCATCAGTGCATTCTTCATTTTGCTTCTCTTGTTGTAATTCGATTCAAAGGTTCGAGGAGATTGAATCACAACCATTTAATAGCAGAGGACTTTAACACCTTTTTGGAGACGGTCTACTGTTCGAGACGGGGCTGGGGAGGGCTACTAATTTCATCTTTTTTTTTTTTCTTTCTCTTTTTTTTTCTTTGGAACGAGCAACCGCAGGCATAGGCCTCTATATTAATGCACATAAAAACCGAATATATGTGCTATAATCAAACGGGAGACATCTCCACTCTAGACGGAACCCCTCTTAAACTAGTAGACAAATTCACTTACCTAGGAAGCAGCGTCGAATCAACTGAAAAGGACATCGACACGAGGTTAACGAAAGCATGGACAACTATCAATAGGCTATGATTATATTGATATCAGACCTAACCGATAAAATGAAACGCAGTTTCTTCCAGGCAGCGGTCACATCGATACTGCTATATGGATGCACTACATGGACGCTAACAAAACGGCTGGAAAAGAAGCTAGACGGCAATTACACAAGAATGCTGCGTGCAATCCTGAACAAGTCCTGGCAGCAACACCCCACAAGACACCAACTGTACGGCCACCTGCCTCCTATCACGAAAACTATTCAAGTTAGACGAAGCAGACATGCTGGACACTGCTGGAGAAGCAGGGACGAACTCATAAGAGATGTACTCTTATGGACCCCACAGATGGCCGTGCAAAAGCAGGACGCCCAGCACGAACATACATTCAGCAGCTATGTGAGAATACGGGATGTTGTCCTGAAGACCTACCTAGGGCGATGAACGATAGGGAGGAGTGGCGAGAGAGGGTCAGGGATATCCGTGCTACCAGCGCGACATGATGATGAGGATGATGACTTTAACACCAAATCTCAAAGTCGTACTTCAATGAAATTGTAGAAACTAATTTTTTCAGGGTCAAATTCCAGGAATTTTGTGTGGTACTTCATATATTTCCAGACATAAAAAATTTAAGAGAATCTTATCAAATCGAATAATGAAAGTAAAATAAAGTAAAAAAAGATGGAGAAACTAATTTTAGAAAAATAATGGGGGAAATATAGGAAGAAAAGGAAATAGAATGTAAAGGTTAATAAAATCATTTTGCTTCGATAATTCAATTCGTTAAAATTGCTGCTTTTCAACTCATCCCACACATAATGGTCTTCTGCATCCCTTCTAAACAAGTTAACCAAATGTTTGGCCGCCATTTTCAAGACACTGCCTCGAGCTTTTTAACCTGACAGTCACTTTCGGGTTAGTAGAACTCGTATAGATTAGACAATTTATACGCAGGATTGATTTTCGGTGAATTTTATAAAATCGACAAGCAATATATATATATATATACTTAAAATACACACCAGCTTTCTCTCGAACATCTCGACCATCAAGCAGAAATTAATCTTTGTAACTGTTTTATATAATCTAATGCCAAAATTTGGTTCATTTGTAAATGTTTGATTACAATCCTATTTGGTTTGATTTCATTTGGTTTATTTGTTTAATGGTAAATCAACTACTTCGACAATTTAAGCCAACAATTCTAGAATGACTATTTGCTTGGACATAGTTAAATAGTGTCAAGTATTCCGATCCAATACCAATGGTTTCCAACAATAGCCATTTGAAAAAATATTTTTACCCCCCAATCACCAAAGCACATTCAATCACTCTTTGAAATTCCTTACTACAACCATATTGATATATATTCTAGGATATGGGAATGAAAAATTTACTTACCAAAATACTCCTAAAATGATGTGTAAATGAACAATAAGATAAAAACTATTTTCAATTAAAAACATTTTCAAATGTTTGTTAGTATGTCCCCCCAAGCAAACTAATACGACAGGAAAGAAGATAACCACAATATGACACAAGAAAATGTCTAAGATAAAATCAAAACCGTCTCATATCCCCTGACAACTTACCTCTTTAGCCTATCACTGAGCGATTATAGTTAATTCAAAACAAAACGGGTCGAGGGCCGAAATTAAGAATAAATAAATATGACCCATATACTTACTCTAGCAAAAACAGTCCAAAGATACCTCCCTCCCTGCACAAACACATGCCTTTAATTAAAATTATCTGGAAGTCCAAACAAATAACAAAGTAAATCCTTTTTCCTGCTTTTTCTCAACTTCACTGCAGAAGAGTAACATAGATTGGTGAAATTCATTATTGACAGGTTGTCTAGCTTACGAATTAAATCCTGAGCCGTTAGAATGGCTGGAAATATACCAAGAGTCAACTCAGTTTAATTGATAGCATCTGAACTCGGGGTCAGTCTGAGACTACTGCTGGGATTGGATTGTCTCTACTATGTGACCAAACACTCATGGAAGTTAAAAAGTAATCGTTAATTAATTCTGAGACGTTGACTAACTCGCATGTACAAAACTGGATGTGTATGTTTTTCCATTAAATGGAACCGAATCCCCGACGTACACATTTATGTGTAAGAAAACTGATGTCATTGTTAAAAAGATATAAAATTGCTGTAAACATAAATCGGCTGGTTATTTACTCTTCCCAATAAGAAATATCTATTCATCACATGCAGCCCTCTGAGAAAGAGAATTTAAATCATCAACACAATACCATATGAACGTAAATTGATCATCACTATCGTACAAAGAAGTTATTAAAGGGCAATCTAACACTTGTACATTTATCGTTCTTTCTCCACATAGCTTCCATTCAGAGTTTGACAATTCTTTCATTCATTAATGCCCCCTCTCATTTTTGACGGAGAACTTTCTTCTAGAAATTCGCCTGTTATTACTTCATCCAGAATCCAATATAACATTTGATAACAACTGCTATATACAGCATCATTACGGCTGTGTATTTCACTTACTCTAGGGTCATAATTTACTGAACATTCACAGCTAAAACGTAAATATATTTAGAAGTACGGGTCTACAAATCGAAGTATATCCCATGTTTCTGTTATCCCGACTTCAAAAAAAAAACAAAAACTTTGCTATGTTTATCTCCGAAGACCCATTTGACAAAACTCAAATCTCAGACTGGTATTGGTTTAGTTTGGTTTTGTTTTGACATATCAATCATTGTAGGTTATTCAACGCCAAATCTATCTTTGTAGATTTGAACATTTCTTTCAAACAATTCAGTTTAGCACAAATACGTAGTTTACATGTTAACAACAGTTCTATTTCAAACAATTCAGTTTAGCATAAGTACACTGTTTAACTCTATTTGATCCATAAATAGGACCCTATCAGGTGCTACTACTCCTGACCAGAGTGAACCTAGGAGTAATGGCAATAAAGGGGTCGTCCTCATTTCCCAAAGCTCCAGCATTACTGGAGCTTCACCATCAGATTGTTTAGTGTCATAACCAGGACACTCGTTGGGGGGCGGTCTTACTCCTCTGCAGAGACACGGTCGGTGTATTCTACAGCCCCAGCCGACAGGGTAAAGACTGACCTTGACTTTTTTCAATTGTAATGAAATTCGACTTGAAACCTGTCGATTATGCATTCACACTTCCGGTGGGTTGCCGGGGCTATTACTTAATACAATGTCTCATTTCACTTCAGAACTAATTTACTAAAATAAATAAAGAAAGAAAAAAATCTTAGATTTTTTAAATGACAGAAGGATAAATCATCACAAAATAAACAAATTTTGACATTGCTACGACACATTATTCAAATTTAAATTTTTCTTGTTTTATATTCTTAAAAAAAGCATCACATTTGTATCCTTGAATAATTTCGCTTCATTTTAGATTTCAGGTTTTGAATTTGTAAAAATAAAATAAAAACGCATTATAATACGTGCTAATGTATTTTTTAAGTCACTTTTGTTTCTTGGACAAAAATCAGAAGGGAAATAATTGATACAAATAATAATAATTGTTCGTTTTGTAATATCTAATAATACGGGTTTTGATGGTACGAAAATTATTCAATAAATAAGGTGAATTTTACTTAAGGAGTTGACAATAGGAAGCACTATTTACACTTGCACCTTTTTTTAAAGAACTTAATAGTGATAGGTCCTTTCATGTTTCAGAAGAGTCAGGATCGTAAATGTGATAAATTTATGTTTAGTCCATTTGTCAACATTTTTCAATAAAATATATTTCTCCGTACACATCACACACACATTCTTCAGTAAATTTCACATGGTTTGCATTTCTCAGCCACCGAAAATTTCATGACAGACCTCTGTTCAAGTCTGGACTACTCCGTTTGATTTGCCACCATATTAACACATCACTCAATAAGTCCCGAGCTTGACATATCGATGGCACCACTAATTAAAAAAAAAATCCATTTGATTTTTATAGAGTTCTAACCTTTAAATGGCACACGTCAAATTTTGAACCCAAACGGATAATTAGTTTACAAATTACAGTTAAGTGACCGGTCGATTGGCCTAATGAATAGAGTGTTCGTCAATGGTCCGGAAGACCGGGGTTCAGTCCCAAGTCGAGTCATACCAAAGACTCAAAAAATGGTACTTGATACCGCCTTGCTTAACACTCAGTTTTATAAGGTAAAGATCAAGGGTAAAGTGTAGCAATTGAGTAGCACCTTCCCCGACACTTCGGTGTAGTAGCTATTGAAAAGGGAGCCTTCGAGTCTCCCTCGACAAAGGTCGCTAACTTACTGTTGCAAATTTTCAAAAGTATGGAAAAATCTTAATTTCGTATGTTGATAAAACATTGCTGTTCAAGGAAAGCAATGGCTTGATAAATGTTTTTTGGACTCTGCTCTGTCGGAAACGACGGTTAAGAGGTGGGGTATGCCGACTTGAAACGCAGTCGTACAGACACAAATGATGCTGAACACTCAGGTCACCCAAATTCGGCAGTTGTCCCGGAAAACACAAGCACTCCACAGACTCGTTTTGGCCGATCGTAAATTGAAGTTGCGTGAGATAGCAGAGGAGTTGAAGTTATCAGAAGGCAGTGTATTCACCATTTTGCATCAACATTTGTCAAGGAGAAAGCTGTGTTCAAATCGGGTGCAACGTCTGGTCACAGTTGATCAAAAACAAAAACGATTTAGAGCGTTGTTTGCAACTGTTTCAACGCCATAAAAACGAGTTCTTGCGTATATATGTGTCAATGGATGGAACATGGATCCACCATTTGACTCCGGAGACAAATCGACTGTCAGCTAAGTGGATAGCAGCAGGTGAAAGCTGTCCAAAGCGACCAAAAGACGCAAACATCAGCAGGCAAGGTTTTGGCCTAAGTATTTTGGGATGTGCGAGGTATTTTGTTCATCGATTACCTTGAGAAAGGAAGAACCATCCATAGCTAATATTATATAGCATTATTGGTGCATTTGAAGGAAGAAATCCCCAACCAGCAGCCACAAATAAAGAAGAAAAAAGTGCTCTTTCACCAAGACAATGCCCTGTGTCACAAGTCGATCGCAACGATGGCAAAACTCCATGAATTGCACCTTGAATTGCTTCCGCACCCATCCTATTCTCCTGATCTGGCCCCCAGCGACTACTGGCTGTTTGCAGACATCAAAAGAATGCTCCAGGTAAAGAGATTTGACTCCAATGTAGAAGTGATATAAAAAAACTGCGGCGTATTTTGAGGCCAAAGACAAATCGTTCTACAAAAAAGGCATCGAATTGTCAGAGAAGCGTTGGAATCAGTGTATCACTGTAGAAGGAGACTATATTGATGAATAAAGTCGAATTTTGCCTAAAAGTTGTTATTTTATCAGTTAGGCCCGAGTGATGTATTATATAGCCACGAAACAAATATTTTATGAACCATTTCCAAACAATGCTGTATTCACATTTATAGGAAAACATTCTGGAAAACGAGCGTATTTTTCTTTTGAAAAATCCCCTTATTGATTGAATGTTCCTTGTATAATGTTCTATCAAATCTATTAAAATCTTGGTGTATTTGCTTTAGAAGAAAATTAACTTTTTATAGACATAGTGTGGAGTGCTCTGTATACAAGGAGCTAACAGATAGTTTATGTAATTTGACCATAAATAGATTATTTACCGTATTAATACTTAATTTCGACTTGATCATTAGAATTAGCCCCTTTGATATGTATAGTCTGTGGTAAGCAAACGTCTCTCTCACAGACCAATTTGAGTAGGTAGCGATTTCGAACTTTACCGGATGCTCAACTATTATGGTCTTGTGTCAGACTAGAAAAAACCATTCAAATAACTGTAAAGAGGTGTGGGTTAGAGAGAGAAGCATAATGAGTCGGAAGAAAAGAGAATGAAATTCCAAAATTATTTAAAAGATTCCATTTTTAGAAATTAAAAATTGATAGCCGTTTTCAAATTTTACAGAAAAAAAATCTTCAGCGGTGAATTATTTTCGGACGAGAGTTGTAACGAGATTTCAAGACATTCATCCGATCAGTGCACAAGGAGAATATAGGGATCAAGTGAGCACCCTGACGTTTATGACAGAGGGAACCAAACAATTTTTACATCTGCAACTATAAAATGATGTGTTGATTCACACACACACACACAAACACACACATATATATATATATATATATATATATATATGTGTGTGTGTGTGTGTGTGTGTGTGTGTGTGTGAATATATATATATATATATATATACATATATATATATATGTGTGTGTGTGTGTGTGTACAGATACATTGAGAGAAATAAACAAATATAGAGGAGTGATGTATGTACAACTTCATTCTCTTGTGTTCATATCTAATATCACTACTCACAGTTATTCATATGTCTCTCTCTTTCTCTCTTTCTCTCTCGCTCTCTCTCTCTCTCTCTCTCTCTCTCTCTCTCACACACACACACACACACACACATATACATGCACTTACGCTCTGAAATGCACACATCTCTGTAGAAAAGCGTATCAATACACATGCATATGTGTAAACACTTATATAAAAAAAAAGAAAGGAAAGAAAAGTGTCGAAAATGAGTAAATAAACAAAAATAAATGGTGACATTTTTAAAGGATAGAAAAGAAAGAGGAATAATTGTCGTTAAAAATTGGTTAACGACAGGAATAAATGCGGCCAGTTTTCAGTCGTTTTCTAAACAAATTCTGAACACTTCAACGTATGAGAAATATCATGTTGCAGCTGATAACTAAGATTTTTTTAAGCCAGTAAAAGAATTTATATTCATCATTCATTCTTAAAGAAAAATCAGGGATTAGACTAAGGTTTATTATCTCTAATCTTATCAAAAAAAGTATCGATGATTTATAAGATATTAAAAATATATTTTCCTTTTAATGGTCATAAAATCTATGCATCGGCATTATATATATATATATATATATATATATACGTGTGTGTGTGTGTGTGTGTGTGTGTGTGTGTGTGTGTGTGTGTGTGTGTGTGTGTGTGTGTGATAAAAATGATATGGCCTATATATAAGAATAGGGCCAATAACTCCAAGAAAACGTTTAAAAAAACATAAGGTACTGACAGGCAGTTGGAACAAAAAATAAATGTGACTTCTGCAATATTTTCAGGAAACCTTTTTTTCTTTGGTCGGCGATAAAAATAAAAACGAAACTTTTTATCAAAATCTTCCCTATCCATTTTCCTATGTTATCAATTATATTATTCTATTTCATAATTCTCAAGTGAAAAATCTGCTAGATATTTGCCATTTCTATTTAGCAATTTGTGTAAGCAAAATTTATCATTTTCATCTTTGCCTATTTAAGCAATCATGTCTCAACCGATGATTAGAACTTTGTGTTTGAGAATGTGTCGAACAAGGGAAGATAACCCGTCGGAAAAAGTTTTGATATCCGATTCATCACAGGCAACGGTGAGACTGTAGCAAGAGACGATCGTTGTGCAGGGGTTGACATTAAATATAGCACACAAATTGCTTGATTAGGTTCTGCCGAGACAATTTAGAATTTTAAGGCGCGAGGACTGTAAAGCATTCCTACACATTTGCCGGGATAGAGTGAGTTTTTCTAGGCAGGTGACAGAACAAATGTCCAACCGTTACCGGGTATAAATAGCGCTTTGAACTGTGAGGCTACTCCTCCTTTGAAGGAATATCTTCCGATCATAGAATCGTTGCGGCAAATATACGCCTGAATCTATGCAGAAATAAGAAACAAGCAGTCAAAACCTCCCGTTATAACTAGTCCTCACTGACCAATACAGATATAAGCAATAAATATACGATAACTATAAGAAACAAATTTGATACACTTGAAGAGATATCCAAAAGGCATACTCCAGTTAACGAATAAATAAATAAACACTTTATTTCCGTCCCCAATGGAGAAGCAGCAGAGTACAAACCACCCAAACCAAATACCTAATGTAGAGTCTCATTGGGGGTATTAGTAGTTAGGAAGAAACGAGATAACTTTAAAAAAGCGTTCTTACTCCAAAAAGAATACATTCAAGGTCAAATCGATGAAATGAAAAATTCTGTTGAAGCTAAACAATCACAAATAGCATGATAGAAAATAAATGAAGTTAGCAGAAGGAAGAGTACCTCGAGAGCAAAACTCAAGGCTGCCAGCCAAGAAGAAAGAAATTGTAAGTGGAAAGAACATTTCAAAATTCTGTTCGGAAATCCTCCTAAAATCACCAACAAACCTATACAAAGAATTATTAATGATCAACAAGACAACAAACTTGGACAGTTTACAGAAGAAGAAGAAGAAGAAATAGACGCAGTATTGAGAAAACTTAAAAACAGAAAAGCTGTAAGACTCGACGAAATACCTCCTGAAGATTGGAAGCTAAAAAAAAAATCGAGAAAAAACTGATATAAAACTGGGAATGATTGACCGTTAATTTTTTTAAAGCCTCCGACGAGAAGGACACTGTAATGTAAAACCAGCGGCTTCAATTACATCCAATAATATAGATTGACTCTTCTTTCTGGATCCATATTAGTGAAGCTTAACGAGTGGGACTGAGTCAGTGCGCCGTCTTTCCTCATTTTAAAATACTAGAGACACAGGTATTACTTGATATCACGAGATTGTCACAAAATGATATCATGTGATGAAAATCCTACTCGAATTCGATGTGGCAGCCACCATACATCTATGTATGTTTGTGTCTGTGCATCTGGGTGTCTGTATGTATGTATATCTGTTTATTTCTCTGTCTATATATCTGTATGTGTGTGCTCCCAACTTCTCCTATCCTTCAAGTAAGAAGACTTCTTCCCGGGCGCAAATTCATCCCCTAACGAGAGTAACGGACGCCATTAAGTACAAGTAAACAAAAAAATCTTTAAACTTTTGAAACAAACGTCGCTGTGAGAAGATCAATAGATTTCATAACAGATGCATACATGCAAATATACATATACACACATAAACATATACATACAACCATTTATATATGCATAAACATATACAAATATATACGTATTATGAACACTCATATATATATAAATATATATATACACATGCACACACACAAATTGGTGTAGAATAGGCACAAGACCGCATCTGATATAAAGATCCTGTCCTGGAGTTTGGGAGAATGTGGAGTAGCTCTTCATTGCCATTACTCCCAGGTCCATTCTGACCCGGAGTAGTAGTATCTGTTAGGGTCTGATCTATTTAAGCATTTAACTGTCTGCTAACAAATGACTGATGTTGAATAGAATTACTAGTGGTAAATAGCACTTCTTGAAACCATTAAACTGTGTGTAAATAAATGAGCACTGGTTTATTTGAAATCTTACTTATAAACTATTCGTTTACAAATTATATATATATATGTGTGTGTGTGTGTGTGTGTGTGTGTGTGTGTGTGTGTGTAACAGGATTTGGCAAAAAATACTCTACAAGGGTTGATATGCCATAAAACTCAACCGACTAACCAACCAACAAATGGGAGATACTCATGGCGTAATGGTTATCGCCGTGGGTAATGAACTCGATGAGCCGAATTCAATTCCTTGAAGAAGCAGTTTGCATTTCACATCGTGTTAAAACCCTCAGGAAACATAAATCCAACTATTTTCCCTCGGGATAAATAGCTGGGCAGATTGAATTCTTTGGCCTTGATTTGGAAAACAGTCAATGAGAAGGAAAACTCTGACGTCAAACCAGAGTTGCTCCACTTAAAATTGACCTTGTATCACATTCTGCTCGTGGCAGAGAGGTTGGGTAAATACATCTACACAAATATAAACATATATACATAACCCAAATATACGAGGTGCCGATAAGTTTCCAGACTTTTGTACAGGCATTTAAAATTGTCGTAAACTCTTGAAAATTCACTATGTTATTGCTATACATCTTATAAGATGACAGACCAATTTTTATGATTTCAGGTTAAAATAAACAGCTACAGCAGGAATTGGAATACACCCTACTAAAGCCTGATTGTCACTGCTGGTGATTTTCAAAAATGCAATCTGACACTTTAGAAGAACGATATGCAATAAAATTCTGTTTTAAACTTGGAAAAAAGGCCACAGAAACGTATGGAATGCTCCTGACTGCTTTTCGACCATCTTGCATGAATCGAGCATCGGTTTTTGAGTGGCATAAGAGATTCAAGGAAGGCAGGGAGTCTGTAAGGGATGATGAGAGGGGTGGGAGGAGTAAGGAAGTCAATACACCACAAAGGTTTAGGGTTAGGGTTACTATGTTGAGGTTTTAAGGGAGTTCAGAAAGAGATTCCGTCGGAAGAGGCCAGCACTCTTCAAATCGGGTCAGTGGCATTTCCACCAGGACAAAGCACCAGTCTACAACTCGATCCTTGTCACAGACTATTTGACCAAGATGGGCATCAAGACAGTTCCTCAGCCTCTCTATTGTCCAGACCTTTCTCCCTGTGACTTTTGGTTATTCCCTAAGCTCAGAGGCTGTCGTTATGAGAGAATTAAGGAGATGAAAGAGGCTGTGACGAAGGTCATTGACACGCTCACACAAGAGGACTTCCATGGGGCCTTCCAGAAGTTGTTGGAACGGTACAAGTGCATTGCAGCTGGAGGAGACTTCGAAGGGGACAAGAGTTTCATGTGTGTACTATCAATAAAAGTGCCCATACTAAAAAAGTCTGGAAACTTATCGTATGCACCTCGTATATATATAAATACACACCGTATATATACAGTGGGGATATCACGCGATGTAGTGGCTAAAGTACTCGTCTGCAACGTCATAGTAAACGAGTTCGAACTCCAGTCACGTTATTATGTTCATTTTCTTGTGAAAAATTTGAAATCCTTTATCACCCCCACCACCCTTAGCCACTAATTTTCTTCCACTCGGTTGGCATTAGCATCAAATAACCCACGAAGATTGATAAGCCTTTAAACAAAGAAACTGAAATCGATATATATGTATATACTCATGCACGTATTAAATATAGATACTCAGAAATATATACACTTAATATGCATACGCAAACACACGCAAGCACACACACACACACACACACGCGCGCATATATATATATATATATATATATGTTTACAATGAAAATACACACCAAAAAATGGACGTAAGTACATGAATATACAGATGCGTGGGTATTTAAGATATTTTATCCCAGAAAAAGAGTGTAACTAAATCAGTAAAGTAAGTTAAAATGTAAATTCACATCAACGCAGATTTAATGTTTCACCCTAAATGACATTGAACGGGATCGACTGTGAGATTTTGGATGGATATTATTTCGCAAAGATTTAGAATGGGGATTTTCACTTATTCAAAATTGGTCAAAATGTCGTGGGAAGACCCCCGAACCGTTGTTCTCATATAATAATCTTGGAAATGACAAGTTGTTTGTCTCAATTGGGAACTTCTTAGATATGCATTCCAAGTTTGAACTCATAAAAACAAGTTTTTGTTTATTTCTTTTACGTTAACTCTTTATTTGTTTCATTTACGTTTTGAATCTCAAATCATTTTATGAATTCATGCAAAACATGCCTATCTATCTATTTTTGCCTACAAAAATATCTCCGGGAGACGATCAATCGATATGAATGAAAGACGATCAATCGATATGAATGAAAAAGCTTGGGAGCAGAACTTTCGACAACTTTTCTATCAATTGAACCTTGATAGAAAGAAACTAGCAAGAAAAACATAAAATCACAAAAAAGGTCTGTGGTCTTTACCCAAACTTTTATATATATATATATATATATATATATACGCCTTAATACATTTGGCGCCGGGGGTCGTCGTCAGTGATTTATTTTGCTTGGTTCATTTCGTGTCTTTCAACATCATACTTCCCTCGCCAAACATACCCTATTAGAGATGATCAGTCTCTGATACGCCCTCCAGTTTACTCACAGAAAAGAATACATTTCTGTGGGACAACAGGTCTCTAGGATTAAAAGGGAGCGATCTTTAGATGACTGAGGCCCTAACTAGTCACATTCTTCGACCCATTCACTTAATACCACAATCTCTCCATGAAATCTACTTAAACCCGAAATGGAAATTTACTAAGCTTTTTGCTTAGATGTGGCACAAGGCCATATGAAAGGGGCACCCAATGAGACTCGAACTCACTCGTGTAGGTTTGCTAGTCGAGCTTGCTAACCATTACACCACCAGAGGCGCCCTTACTTAAACCCGAAATGAAATGATTCATATACATCGAGATGATTAAATAGAGGAATGGGAAGAAAAACCCTAAAAGTGGCAACAAAAGAAACCCCCTTTAGTCGTCCCCCCATCCCCTATTTATGATTGAACAGCCGACTGTTTTCTATTTTAGGGTCAGAAACAAGTCGGGAACGGAACTATAGTAAAAATGGATAAAATAAAAAAAATAGGGAAGGTGTCTCGGCCAGGGATCGGTAATATGAATTATTTGCATAAGAATCAAAGATACTACAAGTTGGGGCAGGGAAACATTGTAGGATTAGACATAAAAATAAAAGGAAGGGGAATCTTATTTGCTATAAACTAGATGACACGGACATGACACACAAAGTTCTACTAGCTAGAGAAAATGGGGTGACAATGAAACAACTACTTACCCAGGGTGAGGTCCCGAGAGACCCAGACCGTCGCTGCCAAGTGCCGGAAGAGGAGGAAAGGATGACTTCAATGTTGCTCCTTTTCTTACGACCAGGCTTGTTGCGTGCACCCACCTTTTGTTGAATGTTATACGGTCTAAGCTTTTTCTATCGAATCTGATTTTGACCCTAAGCTGATGCCTAAAGAAAATCAGATCACAATGAGAAACATTTGCGCCGTCATACAATCCCTTCTTCCGCGTCATCTTAATTACCATTCTGGCTACGGCTAGGATCGCAAGAAACACCACACGTTTCTCACCCTTCTACGGAGGCAAAACATTGTCTACGACGTAACCAACGTCGAGCAACATGAGCTCCAAAACGGGCGAACCCGCTCGCAGTTGTAGAAGGCGTGCAAAGCCGTTTCTTCCACCCCTCTGCTGCAGCGGGGGCAATCAGGCATATCTACCAGACCGGCAAAGTCATAAAGGGCAGCGCATTCCGAGCGAGCCGAAAGGTAAGCGAGTTGTTCAAGACGCTCGAGCCTGGCACTCAATTACATTGGCAACGAATCTCCTCCAGCGACCAGCCGAGTCGCTCCACGAGCGAATACGAAGCAGCGCCCACCACTAGTTCTCAATACAGCTCCTTTCAATGCCAAGAAAGGTCACTGGACCGAGGCAGCTTACGAAGGGCCTTACGGCACTCGGAAAAAAACAATGCTTCACCCCTTCTTCTACGGCGCCCCTAGCGACGGGGTTTGACGCAAGATTGGAATAAGCCACCTTGCGCTTCCACAGTCTCCTCCGTCAAGGATCAACCCAGGAAGGCCAACCTTTCAGCAAGCCAATGGTTCTCCAGGTTGGGCATTCCCAAGCCCACGTGGTGGGGATGCTGATATCAGACCTGTCTACAGTCCATCGGTTTTCCACCTCACCACGTTGCTGTGGCGAGAGATTGTCGCAGCGCCCGCCGATAGCTCCCAGCCAAGGGAAGTACAGACAACCGACAAAGGATCAAGAGGAAAATGTACATATCGCACACCGCCGCCCTTCCCTTTAAGGACAACCGCTTTTGAAGCCAGGTAACCACCTGCGCTTTTACCTTTGCCAGGACCTCCTACCAATTTCGCTGTGATATTAAGGGAACTTCGCACAGAGCCGGTCTACATCCTCATCCCTGAGTCTCCGGAATAGAGACTCCAAAGCGAAGTCATAGAGAAGAGGGGACAAGGGGCAACCCTGCTGGACCGACCGCTCAATTAGGAAAAACCCTGAGCGCTTTCCATTCACCTGCACCATTGTTTGAAGGCTGTGATACAGCATGTTAATCCATATGCAGAACTCTGGTTCAAATCCAGCGGTCTCGAATCGCCGAGGAACGGCTCCTACCACCGAAATAGGAGCATCTCTCACCATTGTAATTGGGCGCATAAACCGCAACTACCCGAAAGGCGAAGCTTTACACGGCAACATCAGTAACAACCAGCCGGCCCCCGTCACCTGAAAAGACAAGATCAACATCCGCATTAAGGCTGCGTCTGATTAGCACGGAGACCCCAGCGCTACAGCGACCACCGAATGCTGAAAGAATGACAAAGTCATCCTCCAGTAACCGAGCGTCTGCTGTACAAATGAAGTGAGTCTCTTGCACCGCAGTGACATTGACATTGAGTTTCGAGAGTTCACCGAGCAAACGCGTACACTTCCTCGGATCCCTCTGTCTCCTCACATTCAGACAAGTAGCAAGTGCCAAGGTCAACTTTGACAAAAGCGAAATTTTGCGGTTGGGTGCATGGAGGGGAGGCATTCCCCTACCAGGACCTTTCCACTGGAGCAACGGATCCATCCGCATTCTCGGGGTGTGACTTGGACCCAGCCTCCAACTAGAGCGAAAATGGTCGGAAGTAGGAGCTAAGGTAGAAGCGCTGGTTGGTACCTGGCTTCGAAGGCGGTTGTCCTTAAAGGACAGGGCGGAGGTGTGTGCTGTGTACATCTTCCCCGGGATCCTTTACCGTTGTTCATACTCCCTCTGCCTAAGGATCATCGGGTGGCGCTAATACAATCCTTTTTCAAACTCCTTTGGAAAGGACGAAGCCCGTTGGTCTGTAGATAGGTCTGCTGCCAGCGTCCTCGTAACGAGGGTCTGGAAATGCCTGATCTGGAGTGCCATTGGCTTACCTGGGCCGATCCTTGACGAAGGACACGATTTGGGTTCATGAGGTGAGAGACGTCTTTCCTCGCCTAAAGTCCAATCCCAAGGCGGAAGCCCGTCGAAGGCCTGGGAACGATACGCCATTTGTCCGTGAGTGCCATAAGGCCCTGCACAAACTTCCTCGGTCCAGCGACCTTTCACAGTCTCGGGATTAGTGGCGGGTTCTGCTTCGGATCCTCCGGAGAAACGGCTCGGCTGGTCAGCGGAAGAGATTCGCTTCCAGTGGAATTGGGCGCCAGGCAAGAGCGTTCTGAACAACTCCGAGTTCTCGCTCACCAGGCGATTCGCTCGAAACGCGTTGGCCTTTAACGACTGGGCTTACAGAGCGTGCATATCAGACAAACCTGATCGTCCCTGCTGCTGCGGCAGTGGTTTAGAAGAGATGGCCTTGCACGCCTTCTTCTACTGCGAGCGAGCGAGTTCGCCCGTTCTGGAGTCACGTCGGGGAGTGGACGGCTCGCATCAGTCCCAAACAGCTCGTGCTGCTCGACGTCGGTTACGTCGTGGACAATGTTGACCGTCCATATCAGGGTGAGAAGCGTAGGGTGTTTCTCGCGATCCTAGCTGTAGCTAGAATGGTGATTTGGGAGATGAGGGTGCAAACTTTTCTCATCGGGATCTGATCTTGTTCTTTAGGCATCAGCTTAGGGTCAATATTAGATACAAAACAAAACGCTTGGACCGCATAACTTTCAACAAAAGGTGGGTGTATGCAACGAGCCTGGTCGCACGTAAGGGAACAATGTTGGAGTCATGCTTCGCTCCTCTTCCTGTGCATGGCGACGATGGTCCGGGTCCTTCGGGACCCCACCCCGGGTAAGTAAACTCTTTTGATACCCACTCAAACCACTTGACCCCCAAGCTAGTTGTATGAGGTGTGTCATTGGCCCTATCACTTTGTATTAATTATCAAGATCCTCCCCATCCAACATTCTTTTCTCTCCTAAACCTACTTCCCACTCCCCATTTTCAGAGGATCTTGAAACCACGTTTTCTGTAATTCATGCTGTCTTCTCCTCACCTTCCCCAAGTCGCGTTTTTTCTTTTACTCCCTCTTTAAAAATTATCCCCCCAGGGACAGATCGGCTTGTTTTCGGTTAGCAACCGGACACTGGAAAACAATCGTCTCGTCATATCAGTAAACGGGGGGATGGAAGGGAAACCAACGGGTTTTTTTTTTCAGTCACTTTATTTTTTGCTAAAATTACCTCCACGAATTTTTCTTCCCTTCCCCCTCATGTTTTTTCATTGTACATATATCATTCCATTTCACCGAGTTTTTATGGAGATTTCATACAGGTGAATGTTTCGCGTAAGAGATAAACGGAAATAAATCATAGTGGGAATAAATTATAGGGTGACTGATCGTGGAAGAGGCTAGCTCGGGCTCTCAGAACAACAAATCCTCCTTTTACTTTCTCTCTCTCCCCAAAAAACCTTGCGCCTTGTGCTCACCAAAAATTGCTAAATTTTGTATTTGTCATTTTTTGGAAATAAATTCAGACAAGCAAGATTTAAAGGTATCCTTACTTAACTTCCTGCTCAGTGTCAATAACGGTTTTAAAGTCTTCAGGGGTTAGGATACCGACGGCGTGTACAAGGGAACCTGTGCCGAGGGTAGTAGTTACCCAGCTGTCTCTTGACAGTCCACCGACATCCATTGGAAACCTTATTTTTACCGCCCAATGAAGGAAGGAGTGAACATAACAGTGACCCTCCCTGAACAAAAGTTGGACATGAAGGGTGCTCCAACTCCACCAACCTTACGCCAATATCGGCCTGGCTAGCCCTTTCTAACCATTACAAGTGGTCATTATGGGGACATCCTTTCTGGTTTGTCCGGCATTTTTGAAAGTTTTTTGAGGGGCTCTGTACACCCTCCAGTTTATGCAAAAGTGGAAAGAAAAAATTTAGCTATCTATTTATTTGGACGATTATAGACCACTTATAGACCGCGCTTCTGATTGGTTGTTGCAAACAACCAGTCAAATACACGACACTGTCTATTTCATTTATCTGTGAGGATATTAGCACTTTTTTTAACCTGTGGATTGTTCGTAATTATTCATTTGCACAGCTCCTGTCTCCCTGTTCAACTCTCGCCGGACTAGGGTACCTGGTTTTGTGTGTGTGTGTGTGTTTTTTTCTTTGTTCCTTTCCGCCCCCACAGAAAAAAAATTTCCCTCTATACAAATTCTTTTCCGATTAACTAAAGTTAAATTATATCAGGCATCGATCAAATCAACATACTAGAGTTATGATAGCTACTGGATTTTTTCCCTTTGCATCTCCACAGTAACTAAAAATTAAAAAATCAAATTAAAATTCCCTTTAAGTAAAACACATCAAAGCGCTCGAAACTTGAGAAATTTTCAGTTTTTAAAACAACAGTTTTATTGAAAGATTCTTTTTTTTATGGGCTACTAAAGCCTCTCTATGCAAATTCTGCGTTTTACCGACTAAAAATAAAATGAATTATATTCAACAGCGACTTAATTACGCTGGCAATTGGAAACTTTTTTCTTTTCCTTTTACTTTTTTTTTTATTTTTATTTTTCTTTTCCTCATGCGAAAAAAATTACAAATGAAAATAAAATAATAAATAAGTAAATCACATTAAAAACTAAGTAAGTAAAGTAAAGTTGGTGACTGTAGCCGAGGGCAACCAGAAGGCTTGTTGTATATTGACCTACGACCCTGCCGAGCTGTCAAAATAGGAAATGCACCAGTGTAAATAACAGGTGCATCCGGTCGATCAGGATATTATAACCTTGACCGTGGACAGGTTGAATGAGTGCAAAATTGTGACGCCCACAACAAGAAGGTGGGTGTTGAACTATTATATAACTCAGTGCAGTTTGGAGACCAGACCACTTGGAGAGATGCTGTAGAGAAAGCCAGCACCCAGCAGAGGGAGCCCTCAGGCCCCTGATTAATCAGTTTGGAGATCAGACGAGTTGAAGAGAAGATGCTGGATTTAGGAACATGTCCCAGAGAGGCTGGGCCTCCAGGCCTCCGGTTGAGCAGCCCATGAGAACGGGAAAGAAACGCGGTTATGGCCAATAGAGTGGGGGTCAATATGTTGCAGTTCTGTTCGGTCTCCAACTCCCTCTCACATACAACCCTTTCAAATAAAGTGAGAGGTATATTTTTCTAAGAACTGTGTCGCTTGTCTTTATTGTGTCGTCGTTATGATTTTGCATGCATATGCGTGTGTTAGTATAGTTAGTCATGGATGTGACTATACAACAGGCTCCCTTTTCAATAGCTACTACACCGTGGTGTAGGGGAGGGCGCTACTCCTTTCGCTGAATTGCTTCACTTTACCCTTGATACGTACCGTATATTGCTGAGTGTTAAGCAAGGAGGCCTCAAGTACCATTTTTAAAGTATTTGGTATGACGCGACCTGGGATTGAACCCAGGTCTCCTGGACCATTGGCGAACACTCTACCCACTAGTCCAGTGAGCCGGTAAAAGTAATTCACTTTAAATATTTACAACAGAACAAATCATTGACGCTTAAAACACTGATCAAGAAATATTAATTCTTAAAAGATTTTCAAACTATTAAATTGAAAGACAAAATTCGAAGAATTCTGTATTCCTTTTCCCGTAGATTAAAAAAATTCCTCTATACAATTTCAGCGTTTTCCCGACTAAAAAAATGAATGAATTAAAATACAACGGCAATTGGAAACTTTTCTTTTCTTTTCCTTCTTTTCCTTTTTTCTCCATTTCACGTGTAAAAATAGCGGGGGGGAAAGAGAACTGCAATAACGAAATCGCCCTCACTATCTACAGTGGAACAAATCGAGAAATATTAGTTTTCAAATATTTGAAAACAATTGAAAGACCGAAACTGCAAAACATGTATTCCCTTTCGCTGTACAACACACACACACATACCACACGTCTACATAAATCTAACCTCCTATCTTGTATTATATTAAGAAAAGATTCCGATTGACCGAGTAACTATTACAACTAATTTAACTAACTCACCAAATTAACGTATGAAATATTAAATGTTTAACAATTATAAATATTTTCAAAATTAATGGTTATCGTCGTAGTAAATGGACACGGCGACACGAGTTCAAATCCTGAACGAGACTGATTGCATTTCACATAGTACTAATACCCTTGGGAAATGTATGAATCCAATTATTCTCCCTCCAGCTATGGGTAAATAGTAGGACAGACTGGGTTCTTCAGCCTTGGCGAGGCAACTAGTCTAGGAGAAGGAAAACTCTGAATTCAAACCTGTTAAACTCCGCTTAAAAATTGACCCTGTGTCATATCCTGTCCGAACGGAGGGATTGGGTAAATATGATAAATATTTACAAAACAACGCTTAAAACCCCAACTATTTACATCTTATTT
This sequence comes from Sepioteuthis lessoniana, assembly GCA_963585895.1. NCBI lineage: Eukaryota > Metazoa > Mollusca > Cephalopoda > Myopsida > Loliginidae > Sepioteuthis > Sepioteuthis lessoniana. The sequence continues at coordinate 355,929 of OY757917.1, forward strand.
TTGAACTCCTGAAAGAAATGAACTTGAAAAACATCATCGAAAACTAATTAAAATGTAAAACAAAGATTTGAAAAGTCGTGTATTCCTTTTCCTATGATACCCAAAGAAATGTTACCTACATAGATACACCCGCACTCAGCCAAACATCCTCGCACCCACCCTTATTTATATTAATATACCCACTCACACAGCCACACCCACCCACACAGGTACCTAATTATACAATTATATTCCGATTGTCCGATTAACTATCATAACTCGATTAAGAGGAAGTCAACAATTCAACGTGTAAAATATGTCTATTGGTCATTTGTAGATAATTACAAAACCGGTTTCCCGAGTAAGTCGACTGATGATCGTGTAAAACATGTACACCACGTTTGTGAGTATTTACAAAAAAAAAAGAAAATAAAAATAAAACAAACTTTAAAATCATTGTAAAGATATATATATCATATCATGTGTTTATTTGGTAGGTCATGAGCTACTTCTTTTTAACCACCGCCATTTGGTTGTTCTCTCCGCCGTCTTAATTATGGTTTCAATAGCTTTCCTTTTTCTGGTTCCTGCCAAACTAATGTCTGACAGACCCCTGCATAGAGACCATGCTACAAATCCTTTTGAGTCAACCTCTATTGGCGTACAGTTTGCATTCCATCCATTATTTTTGCATGTCTCCAGAAGTTCATCATATTTAAACTTCTTCTGTTCATGGGCCTCTTCTACGTGTTCCTCCCATGGAACTCTCAATTCCCATATTATTATTATTTCCTTTGTTTTATTTGAAAACATCAATATATCTGAGCGTAATGATGGTCTAGGAATTTTAATCTTGTCTCTAAATCAGCCCTTAATTCCCAGTCTGTTGCCAGTGACAGTGTATTTGGTGTGGGCTTTCCCTTTGGTTTGGATTTTACTCCAGTCCTGACAAACCTTATCAAGCTTTACTTAAATAAACTACAAAGGTTGATATGCCATTAAATAAAGAAACCAAACCAAACCAAACAAACTCAAAAGTCATTGAAATAAAAATAAAAAAAGTGTTCGTATTGTCCTTTATTTTCTTTTTTTTTTCCATTTTTTTCTTTTTCCGACCACATTTTATGGTTCTTTTTTCTCTTTTTTTCTTTTTTTTTTTCAAAGTTTTTTCTTATCAACAGCCACTGGTTCGGCATGTATATATATATATATATATATAGTCTTTAATTTGTTCTTTTTTTTTTTTCAGGTTAATTGCTCATTATGTCTTTTACACTTCCTCTTTTTTTTTCTCTCTTTAAATATCACGGGAATTCTCTACCTAAACCACACAAAATTTATTAACTCACTCAATAAAATTTCTCCCTCGAAACACTTCAAAATCCGAGTCCACGAATTTCCGAACACATCCAATGAGATCACCAAAACTCTAGGCATATCTTAAATAACTAATCTGCAAATCCTTTTTTCTTTTTTTTTTTTTCGAACATCTTCCCCCACAAAACCTCACAGTCCCACTCCAGAGGGGAACTCACAAAATAACCGTCTGCCTTGTCAGACACAAAAAAAAACATCTGTCTCTTCGTTGCTCGGCCTCTATGGCGAGATATTCGAGACCATTTTTCCAGTCGATACGAACTACGAAACGTCCGAAGCATTCAATCGTGCCTCCGAAAAATCGGAATCGACAAACTTAAACAAAAACCCGGCTTGATTTCTTCTGCACCCAAAATAATTATTCTCAAACATCGAAACCTGTCCCAAAAGTCTTAACTACCGATATGTGACATTTTTGGACAATCCCATCGATGAGCGAAATCTCCAAGATCTCGAATCGAAATTCTAATCTCCATTACAACTTGCTGGAATAGCCTGGCAATTTACTACAAATTTTACTCACAAAGACCTATTTACTATAAAAAATTCATTCATAAAAATACGTTATTACTATAAAATTTCTTTACAAAATATTGTTTATCATGGCTTGTCAATCACGTGCGCGACACAATCCTCTGTCCACACAACAGCCATCTGCTTTTCTTTTTCTCAGCCACTGCTTGCTTAATTCTCTGTTACTCTTTCTTTCTCCCCCTCACTACGGTACAAAGTCACATACAGTAGTAATCATAATTTTCTATGCTACCAACGATTTTTTTTTTAATTTTAGAATTATTTCCAAATCTATCCTCTACAACCATACAAACTCTATTCGTAAATTAAACTATGACAAACGTAAATGAGCAAATACCTTCTCATTCTTTTTTTCTTCATGCCTTTTTTTCTTCTTTTTCTCTTGGAGTTAAGTTGTTTGCTTCTCTTCTTTTTTCTTTTCTTTTCATGTCTTCTTTTTTTTTTCTTTTGGAGTTGCGCTGTTTTTCTTCTCCTTCTCTTTTCTGTGTTGGACTTTTCTCCTTTTCATTTCGGGGGGGGCCGAATTTGTTTTTCTTGTTTTTGGTCTCTTTTCCTTGTTTCTTATTTTCTGGGGGCCTTGTGTTTTCTCTCTCTCTCCTTCGATCGCCTGAACAAGCCGCTCCGAAATAGACTCCTAATTGTTCTCAGCCGATTCTCTGATCGTCTCCGTGGAACCATGGTAACCCAGTCGTAAACCATATCATGAACGACATGCCCAAGTTCTGGCACCAAATAATCATATGTTACATAGCCATATACACGAATACGGCCATGTGCGAAATATACATGGGACGTTCATTACATATATACATAACGTAGAACACATAAAGAACATAGGAATCTCGAAATTCGAAAACACGTAACGACTTCTTGTTCAGGTACAAAACCTTTTTATTAACTTTGAGTTAAAGGTTTCGACATAAGGAGGAGTGACACAATCTTGCTAAGCTGTCTTATTTATTTGGCCCCCATCTCATGCGGCACTCATAGGGCGCAAATTCGCCTGCTTCGGCGAGCTCGCAAAGTCGAACCTCCTCGTTTGGCGTCTAGTACTCCACTCTCTAACTTTCTTCAAATCTCCACAAACCTCTGCGCGCTTCCGGTGCGTGACGTCATTCGCAGTCCGTCACCCGTTTCGTCTCGGACTATTGTGACATCTGAGTGACACCTCCATCCGCCCGCGCGCGCTAGCGTTAACACCTGCCTCAATGTTTGCACCTAACTAACCCATGTGCTGAGCCGAAAGGTTCTCACCCTAACTAAAATCAAAGGCATGAACCGAAACCCCTTGGCCATTACTTTACACTACTGCATTCTACTTGTGTGGCTTTAATCAGTATAGTCATTGCTAAGGCAAAAAGTGTAACCGAGATGGTACAACCAGTATTTATATTCCCTTTTCTAGTTTATGCCATGCTGATTTGGTATTCCACGATACCGTTATCATTTGAAAATCGTTGTAATAATCCACAATGAGCTCAGTGATTTTGTTGGGGACATGATGGCGTTTGAGAGCCTCTTCAACCAAACTATGTGGGATTGACCCGTATGCATTCAATAACACTATAGTTTGGTCCAGTTACCCGTACAAAACAATATGTTTAATATGTTTGTACGGCACCAAATGTAGTACCATCGCTTGGCTGGGGGTTTTCAGGGTCGAATCCTGTTTATGGATGCACCGTGGGTTTTTTGGATCGAATCCTGCGTCTGGTTGTATCATGGATTTTTAGGGTCGAATCCTGGTAACGGTGCTAAATGCGGTACTATAGTTGTCACCGTACTTTTACTTTGGTCTTATCCAGGTAACGGTGCCAAATGCGTTTTCAGATAGGTTGTTTATGAATCTTCTCTATGCCCTCGCTGTGTTTGAAAGATCCACAGATAGGGAATGACACAATCCATCCAGAACTTCTTCTGACGGTCGAACTGATCCGTTGGAACAAAGTTTCCTGGGTGTTGGCAACTCAAAAGTAAGAACTCTCCGTCAACCATCAACAAACATTTTTGTTTGATGTTCAGACTGCATAAAATAGCATGAGAGAGAAAATCTGTAACTGTCTATGAACAGACACAAAGGGACACGCCCTCCACCCCCGCCCGACCGAATTCTCTGAATGTAAACTTCTAACTGACAACTGACCGACGGACAATTTTTTCAAAATTCACTAATTTTTATACATCTAAATTCAGGATATCGGTCGGGTGATGTCATCTTGCTAAATTATTGCGTCATCTCACACGTGTCCCAAATTTAATGTTTTCATTTCCTCAATCAAACCTGTGACAAGACATGATTCCGTTTTGTTTACATTTTGGTCTTCCTGTGTTGATCATTGGGATACTCACTTAAACTTTCCAATTTGACTTACATTTCCGCTCAAAAATTTTAGCTAACTTAAAAGCTAAATGAAAAACTTACGGTCTAACCAAACCAGATGATAAAAAAAAAATAACCATCACGGCAAATAGGTTACATTCCTCCCTTCCATAGAAAAAATTTATTTCAACTTATACGACGATATCGAATGATTTTTTTTTTTCTGTATCTTTTCTAACCCTCATATATTTTTGCATTTTTTGTGGATACAAAGCTTGGTTCGTTTCCAATTGATCTGTCTTAATGGAGATCTCATCCCACCCCTCTCTCGGGCTTCCCTGGGGATGTTCATTCATATTTCAATCCATAGCGTTATTTTGAAAGTCACACATCCAGTTTCCGACCCTGACATGCTTCCTATATATATATATATATATATATATAGTTTATTCCATAAATAAGGTAGATATTGTCGAACGAGTTGGCAATAAGAAACATTTTTCAATGAAATCAGTTGTGATGGGTTCTTTCATGTCCCAAAAGACTGTCAGCATTTCATTCTTTACTCACCGCTGTGCCCAGAACTTTTCTTTACCGATGAGTCAGTGAGTTTCCACGCAATGAACTGTCTTTTTTTAGTCAGGCTCGTAGCGACAAACCCATGTTTAACTTATTTATAAACATTTTTCTTTAAAAAATATTTTTCCGTACAACTCACATGTCCTTCTACAAATTCTATACGGTTTGCATTTTTAAAAAAAATTGAATATGCTCAAAGCAAATGTTTCGGCGAGATTAAGATAATTTTTGTTATAAACCAATTCCCAACAATATAGAGCTTACTTTTATGAAAAAAAATTCTGAAAAAGTTTATTTGGCTTTCTTCGAAAAATTACCCTCATTTGATATGTGTTATATATATATATATATATATATATATATATATATATATATATATATATATATATATATTAAATTTCTGGTACAGAAAAATTTATATAAATTGATTAGCCAAGACACCATTGGTAATGAAAGAAGAGGAACTCAAATATAATAATAATAATTCAATAAAAACATCCTCAGGAAAGGGAAGAGAGGTAATAGATGGACTGCGATACAAAAAGTCAGCGCATATAGATATTATCTCATTTAAAGGAATATTAGTAAAAAGAGAGACAACATCAAAAGAGACCAGAAATTGGGACTCCATACAAACGGGCAGTCGACGAATGATAGAGGAAAATGTAAAAGAGTCCTTAACGCAACACAAGGAATAGAATTCTAAAACGGGGTTAAGGACTTCTACCAACCATTTAGACAAAGAATGCTGAGTGGAATGGCACATGGAAAGAATAGGCCGCAGAGGGATACCGGATTTATGAATTTTTGGTAATCCATACATTCTCGGTCTCCGTGAACCAACTGGACGAATAAATTTATAGATCTCCTTCGATATCAATTTACTTTTGAATAACTCAAGAAAACGTATTTGTAGCTTATTTTCAATTCTCTGAGTATCATCAAAAGACAAGTCCCCAAGTTTTAGGAACTTGTCAATATCCCCCAGAATAGCATCCATTTTGCTTAGATAATCGGCTTTATTCAAAATAACCACGCCAGCACCTTTATCAGGTCTGGTAAGAACAACATCATTATTCATTTTTAGTTGTTTTGCCGATTCAAAATGCATCCTCTGCCACAGGAAACTTTGAGAATCGACAGTGGTATTAACAAAAGTCTGAGCCAAGTCAGCCAGACGAGCCTTTAAGTAAGCAATATTAGCAGTAGCAGCTAAAGAATGTCTCTTTAACAGCACGTACAATAATTCAATTTCGGCGAATACATCAGCCGAATTAATACAACGGAGAGGGGGGCACAAAAATTAAACCCCCTGGATAACACAAATTTTTCACTATCTGACAAAACATACGAAGAAAAATTAAAAATATGTCTGTCAGTTGTTGCAATTGGTTAGATACTTTGAAAATCGAAGGAGATCGAAAAAGCTAAGGGAAGACCAACATGTCTTCCACTTATCATATAAACGAGATTTCACAGACTCTATTGAGTCCATGAAATAAGAAATTTGGTCCTTTAAAACTGCACATAATACATTAGTACAATTACGGCATTTTATTTTCCTAATTTGTCGAACTATATAACCCGGGGGGCTAAGTTTTTGTCAAGGCAAAATTGAAGAAGAAAGATCTTATTTTTATAGCAGTCAAGAAGATACCTAAAATGTATAATCTTATTTGAAATGCCAATGATTTGGGGGCTATACCTCCCCTGAAAATATTTTTTTTAATTTCTGGTACAGGAAAATTTATATAAACTGATTAGCCAAGACATCATTGGTAATGAAAGAAGGGGAACTCAAATAAAATAATAAAATAAACGAGGGCCCTTTCGTCCGGCGCTTTTCAAGTTTTATACACCGAAAATTAGGTAAAAACGGGGGTATAAATTGTATAATTTGGATTGCCAGATACGAGGTGTAATATATATATATATATATATATATATATATATATACGTGGTACACTCAATAAATTTTAGACTTTTTTTGTACACCCATTTAAAATTGTCGTAGACTCTTGAAAATTCACTATGTTATTGCTATACATCTTATGAGATGACTGACCAATTTTTATTTCAGGTTCAAAGGAACAGCTACAGCAGCAATTGGAATACACCCTACTAAAGTCTGATTGTCACAGCTGGTGAATTTCAAAAATGCATTCTGGACGTGAGGACACTTTAGAAGAACGATATGCAATAAAATTCTGTTTTAAACTTGGAAAAAAAGGCCACAGAAACGTATGGAATGCTTTAGACTGCTTTTCGACCATCTTGCATTAATTGAGCATCAGTTTTTGAGTGGCATAAGAGATTCAAGGAAGGCAGGGAGTCTGTGAGGGATGATGAGAGGGGTGGGAGGAGTAAGGAAGTCAATACACCAGAGTTTATTGGCCAAAGGTTTAGGGTTAGGGTTACTATGTTGAGGTTTTAAGGGAGTTCAAGAAGAGATTCCGTCGGAAGAGGCCAGCACTCATCAAATTGGGTCAGTGGCATTTCCACCAGGACAATGCACCAGTCCACAACTCCATCCTTGTCACATAATATTTGACCAAGATGGACATCAAGACAGTTCCTCAGCCTCCTTATAGTCAAGATCTTGCTCCCTGTGACTTTTGGTTATCCCCTAAGCTCAAGGAAAAACTTAGAGGCTGTCGTTATGAGAGAATTAAGGAGATGAAAGAGGCTGTGACGAAGGTCATTGACACGCTCACACAAGAGGACTTCCATGGGGCCTTCCAGAAGTTGTTGGGGCCGTACAACAAGTGAATTTCAGCCGGAGGAGATTACTTCGAAGGGGACTAGAGTTTCATGTGTGTACTATGAATAAAAGTGCCCATACGAAAAAAGTCTAGAAACTTATTTAATGATCCTCGTATATATATATATATATATATATATATATATATATATATATATATATATATATATATGAACGCTTTTGGTGTAATCGTTATTATTGGAATACGAGGAGTCATCTTGTTTTTAGTTGATCAATACAAAAGATACACCTTCTAAGTAACAATGCTGCATTCAGTCTAGACTCTAATTTGCCATTATTCATATAGGCCTGAGTCTCCTCTGATTGGCTAATCTATAGCAAGTTATTGACTGCCGATATTTCCCTGGCCTTTGGGCACCTCTGGTGGTGTAACGGTTAGCAAGTTAGACTAGCAAACCTACACGAGTGAGTTCGAGTCTCATTGGGGGGCCCCGTTCATTCGGCCTTGTGCCACATTAAAGCAAAGAGCTTTGTAAATTATTACTATATTTCCCTGGCCTTTTGGCTGGGCCGTCTGGCATTCGTGTCGGATGGGGTATCGAAACCAATGGCAGATTCGAGGCCGAAAGGCCCCCAACTTTGGGTTGGCGAGCTGCTTTTTGTCCCCTATGCACCCCTTATATAGCACTAGACCTCACGGTCTAGTTCAAGCTATATTCTGGCATACGTGCCCGGATCTAGATTTAGGTCCGTGAATCTGCTTGACTCATTAGAGCCACATTGCACTTAGTGGGTCAATGACTAGCAGGGTTCGAGTCTGGGCTCGTTCCCGACCTTCCCCTCCCCTTTATCCCCACTTTAATCGGCCTTCGGGCTTTTGACCTTGTGTCATGTCTTGTCTGGTGGGAAGCAGCGACAAATACACTGTCTGGCATTTGTGTCGGGTGGTGTATCGAAATCAATGGCAGATTCGAGGCCAAAAGGCCCTCAACTTCGGTTGGACCACCCTTGGGTGGGCAAGCTGCAACCTTTGTCCCCTATGTATAGCACTAGACCTTGCTGTCTAGTTTAAGCTATAACCCGGCATACGCGCCCGGATCCAAATTTGGATTCGTGAAACTGCTTGCCTCATTAGACCCACATTGCACTTAGTGGGTCGATGAGCAGCACAGACCAGCAAGGTTCGAGTCTCGGCTCGTTCCCGACATTCCCCTCCCCTAAATCCCCACTTTAATCGGCCTTCGGGCTTTTGACCTAGTGTCAAGTCCTGTCTGGTGGGAGGCAGCGACAAATACACCGATACATATAAGTTGCCCCTCACCAAACAATCCAACACCCACCCCTGTTTAGGGGTATAAGATGGAATTTTCCACCTTTAAAAACATACATATTAAAATGAAAAATCTGAATATTTTTTTTAATTATTAGTTTTAATGCAATTTTTATTTAATTGACACAAAAACACGATTAGTGATTTTTTTAAGCGTGAATCTACCAGCACGTTGTTTTACCCCTCTACTGAGATGCCGGGCTTCTTGGCTTGCTAATGAAATAGCGATGAATTCCACTTTTAAGATTTCCATGAAATCATAGGGTTATTTTCTGCCAATCTAAAGCAAAATCCATCCACGCTTTTTCTGTCACTTAAATTACCCCCCAAATCCTAATTTCAAAGGTTTCAGCGATTTCTTTAATATTAGGGACTGATTGATTGTGTCTTTTAAATAACTTAAGACGTGTTTTGCCTTTGTTAAATGGAAATAATTTGATTTTGCTTGGTCTTGAGACAACTTAGTAACAATATAACAAATATCTGGTCTTGTAGCAACCATTATGTATATCAGACTGCCAATTATTTCACGATAAGCTTTGCTTTCTGTTAAATCGACTTCATCACTAGTTTTCGTTATATCCATTTCACATGGAGTTGAGCATAGTTTGCAATCTGTCATGCCAAACTTTGATAATATCTTCTCAATGTATCTAGATTGATTCATTTTAATAGTATTATTTTTGCATTCAAATTGTATTTCTAAGAACCAGGATAATTTCCCAAGATCAGTCATTTGGAATCTTGAGTTCAGTCTTGTCTTAATTTGCATAAGATGTGCCTCAGTTTTTGAAGCTGTTAATATATCATCAAATCACAATAAAATGATGGATATTTGATCATGGACATTTTGAATGTACATGCAGGGGTCGACAGGTGACTGCTCGAAATTTTGTGTAGTTAAATAAGTATGGAATGTTTTATTCCAAGTTTGACCGCTCTGTTATAACCCATTTAAGGTTTTTTTAAGTTTCCAAACATGATTCCTATTCTTACCTTTGAAGCCTTCTGGAGACTCAACATATATTTCATAGTCAAAGGAGGCATTTAAATATGGACTCTTAACATCCATATAATGAATTAACAAGTCATATTAGACAGCTAATTGCAGTAGTAACCTTATGGAAACCGTATTTGTTGTCAAGGCGAAGGTTTCTCTATAATTCTTGACATATATTTGTGAGTAGCCTTTGGCTACGAAACAAGCTTTATACTCATGACTTCCGTCACTTACTTTTTATAGTAAAAAACCACCTACTACCGATTATATTTCGGGGCAGGGGGCCTTTTGCCATTCAAAAGTATTATTATATTAATCAGATTCTTTTTTCATTGCTAAAATCCAGTTATTCGAATCTGGAGAGTTTACGGCCTCAGAGTAATTAGCAGGAATCATACGCAGAGTACAACAGTAATCAACCCCCTCCAAATTCCTAGTTTTCTACCATAAAAAAAAATCTGGTCTTTTTCTTTGTCGGATGGGATAACAGGTTATTTTCCCCACCCCACTTCGGTGTGTGGGTTGTCTTTCGGTTATACATCATATGGGATTAAATATTCGGTATTTTTTCTGGTTTCGAAAGAGAGCTATAATCGTAAGTCGGTGAATTTTACACACCTAACTCTTTTAATAATCGTTGTTTCCGGAAAGCAAATCAAGTAAGCTGGACTTAGTTTATCCTATTTACCCAACCCCTCCGCTCGGGCAGAGTTTATCATAGACGACAAAGATGCCTTCTTCACAGCAAGGATCCAATTTCATTTTATTTTGTATATAACAAAAACAAGTCGTGCCAAAAATATGTATCTTATTTAAGTTTGGTTTTGAATCGGTAAAACTTTCATATGGGTTTTTTTCTTGCGTTTGTATTGTAACAACAGAGTTTTATTGTCGAAATACTGAACTTTACTTTCCACAACTCATACTTGGATTCATCGCCATCAAAAAAAGTTTTGCTGCTCTCGGCCCATAACCTATTAGAATTCGGGTAGCCATCTTGTTTTTAGTTAAGCGATACAAAAGATACACCTGATTAACAAGGCTTGCATTAAGTCTAAATTCGGAAATAGATACGATGACCCAAGTTTCAATCCTGGACCAAGTATGAATCCAACGATTCTCCCTGATTTCTGTTTTATTCGTGATCGATTTCTATTCTTTTTCTTCACACTTCTCGTGCATATCTCAGATTTTTTTTTTTTTTTTTGGCTTTTTATTTCGTTATTTTTTTCTTGTTTTTGCTTTTTTTTTTTTTTTTTGTCCATGAGGAACATCCTGGTCATGGCACCAAACATAAATATGCAGAGTAGCAGGCCTCTAATAGAAAGTTAGACAAAACGAAGAAACAAAGACGAAATGACGACAAGATGAGATTGTTCATATCAAGGAAGGAAATGACGAGGACGGTTTCACTTACATCCGAAATGTAGGTTCTGTTTAAAAAAAAACAAGTCAAGTGTTCGACTGTTTCAGTTATCGACGACTCCCTGGAACATTATACGATCATCTATTTCTTGTGGAACAATCATTTATTTCTTGTTGAATATTATACAATATTTTATTTCTCGCACAAGATTTCTTGTGTGGAACATTATGCAATCATTTATTTCTAGTTTAACATTATAAAATGAAAACGGATATTGTTAGGCATTCTTAACTCTTAAATACTACGGCACTGAAATATATATATATATATATATATATATATATATATATATTTGTGTGTGTGTGTGTGTGTGTGGAGAGAGAGAGAGAAAGAGAGAGCGATTGGCGACCGGGATTCGATCCAAGGTCGAGTCATACTAAAGACTCAAAAAATGCCTCCTTGCTTAACACTCAGCATTATAAGGTACGGATCAAGGGTAAGTGGAGCAATACAGGGAAAAGAGTAGCTCTCCCCTCTTCACCTCGGTGTAGTAGCTATTACTAATATACATATAACTTAAATTTTTAAACACAATATTTTCTACAAATAGTTTTGAATTATTTTCCAATTTAAAAATGTTTTAAAAGCTTATCATGACCGAATGAAAAATCGTTAAAACATTCACTTGTCATAAATGTAAATGCTCACTTAAATGTTCGTAAAGGCAACATTTTAATCAGTCTTGATAAAATAAACTCTTCTTGATGATGGCCTAAAACCGAAACTAATTGAGATTGATAACAAATTAATACAATTTATTTAACAGCGGTTATGTGCAGTTTTTTTTACAAAACACACACACACACACACACACACACACACACACACACCTGCAACTGTATGGATGTGCGCACACTTGCGGGATTTGTCATGTAAGGAGTTTCGCCTTGTCACGCAAAAATCTTGTTGAATATTTGAAATTATTCTTTCTTTCCAACCTGACAGCACTCATCCATTGAGAAACGAGACTTTTCCAGTGTCATCCAATAAACACTAATATATTAGTCTAAATATATTTCTTTCTTCTTTGTTTTCCTTCTTTTTAAGAGAGAGAATCTTCTCTGCGATATCTCATTATAAAGAACAATTTGCGAAGTGGTCACCTTATGAAACGAATGAAAACGTGATCTATTGAAAGTCTTGTGTTCATAGCTGCATTAACGAGAAAATATGGCATTGCTACTTCATCCAAGAAAAACGATAGTCGTTTATTGTGCGTAAACTTCATTTCTTTGGATGATATGAGAAAAAAAATATATGTTTATGACATCTGTTTCCGGAACAAGATCATAAATACACAGTAAATGTTTAAGGATTTTGAGGAGAGAGGTTCTCGTTGTGGATGGTGTTTTCTCGTTTATTTTGTTTTCCTTTTGTTTTTTGTTTGTTTGTTCGTTTGTTTTTGTGTTTTTGTTTTTAGGGTTTTTTTTTCTTTCTTGGGCACAATCTTTTAAAAACGAACATTAGCTCTCCCCGTTTTTTTGTTTGTTTTTGTTTGTTTTTTTCTCCCTTCTGAACTAATCTAATTCTTGTCGCCAATGCAAAGTTCGTAACAACCGGATGCACGTGATGCGGAAACAGAAGATATTCATCCAATCACTGAGAATCTTTTCCTTTTGAACAGCTGTGCAAATATCAAGCAGAAAAAATTGTCTGCTCGTTTCATTTAATGACCGATAGACGCGCGTGTCTTATGCGAATCCGAGGAATGCCGGGTTTTTGTAGTCGATTGTTTTATTCACGTAAAGCTAAAATGTCCATCAATTTAGGAAATATTATTCTCTCAGGATTTTTTTTATCTGTAATATTTAGTGGAATAAAATAGAATAACTAGAAATAGGCAGCAGTTTACATAATTTAAAAATACGGTTTGTTTTCAAAGCGTTACAAAGTAATAAAATGGACGTCGTTGTTAGCCATATTATTAAAAAGATTGTGAGTTAATGCACATGAGCTCTCATGCACACACAAATATATATATATATATATATATATATATATATATATATATATATAATATATATATATATCGTTGAAAGATCATGATATATATCATCATCATCATCATGAAGGTGTGCTGACAGCAGAGTTCCCTCAGTCTTTTCTGTTATCCATCCCTATCATTCATCGCACCTGGCAAGTCTTCTAGGCTATATTTTGTCTCCACAGAGCTAATGTGAGTCTTTGCTGGTCTGACAACACTTGATCGACAAGTTGAAGTCAATCAGTGAATGTCGCTTATGAGTTCGTCCTTGCTTGTTCGTTTTACTTGAATAATTCGTGAGATGAGAGACAGGTGGCTGTACAGCTGCTGTTTTGTGGGGCGTTGATTCCAGGATTTGTTCGAGACTGCTCACAGCATGTGCAGATCCTATCTAGCTTGTCTCTATGTGCTTTGTAAGCGTCCAAGTAGTGTATCCATATAGTAGTATGGACACAGGTACAGCTTGGAAGAAATCTGTCAATTGTATTCCAAACCTTCACTAATCGTAGATTGACATCACTTTCAGTAGATAAGATGTTGCTGTCGAGGTATGAGAACTGGTCCAATAATTTTTGGAGATTTGCCAATTTGAGTGGAGATGACTTTTTTTTTAATTTAAAATACATGTACACGGTTTTATTGGCATTCACGTAGAGGTCAGTAACTTCCTATGTTTGCTCTAGGCTATGCAATAAGGTTGGTGTATTTGCGAGAAGTGTTAGATCATCTGTGTAGTCTGTCTCTTTCAATGTGAAACCTTTTCCTTTTATTAGATCTTTCGACGTTCGAAATACGTAATCTGGGCAGATTATAAATATATATGGTGCTAATGTATTTCGTTTCAAGACTCCAGCGACTATGTCAAAGAGGTTTGTGTCTTCATCAGGTGTGAAAACCATTGCTTTCGTATTTTTCTAAAGCATCATTATTGCTGTAAGAGTTCCTTTGGGAAGACTATGTGAAAGTAGTATTTTCTCCATCTTCCCTTTTATCTATGGAATCGAATGCCTAAGAGAAATCCATGAGATTCATTGCCCGTACGCGTCCGATGATTCGACGTATTGTCAGAATCTGTGAGGTTGGGGAGTGATTCTTTCGAAAGTCGTTCTGATTTTCAAGATTTTCTCGATTTTATGTTATGATGGTTAGATTGTTCACTAATGGCCCGAGAGAGCTGAGTTCAATCCCAGGTCGTCGGTCATACCAAAGACTCAAAAAATGGTACTTGATGCCTCCATGCTTAACACTCTGCATTATAAGGTATGGATCAAGGGTAAAGTGGGTCAATCCGGGAAAAATAGTCGCGCCCTCCCCTACAACTTGAGGGAGTAGCTATCGAAAAGGGAGCCTACGGTCGCCAACTTTACTTACTTAGTAATAGCAATAAGATTTATGCCTTTGTAATTCTTAGTGAATCCAACGCTACATTTCTTGAAGAAGAGATGGATTCAACCTTTCGTCCATTTTTCTATTTAGTTTTGTTTATAAACTACGATACATAATCGAAAACCTTTGTATAGGTTTGTTGGTGATTTTAGGAGGATTTCCGAACAGAATTTTGAAATGTTCTTTCCACTTACAATTTCTTTCTTCTTGGCTGGCAGCCTTGAGTTTTGCTCTCGAGGTACTCTTCCTTCTGCTAACTTCATTTATTTTCTATCATGCTATTTGTGATTGTTTAGCTTCAACAGAATTTTTCATTTCATCGATTTGACCTTGAATGTATTCTTTTTGGAGTAAGAACGCTTTTTTAAAGTTATCTCGTTTCTTCCTAACTACTAATACCCCCAATGAGACTCTACATTAGGTATTTGGTTTGGGTGGTTTGTACTCTGCTGCTTCTCCATTGGGGACGGAAATAAAGTGTTTATTTATTTATTCGTTAACTGGAGTATGCCTTTTGGATATCTCTTCAAGTGTGTCAAATTTGTTTCTTAAAGTTATCGTATATTTATTGCTTATATCTGTATTGGTCAGTGAGGACTAGTTATAACGGGAGGTTTTGACTGTTTCTTATTTCTGCGTGGATTCAGGCCTATCTTTGCCGCGACGATTCTATGATCGGAAGATATTCCTTCAAAGGAGGAGTATGCCTCACAGTTCAAAGCGCTATTTATCCCTTTTTTTTATTTATAAGTCTATAAACTAGCTGCGCTTTTGAGTTATTTGGATGGGTGTAGGTCCCTAGTTGTTGCTCCTTTTTTTTATTTAGTTTTAATGCATGAAATTGTTCCTGCGGGAAAAAGATATTCGCCATTTCTGTTTGGCAGGTTGTTTCAGCCAAATTTGGGATTTTCATCTTTTCCTATTTGGGTATTCATGTCTCCACGAATGATTACAACTTTGCATTTGGGAATGTGTCGGGCAAGGGAAGATAGTCTGTTGTCGAAGATACTGATAGGGGGTAGAAAGTCCGTCGGCATGAGCAATAGAAGACAATACGGAAGTCAAACTGACATGTTTCTGATGAAGCTATCCTAAAAGTAAAACATGTCAATTTAGTCTTCTCTCTCTCTCTCTCTCTCTCTCTCTCTCTCTCTCTCTCTCTCTCTCTCTCTGACGTGCACACACTCACACATATATTTATACGTATATATAGATATGTGAGAGAGCGAGAGAGAGAAAGAGAAAGAAAGACAGAAAAAAATTTGATAACTTTTATAAATGTTAATGGTGTAAAACAAAATAATAAAAAGAATCCTTTCAGCCTTAAGAAAAAGATTACTTGATAAATACCGATTAGGAAAATAAGATGCAATAACAAATAAATTTTCTTCTTGGCAAATAATTATGAAATGAGCACATTTAGATGTACATGTTGGATTTTTACTAAATAAAAAGTAAATAAATTTATGACAGATAAGCCTCATTTCATTAAATCAATAGCTGAACATTGTCATTTTTTGCAAATAAATTCCATATTTTCTGCCAACATTGCTTTATTCCATATTCTCTTCAGCGGGGTTTAAAAGAATTATACTATTAATTCAAATAATTCATTCTAGTTTGTTTTGTTTTTTTAGACATATTTTATGAAGCGAGAATGTTCAACAATTAAATAAAAAATGTTTTGTGTCTGAAATGTCATTAGTTTATTTACCAATGCATAAAAAAAACCTAAGTGAACATCTTGGAAGTGTACTATTTCCATAATTTTTATCAGGAGTTGTATAACCTACAGTAAGCCAAATTTTGATCTCTTAACTAACCTAGACGATTGCCTCAATTAGTTTAATAAAAGATGTTTATGAAAATAATAATATAATAATAACTCTTCATAAAAACTTTATCAATTTAAGAAGGTGAGGAAGCCAGCAAGAACCAAAATAGGAATCAGATGCAATTAACGAATCGTTTTACTTTCCGTTGTTTTGTGTCAGTGTTCAATGTTACATCCATTCATCTCACGTCGACTGAAGCGGATCAAACGATTATGTCCAGTGGTGTTCAGATCCCATCATCTGTGAGGATATCGAATACAAATAAACCAAGATTTTATGAGACGTCACTTTTCTTCACCAAGAGAGTTTGACAATAGGAAGAAGTTTAATCAAGTGAAATTATTCCAAATAATGTGAATATGTTGTAAGTCAAAGATCGAAGATCCATATCGGCTGCGTAGACAGGGACAGGCCTGTCTTATAGCTAATATCATTTACCTGTGTCAGCAGTCAGTGCATCAATACAAATGAAAAAAATGGTAATTTTAATGGTGATTTTCAAAGCAAAAAGTCTTCCACCCACTTAAAATATAGACGCAAAGAATCTTTCAATCCCGATTTCTCCTTTCTACGGTATACACTACACCTGGCAAAAATGGGGGAATTAGCACGAGACGATTTTCACGTACGTTTTTTTTTAAACAATAAATAAACTAAGATGAAAGCAAATCTATTTATTGCCATCCAGGAAAGTTGGAACCATTTTAATAAAGAATATTGTTATAAATCAGAGGAATTCATGCCGGAAAGAATTAAGGTTGTCATAAAAACTCGAGGGAAGACAAATAAGAATTAATTATTTTCTTTTTTTTTTTTTTTTGCCAATAAATTCCATATTTTCCTCATCATTGGATTATTCCATAATATTTCCTCTGCATTCCCCAAAAAATATATCATTAATTCAAATAATTCAACCTAGCTTGTTTAAAATATATTTAATGAAGACAGAATATTCAGCAATTGATTAAAAAATGTTTTGTGTCTGATCTGCTGTTCGTTTATTTGCTGTTAAACAAAACCAAAAAAACAGGGCAAACATCCTCTACGTGCGCTAAATTCAAATATTTTGCTCCGCTTAGAAATTGTCCTTGTGTTGCATCCGGCTTGTGCGAAGGGCTTGATAAAACTATAATTTTTGCTAGGGTGAAACTGGTCGGAATGACGTGCATCCGAAAGTAATAAAAATAATGATAAAAAAAGGGAATTTCTCTTTATTATCTCGCTAAAAAAAAGTAAATTTGTGTGTGTGTATTTTTGTTTTGTTTTGTTTTGTTTGTTTGTCATTTTTCTTGGGGGTGGGGGGTTCAATCACTTATTTTGCAGTCTTTGTATTTAACTTAACTAATTGAGAGTCCATATATTATAATCACTGAAATTTTTGAAAATATTTCGATGAGAACAACAAAATTCCGGGCAATTTTTCTTGAAAAAAGTGAAAATAACGAATAGCTAAGAAAAAAGACCTGAATAAAAAAAAATCAAAATCATTGGGAAAAAGTTCCAAATTAAAAAGTGGATTGAATTTTCGAAAAAAACAAAATGTATAAAGAGTAATAAATTGATTTACTCGTTTATTTTCTAAAATTGTTTTTTCTTTTGTAATGATTATGTCAACGTTTCACCTCTCTGACGTCACATCCGTTGACATTTCTTCATATGACATTTTTTTTGTTCTACATTCTTTCCTTTGACTCCTCCTTTTTTGACTTTTTTCTGTTATGGAGAAATGGAAGGGCTAAAAAGCGTGTTGATAAAATAGAAAAGACTAAAATTTTCTGGCTATAAAACTGAACTGCTGGAAGATTCTATTTCGTTCTCCATTTAGTGAAAGCATTGGCAGCCATTAGTTGTCAAAATTTCTGAGTCGAAGCTTGGTGATTTTTATCATTAGGGGTTTTCGGACTATTGTCTTCATCTTTATTGTTATTTCCACAACATTTCGGCCGATATGTCCTCCGGCCTTCTTCAGGTGTTTGTCGAACTTAGGGAACCAAAGCCTATAACCGTTACTGCTGGACACACGGCATAACGGTTATAGGCGATGTCTCCCTAAGCTTATAAGGACACAGTCATCAGGAGGTTACAGTTTCAATCCTGACTGCAGGCGAGTAACAATACAGGGATACTTAACACTTGTAACCGGTTATGGCTAACGGAATTAGAACAGGCGACCCCCGTGGATTCAAAAAAGGACATAGTTCGAAGTTCCGTGAAGGTTCCCGAGTGGACAAACACTTGAAGAAGGCCGGAGGACATATCGGCCGAAACGTTGTGGAAATAACAATAAAGATGAAGACAATAGTCCAAAAACCCTTAATGATAAAAATTGGCAGCCATTAATCAATTTTATACTTTATAATCAAATCGAGTTCACTGAGGAATAAATGGTCGTGTGATCATTTTTCTTAAATCTTTCGATGTCTATTATGAAAACAAACTGAACAAGAAGTTTACTTTTATCAGTTTTTAATATAAATATGAATTATATCATCTTTATAAAAAAATATATTCAAAATTATAATAAAGATTTAACGCTAAAACGTTTTGAAATCTTTAAAGGGACTTATGCTTGAAAATGCAGAACAATACTACAATATATTTCAACAATAAAATGGAATAATAAAACAGGATATTAACTCACGATTCAGTGTTTCACCTTGTCGATATTCATATGAAAGATATAAAACTAATGAAATAAATCCGAGATATGTGAGTAAATATTTACTTGGTTGGTTGGTTGGCTGGCATATGGCAAATCCACAAATAGTTTGTTGACAACATTATTCTTAAATGAGCCATAGTTCATTTGTTTGCACGCAGTTAAACGGTTTCAAGTATTGCAATCTAATACGAAGAGTTTTATTCACACACAGTTTCAAATATTGCTATTTAACACTACTAATTCTATTCAACATTATTCATTCGTTTGCACATAATGAAATGCTCCCAAGTATTACTATGTATTACTTATAATTCAATTTAACAGACTTTTGTTTGCACATAGTTAAATGGCTTCAAGTGTAGAAAATGATTTCATATTTCAATTTGACCTCGATTGATGGAACCCTAACAGGTACTATCACTCCGAAACAAAGCAGACGTGGGGGTAATGACAATGAAGGATTAATCTACCTTCTTTAAAGCTCCAAGACTGAAGCATCACAATCAAATGTTTTAGTGTCATATCCAGGACATTGGTTGGGGGTGGGGCTTTCCTCTTTGCAGAAATGCAGTCAGCGTTTCTACAGTCCCAGCCGACTGGTTTTTATTGAGGATGAGATGTTGATATATATTTTTAAGTTTAGTACAGCATAAGGTAAAATTTAGGGAAATTTAAGTAGGAAGATTATATAGCCCCATATATTCCTGAGAGGGCATGCACGCCTTGAAAATCAGTATTCGTTGAAATCGTGGGTAAATACACAATGGCGGTGAATATACCATTATCTAACGATGTTCTAAGTATTTATTGATATGTTTATTGAAGAGTTTGTGATGTCATGAATAATGTGACTATAATTCGCTTGTATCGAACGAGCTTCCGTTTATGTTTATATAACCAGAAAAGAGGAGCAACGCTTTTATCGGATGAGCAAAGACATCTTTTAGTGTGTGATGTAAGTCCAAATAGATGTGCTGAAAAATACAAAAACGTGACAAAATTATTAACAGAGTTATTTTTTATGCACTTTAACTGCAACTTCTTAAGAGGTTGACAACAAAAAAAAAACATTGAAGATAAGTATGACAATTACCCAGGACAATTATCGTTCCTATCGTTTGACATTTTCGAACGCCACACGAGGTGTGGGAAAGCTAAATTTGTTGCTTGGCAGATTCATATCAACTTCTGCGCAGTTGAAGTTGACGCTTCTCACGGGTCACGACAAAAGCTGCTGCAATCAACCTGAAAAAAAACAATTAATAAAAAATGATCCTCGAATCAGAATGATATTGTACTAACCATAATATAACCAGTAGAGTTCGTGCTGCCAGAAAGGACGTTACAGATTATCAGAAAACCATTTTCTTTCTATTTCTTCCTCATTTGAAAACGTATGAGTTTCATATATATATATATATATAAAGGTCGGCTAAAAAATTCATTGGCTGACCAAGATACACTAATGGAATGTGACCAAATGAGATTCATTTTTCGACATAATTCCCCTTGCGGTTTACACGCTCCTTCCATTTGTGTTGCATTGCTTGGATCCCATTAGTGAAAAAGTCATCATATAACCTTTTCAGCCAATGAACTTTTCTGCCCATCCTTATATATATATATATATATATATATATATATATATATATATATATATATATATATATATATAACTGTATGGTTGTCACTATCTTACGAGGTGGCTTTGTGGCAGACCAAATGTGGTATAATTTGGAGAGTGCTCAATATCTGTGATAGAGCTATTACATAATAATAATATTAAATAGATATCTATTAGTTTTTATATATATTTGATAGCATGGATGCTTATCTGTGAGCAAAGGTTTCATGCCATTTTATTACGACAATCATCGGACTTTCTCTGCCTGATGATTATCGTAATAAGACGACATGAAACCATTGGTCGCAGATAAATATCCATGCTATTAAATATATATATAAACTAATATATAACCCAAAGTTTATTTTTTTGTTTCTCCACAGATCCACATCTAGGGGAACTACAGGCCAGTTTAATGAGTTGGGCGTTCGATCATTGAAACCAACAAAACGGTTTCAAATCTGATGGTGAGGCTCCAGTCTTGGAACTTTCGAGAATGTTGAGTACTCTATCATTGCTATTATTCCCAGGTTCACTCTGACCTAGAGTGATAGTACTTGTTAGGGTCTCATCTATGGGTCAAATAGAACTTGGCTCTGTTGGCTGGAGCAGTAGTGGCCCAGTCGACTTCAGTTATAGAATACATCGACTGTATCTCTGCAGAAGGATGAGATCCTCACCCGATCAGTGTCCTGGACATGACACTAAACCACATCTGATGGTGAGGCTCTGATCCTGGAGCTTTAGGGAATGTGGGGTACTTCTTCATTGCCATTACTCTCAGATCCACTCTGACTCGTAATGGTAGTAGCTGTTAGGGTCCCATCTATGGGTCAAATAGAACTGTTTAATCATTTAGTTGACTAAAAATCATTTAACTGTGTGCAAACAATTGAGCTCTGGCACGTTTTAAAAATAATGTTACCTACAAACTATTCACTTAGAAATCATATATAAGTATAAACAGGATTTGCATTAAAAAACCTACAGGGGTTAATATGTTATAACGGAGAAAGTAGAATATGCCACCACCTGTTTTATTGAAAGGAAGAAGAACAAAACAAAGGCAGCGAGAATTTTGAGAGTTTTCAATTTAAAGTTTTATTAACAGTTTGTGATGAAAGAACCCTATGCTGCGAGTTGTAGGGAGAAGTAAATAGTTGTCGAATTGAGAAGAAATAATGCAGCTGAATGTCTGAGCGGGATTTGTGTCGCTGCGTCAAGGCAAATATTGTGTTGCTGGCTTTTAGAACAGGAATGAAATATTCAGCCATAAGTTTGTGGTCCTGAAGCAGTAGGAGAAAAACTGATGGTATCCTAAAAGGTTGTGCAGGAATGAAGTAGCTGGAAATCAGAGGCGGAATAAAAATGTTCCTGTCAGAGGCGGAATAAATAACATCCAATTTATATTCAACTGGGAGTCTTTGGTCTAGGAGGGTTGAATGAATGAGGAGGGATTGATTTCCCAGTCACAAAGGTCCATAAATTAGATGGCTCTCCTCATAGTGATGTGATTTTGCGGCAAGGCAGAGAGGACAGAACGATCGTCCGTCTTGCTCGAAAGATTCCGAGGAAGAGAAAGTTTGGCGCGCTTTCCCCGTCTTTAAATTGCCCAGGAAAGTGACCCGGGCAGAATGGAATAAGTAATCCTCATTGGGTGAAAATATGCGATGACCATAACGGTCAAATTAATTTACGCGCCAAACAGAATCGATCTCACTTAACAGTGACTTATTAAATTCAAAATCTCAAATCTACAGTTTTCAGTCTTCTAATGGGCATTTGTTTATTAGGATGTATCAAAACTATCATCAAGGGGCTCATACAATAAATGGCCTTGTGTCAGAAAAAGATAAGTTTAGTCAATATCAATATATTTAAACTGGTTATTTAATAAGCAACATCGTTAATAGGCGATTTTTAATGTCTATAACATTTTAGATGAAATGAAATAAAGGTCACTTTGAAATTTCGAATTGGATATTAACCTTTTGAAGAGATGACTGAATCAAATCCAGTCGACTATTCGTTTCAACTGCATTCGATGTTTGAATTGCTCGTTTCTAATGTGCCTTCTCTCCAAAAATATCACATCCATTTCTGCGACTGTGACTTTTCTTTTTAGTTTTTCAAGATTTAGATATCAACGTCGACAACTTTAAAAGCAGCATCCGGTCAAATACTTTGTTGATAAGACAAGTCTATATTTAGCCTGAAGGATGTGACACAAGGTCAATTTTTATGCAGAGTACTGCTGGTTTGAATTCAGTTTTTCTTCACCAAGACTGGTTGCTTAACCAAGACTAAAGAACCCAGTCTGCCCGACTATTTTACTATAGCTAGGGAGGTAGAAGACATGGTTTTTCCCAAGGACATTGGCGCGATGTGAAACAGCTTCGTCTAAGATTTGAACTTGGGTCGTCGATTCCATAACATATGACAATAACCGTTACGCTTAGTGCGCCTTGAAAAATCAAGTAGTTTCTAGAATACAAGGAATGGGCTCTAAAATATTCTCGGCCCGAGAATGAAATATACCACCCATGATTAAAATATCCAATCACAATATTAAACAACGCGGAACCCAGGCAACAGGCTTGGGTGTCAAGATCGGCAGGTGCTCTCCTAATAGCCAACATGGGAGATATTCGGGACCCTTTCTGAAGTGGACCAGAGATGAACTTAAACAAATGGACCAAAGAACAAGAAAACTAATGACCATGCATAAGGCACTACAACCCAGAGACGACGTTGACAGACTATATGTATCAAGAAAAGAAGGAGGAAGAGGACTTGCCAGCATTGAAGACAGCGTTGACGCATCGATACAACGATTCGAAGACTACATAGGAAAACACGATGGAAGACTCATTACAGCTAGCAGAAAATATACTGATAACACGATGGACAACAGAATGACAATAACTAAGAAACAAAAATGGAAAGGAAAACTCTATGGGCATTTTAAACGACTAATAAACAACATCTCAACCTGGACATGGCTAAGAAAAGGAAACTTTAAGAGTGAAACAGAATCTCTCCTAATAGCAGCACAAAACAACGCCATAAGAACCAATCATATCAAAACGAGAATAGATAAGACGCAACAAAATAGCAAATGTAGGCTCTGTGGTGACAGAAATGAAACCATCAATCACATAATAAGCGAATGCAGCAAATTAGCATAGAAGGAGTATAAGAGTAGACACGACTGGGTGGCCAAGGTGATCCACTGGGAGATGTGCAAGAAACTTAAATTTGACCATGCCAACAAATGGTATATGCACAACCCAACACCTGTCCTAGAAAATGACACACATAAACTCCTATGGGACTTTGACGTACACACAGATCACCTAATCTCGGCCAGAAGACCAGACCTTATAATAATCAACAAAAAAAAAGAACTTGCAAAATTGTCGACTTTGCTGTCCCGGCTGAACACAGAATAAAACTGAATGACTGTGAAAATAAGGATAAATACCTCGACCTTGCTAGAGAATTGAAAAAAACTGTGGAACATGAAGGTGACAATTATACCAATTGTGATTGGTGCTTTTGGTACGGTAACTAAAGGATTATTAAAGGGACTGGAGGGCTTGGAGGTTGGAGGACGAGTGGACACCGTCCAAACTACTACATTATTGAGAACGGCCAGAATACTGAGAAGAGTCCTGGAGACTTGAGGAGACTTGCTGTCACTCAAACTCCAGTGAAAGACCATCAGCTAACACTGATGTGAAAAACTCTAAAGGAGATAGTATAATAAGAATAATAATAATCCTTAGTAAACAATTTTTGCTTCAAGTAACCATTCTTAATACAAATAATTTATATGGCAGCAATTATTTCTCTGTAATACTAATACTTTTCAAACAGATCTATTTGACCCTTTGAAGAAACCCGAACAGGTACTACCACTCCGGGTCAGAGTGGTGCTGGGAGTAATGGTTATGCATAGATATTCCAAACTTCCTAGAACTCCAGATGCTGTAAATCACTGAAGCTTTCTTCTTTTTAAACTATATTTGTTTTTGTTTCGTTTTTTCTTGTATCTTTGATGACATCACTATTAGGATTATCTTAGATTTCCTTACTATTAGGATTATCTTTGATGACGTCACTATTAGGATTATCTTTCTCTTGTAATATCAAATTCGGACGCTAATCTTCGGAGTTTAATTTCTCGACATTTTTTTCTTTCTTTCAATCTCGCTTTTCTTACTCACTCTATGGATGTAACTTTCTTTCTTTCTTTCTCTTTCACTTTCGTTCGATCTCTCCTCACGATTTGTCTTGAAGCCATGAGTCAATCTGAAATGCATCGAATGAAAAATGGCTTCCATTCCAGTAGCTGAATTCGTCGGCAAAATTAAATTAACAATCTTCGAGTTCCACGAAGGCAAAACAGAATAAAAGTGGAAAGGTCAAATTGCTTATAACATTGCAACCTAGAGAAACGCACTTCAAGTAAGTTGTAACATTGGCTCCCGTTAAAAGAAATTAAAACAACAGTAGAAATGTTCAGTATCGGAAGAAAAAAATCTTCAAAAACTTTAAGATGTCCTAAAAAGATAAAACGCAAACAATCGATTTTTTCACACTTTGAATATCATTGCGAAGGTTAGAATTCATAATTATATATATATATATATATATATATATATATATATATTATATATATATATATATATCTTGGGTTGAATCATAAATCATTTCTTTTTTTAAAAGCATGCATTTCAAACTTGCAATCTTTTAAACGCAACCAGAAATTACCTGATTAAAGAGAACCTTCATTGGTCATTCTTATTTCAGCATCATAGTTTATGATCCACGCCCCAAAAATGGAGGAACACAAAGTTCATATTTGACTGGTAATATTGTTGAAGCTTACGAATAAAAAAAATACTCTTAACTAAGAAAACATGGAGTGTTTGTGACCAAAGTGTTATAACTGATTGCCAAGTTGAAAACCGGTTTTCAAAGATTCGTTCGGATAATATGTGATTGAGAGATGAACCCAAACAAGGACGCTCATCAGACCTCGATCAAGAATGCAATTCGCGCAAGAGTAATCGAGAATTAGCACTTGACACACCCCAATTCACAATCTGTACCCACTTAAAAAAAAAAAGAAAGGTGAACAAACAAGGCGTTTCGTTTCTTCATGCTTTTAGTGAGAAAAATAAGGAAGATAGCATATCCATATTGACAAATATTCTTTCTAAGCCGAGAAATGACCCGTTCCTCAATATCATTACAGAGGGCAAAAAAAATTTTTTTTTTTTGACAATGTTCAGAGCAAAAGGCAGTGGATTGACAAGGATTAATCTCCGCAGCCCAACCAAACAAACTTGAAAGAAAAGTTATGTTATGTGTAAGGTGGGGGGGTCACCGCGGTATTATTCATTTTGAGTTTTGAAACCGAAATTAAACACTCAATACAGACTTATAATCCCAACAGAAAAATCTTCTCAGAAAACGCCCCTCACTTGTCGTGAGAAATTCTGTGCTTCTTTATGATAACGCAAGGCCACATTCAGCAAGAATCACGCGGGAAAAATAATGGAATTTAGGCTGGTTTATTCTACCCCATCCACCAGACTTTGCATCAAGTAATTTCAACCTTTTCTATTATCTACAAAATACACTGAATAACAAAAAATATTCTCACGAAGAACGTTTGTGGAAAACTTATTGAGATCAAAATCAGCTGAATTTTACTTGAGAGGAATCAACAAACAACCTGATGAATGGCGGCAAGAGCTGATTCAAAATAAAGGCGAATCTACTATTGATTGAAATGTATTCATTATTAAATTATTCATGAATAAATTAAACTTGGCTGAACTCGACAAACCATCATTTGGATATTATAAATTTATTTCAGTTAACAAAGAGAAACCAGCCTCTTCAGATAACCATCACACAATAAGGGAAAAAGATTATATTTTTTCAATGGACACATTCTCGTTCGAAAAAAAGGAGGGGACAAAAAGACATGAGCTAGAAGTCGGTATCCAAAACGGATATAATGTTCTTGTTTGTTTCTCTTATTGAGTTGCCAGCTGAAATAAATTTGGAATTGCTAAAAGACAGTTTGATGGGTTTTTTCGATGATATTGAAATTTGCTCTGTAAGAAATTTGTATATTAATTATCATATATTGTGCACTCCTGGAGATTTATGCGAGTCCTCTTATATATTCTCAAATAGAATCATTCTCAACTCAACTTCTTTGGAGATATATATATATATATATATATATAGGTTGCAAAAGCAAACTATGGAATAATTTTTTAAAGGTTTTTTTGTCTGATTTGTCCAATATTTGAAAAAATGCGATAACTCAAAATGTTCATGATTCAATCACGTTTTTAAAATTACAATTCAACCCAATATGAGTGAGCAAGAAAAGAAACGACGAAGAATCTATTATTATAAAGCTGAAACCAAGCCAAAAAGTTTCTGAAATAACTGGAGTTTCTTTATGGCCTCCATCAAGCCTAGACCTTAACCCTCTCGATTACGCTAACAAAACCAATGCAATTTCCCATTCAAATCGACCATAAGAGTACCAAAGAGAATTTAGACCCCGCCCTGGTTGATGAACATAATTTAGACCCCGCCCTGATTGATGAACATAAGAAACTGTTTAACTACACAAAGGTTTATTCACTACTACCACTTGTAGATGCTGGGAGAAAGAAAGAGAGTATTGAAACTGAGATGACAGCGTAAAAAAGAAGAGAGCTGACTCAGACCTTGAATTTTTTCTTGGTCCTAACATGCTTGTCCGCTGGGTCGCGTCTACGCTTAGCCCCCGCCCCTTTGTTGCGCACCCCCAAAATTGGGGCTCGTAAACTTTCGTCTCCTTACATCTTCGTGGCTGGTGTTCAACTGTGTACCTTTACCCCATCACGTCTGGCCGAGAACTGCCAAAAAACACGAGTCTTCCCCCTCACTTCCCCCTGTCGTGTCGGTGGCAGAAACATCCGCCTCCCTGGCTCTGCACATGCGTACACGATCTTCGGACATACTGTCTTCCCTTTTCATTTTTAATTACCACGAGTGCCTCGGCTATCCAATTCAAAGTCTACTGTCTGCCTTATTTATTTATTTATTTAGTATAGTTTCCAAAACCTATCTACATTCTGTTGTTTGCTCGCAAATTTAGCTATATCTCTGTTAATTAGGGCGGGGGGTATTGTTATGGTCAATTCTACTGGATTCCGTGATTTTATTATTAAGGATTTGTTCATATCCATAAGGGATAACTTGGTACATATTCTTGGATTTGATTTTGGATGAATTTCATTCGAAAAAATCACATTTATTTCAGTAATTAATGGTATTATATGACGTGGGGGGGGGGTATGTAGAGAACGAGATTTTTGGAATCTTTGAAATTAATTCGCTATTAGAATTTTTTTTAATTCTGGAGTGGTTAATCTCCTTTTTCCATTTTTTTGGTTAATTAAAGGCACCTGATGGATACCGAAAGTTGTTTTTTGGAGGGGAGGAAGATGATGTCCCCGTTAGGTGAAGAATTTAACACATGTAAAAGGAGTTAACAGAAAAATATATAGAGATAATAATTTAGTTTACAAACTTACATTATTCAGAAAATTCCTCCTGCTACGAAAAATCTACCTTGTGTTCAAATTAAGATGGATCAATTTACAGGAACACCCTTTTTTCTGGTTTCTTAATTTTTTAGTACTTTATTGTTGTAAACTTCTTTACTTTTCGTCGGGAAATTTGAATTTATATAAGTGTTTTTTTCCTATATATATATATATATATATATATATATATATATATATATATATATATATATATATATATATATATATATATATATATATATACTGTAACTCATATTTGCTGTTTTTTCACTCTCAAATTAAGCGTGTAAAGTCATCTGCAGAGATGAAGAGTGTAATTATATTTTTTGCCGAAATAAATTTATAATGACAATTTAAACAGGTTTGAGCTTTCTTCTAATTACATTATATATATAGAAGAAGAAGAAGAAGAAGAAGAAGAAGAAGAAGAAGAAGAAGAAGAAGAAGAAGAAGAAGAAGAAGAAGAAGAAGAAGAACGCCGTTCTTACTCGGGGTAAAAATAATATATAAAAATGATATATACTTTCTGTAAAAATAAGTCCTATCTAAACAATTTTCTTACGAGTCTGTTACGAGCTTAAACTCTGTGTGCAACTCGATAGAGATTCTAATATACTGGAATCCATGTCACATTGGAATAAAAGGAAATAAAAATACTGACTGGGCAGCCAAATTGATCTTAGATGTGACCCTCGACAAATTCAAAATTCTATATACTGACTTGAAACCTCAAATCAATAAATTCTTCCATATGAGATTGCAACAATGCTGGAATAACAACATCCACGATAAACTCTTCTTGATCAAAATCACATTGAGAGAATAAAATCGTGAAAAGAACAAGTCACTATATCCCGATGACGCATCGGTCATACAAGACTTATTCCTTTATTTTCAAGCAAGAACAATAACCATAGTATTTAATCTATCAAACACACTCCACTGTTAAGTACTATATCATAAAATGTGGAGCTTTCGCTTTCATCTGAAAACGCTTTTTTAAATGAAAATAACATGAACGAACTATTTAAAAATGTTAACGTAGACGACATTTTGTCCTTGAGAGAAATAAAATCAAACCAAAATTAAAATAAGAAATAAAGTCTAATCAAACATTATAAGCGTAAACCTGATCAATAGCATACAAAGTAATTTATCAACATAATCAGGGAACCACTTGTTAGATAAGAATTCCAAACGACATTGACACATCGTCCAAACGAAATGAAAACACCTAAGAAACAAGTATACAAAACATATCAGTACAAAGGTACAATGTATGCAATTCCCTAACCTTTTGGCATAAAATAAATCCACACGAGTTAACATACAGTTAAAATCAATCTAGAAAATCTCTGGTTCTCTATTGATTACCCAAAACATTAACAGCACCAGGAAATTATGTTTGAGTGTTCGAATACCAACCTTCGTTTGTGTTTCGTGTGACGGACGCTTCGCCTATTATAGATAAGTTCATTGATGATTGAAAGATGGAAAAGCTAATACTGTGAGTTCAGTTCAATCTTGGTACCTTGTGACTGTGCTCCTGTGAATTGTCGATACGCACATATGCATTAGACTGGGGGAAAAAACAGTTTTTTAAAGTCTATTTTGATAGAAACTCATTTTGAGGCGGCCAAAATCTTTCAAAATTAGAACTTTAACTCCTTTAGGGACTCGCGTTCCTCTCTCTCTCTCTCTCTCTCTCTCTCTCTCTCTCTCTCAGTTTTGAAAGTTATATATTATAACTATTACCCCTGACAAAAAATTCAGGAGAAAACTGAATTTCACTTAGTTGCTCCTCCTTGAGCTTTTATGACAGGCTTAATTCTTTCTGGCATGGATTTCATTAATTTAAGGAATATTTCCCAAATAGCAATTAACAAATTTTCTTTGGTAGATTGAGCTCTTTTATTGACCTTTTTTTTTATTTCACCATAAATTTTGATCAATTGGGTTTATATCCGAAATGTTCACTTGGTCGTGGCGTCGATTTTATTTTATTTTCCTGAAAAAAAAGCTTCAGTCTTCTTTAGTCTGTAACAAAATACAATTTCAACCTTTAAAATAATTTCATCATCATCATCATCAAATTAATTTTCTATTAATGGAATAAAAAATTATCCAGAATTTCAATGTACACATGTGCATTGATTGTTGAGGTAATGATTGCCATCTTCCCTGCTTCTTTAAATGTTATGCAACCCCTTCTTTCATAATAAGGAAAATTTACTCGCTTTTTTTTTTCTGACTGTCATCTTTATATATTTCATTTGAACGGCATCAGACAGGGTTTGGGTTGACTTATGTAGATTTTTAATTCATCACTGAATATCATTTTCATCCAATTTTCCACACGCCATGATTGTTTCTCTTGAGTCCAATTAACCCTCATTTTATTCTGTTAGTGTTTTAATGCTGGTTTTTGTCTTTCGCCACACAATGGATTGCCTTTTTTTTTTTAATGAGTTCTACATTCCTTTCCATTGTTTCAACAGACAGTTTTTTGTTCTTTGTTTTTTGTTGTTGTTTTTTTTGGGGGGGGGTTGTTTTTGTTTTTGTTTAAGCTATGTTTTCTTTCAAATAGCTATTCCCAATAACTTGTTCAGGTCTGCAAGAATTGTATTTTAACCGTTTGCTGATTTGCATATCGAGGTTTCTGATGGTATTTGTTTTAGGAATGCAAATTAAAAGACGATTCAAACATTTTTCCTCAACATAGTTTATTCCATAATATTTTTCTCTGCACGGATTGGAAAAGATTATTGTATTGATTAAAATAATCTAATCTAATGTGTTTATTTTTACTTTGTGATAAATTGTTAAATGAAAAACGCTTGAATAAGTTTTATGTGCACACAACTCCAATAACTTAAATTTTTTTAAGATCAAAATTTTTGATATTAAGAAAAACTACAAGATGACGACCGTTTTTAATTTGCGAGTCTGTTAAAAGAAAGCTTTTTAAAATATATTCTTTTATTTAAGACTATAACGAAATCGTTTAAGTGAAAAAATAATCGCCAATTATCTGCGAAGGAAGAAATAAAAGAAAAAGTGAAGAATTAAAAGACAAAAACGTGTCGGGAAAAAATGGGTAAAGAAAGAAAGAAAGAAAGAAAGAAAGAAAGAAAGAAAGAACATGATGAAAAATATAGAGTCAAAAAAAATAAAAGGAAAGTGAAAAAGGAAAGAGTAGATATTCCACTTGCAACATGTGTGTGGAATTCGTTTATTTACGTTCCAGTGATTGAATAAACATGTCATAATCTACAAAATGTCGCCAACATCACCTCCCTCGATAGAAAGAAAATGTAGAAGTTGAGAAAAATTGTAAGTTATATAAGTTAGAACTAGTTGGAGTTGCTTGGAGAGTTTTCATCAATCTTGCCTCAAGCAAACAATATCAGTTATACAGTACATGTGCATCTAAGCAAATTCGGGTGTTAAATTCATAAAGGCTTAAAGATATTCTTACATATTTTTGTATGTAGGGAGACATGAACAGACTGGGATAGATTGATAGATAGATAGATAGATAGATAGATAGATAGATTTAATCTTTTATTTGGCGCCAAGTGTAGACAATAGAAAAGCATTACTGTAAATTGTGGCATTCAAGTCGATCAGGCATATGAGTCGAGCTCAAGATTTTTAGCTCAATATTCTGGCTTAGACCGATACCTACTGTAAAGGCCGACCCCAAACATACATTAAGGCTACAGGTGATGAACTGAATTGGAAGAGAGATTTTCGAGGATTTTAAAATGAGAACATTCATCTTTTTATGGTAAAAAATAAATTTTAAGTTCATTAATATTGGAGTTTAATATCATAAATGTATATGAGTAAATACTTTTAAAATTACAGTGGGATATTTTAGAGTCAATGTTTTAATTGGCAATAAAATAACCTTCAAGAAACCTGTATTTAAAATGTTGAGCCATATAAGTACAGTCATCATGGCATTGTCTGTATATTCAATCAACTATCATTATGTCTCGTTAAACTGTCATTATTCCAGTAGTAAATGGTGTCAGTAATTTTTCTCTGAAATCAAAATTACATCAGTCATATTTGAAACATGCAAATCTTAAACGTTAGAGTTTATATTTATATGATTTCACAATTTATTGTATTATTTTGAAATTGCACATATAGACACTGTAATTGTCTGATTGGGTTCTGTGACGTTTCGGTCAGTGTTTACAGACAGTGCATTAACTGTCGGAAACGAAGTGTAATTAGACATTAATATAAAGTTAATTTGAATTGTATTTTTATTATTTTATATCAATATGGGTTAATTTGTTAAATATGATCATCACACACAAGTTTCAGTTGGAAATATTTGTGGTTTATATCGATTGTTAGTACTATTCCACTGGTTGACCTCTCAGTGGTAAAGGTTTGGATTTTAGTCCTGCCGTATAAGTCGACCCCTATTTTTGCATCAATTTTTTCAGGCTTAAAAAATCGACTTGTACGCTGCAACTGATGATAAGCCGTTGTGCTCAGCGCGAGATTGTTATATCAAGCTGAGGTCAACAGAGTTTGATTGCTATATGGTAACCTCTGTGGTCAGTAGAGAACTTAGTGCTCATTGGAGGATTTTAAAATTATGTGACAATACATTTGAAAGTTGGAATTAGATTTTGTCTTTCTACTTGACCGAAGAAGCTGAGATTTGTGGATGAGTCTATATTTTTCAATAATGTGCCAAAGGTTAACTTCCCGTTGCACAGCCGGTAATGTAAAAGATATCTGTAATGCAGGAAGAAAAAAAGGAATGTGTATACACAAAAGAGGTCTTTGTATTTATTCTTTCCAGCTCGAGCAAAATGGCTATCCAACATAAATTGATTGATATAAACATAGTCAGACAGACAAAGAAATTGATAGATCATTTGATATTTTGCTAGTAAACAAATATATTTATTGCTCTATATAGTTGTTCAGACCAATTAACTCATATATTGTGATTTTGTTTGGTTTCTGCTTTTTGTTATTACACTCTTTCAACCGACCCATTCTTCACGTCCACAGCCATTTATAACGTGGGAAAAAATCACTCCTCTTTTTATGGTAAAGTAAGCAACTAAAGAAAACCATCGTCCACTTTTATATTTTTATTATTTCACTCCTCGAGAGTTTTTTATACCAACATTAGCTTTCACTGGAGTCTGAGTGACAATAATTTTCCACAGGTCTTCAAGTCTCTGTTCAGTATTCTAGCTGATCTTGGCAATGCTGTAGTCTGGATGTTTTCGATTCTTCTACTGATTTTCATTTCCTCCAGCCCTTTCTTCAAGCTCTCGGGGACCATCTCAAGCGCACCAATCTCAATTGACCCACATGTTCCATAGTTTTTCAAGATCCAAGTATTTGTCTATCTTTTTGCTTTCTTTCATTTTTCCTTTGTTGTCTGCAACGGCAAAATCCACAGGACAGCATTATTTTCTTTTTTCTTTTTTTTTTTTTTTTTTTTTTTGTTAATACTTAATCTGGTCTTCTGGCCGGGATAGGGTGATCCGTTTAGACCTCAAAATCACAGAGAATTTTATGCATCTCATTCTCAAGGACAGAATCTGCTTTGTGCTTATACCATTTGATAATATAATCAAATTTCAATCTCTTGCACAATTCCCTGTGGATCACCCTTTCCACCCAATGGTGTCTAGTCTTGTAGTCATTTTGTGCTAATTGGCTGCATCCGCTTAACATGTAATTTACCCTTTCATCTTTTTCTCCACACCATCTACACTTGTTTTTCTGCTGTGTATTATTAATTTTCACTTTAAGATAATTGCTTCTTATGACGTTGTTTATACTGTTATGAGAAGAAATCTCTCTTGAAGTTTCCCTTTTGTAGCCATGTCCAGCTCTTCTCCCGTGCAATTTCATGCATTTGACACTTGTAATTACCATACATTTATTTTTCTTCTCATTTCTGTTTACTAATTTTTGTTGTTGTTCTCTTTGTCCTCTGGTTATCAGTGTCGTTGTTTGCTGCTGTAATCAATCTCTTTTACTATTTTTAATGTAGTTCTCGAGTCCTCGTATTGATGCATCTACGGCGTCCTCAATGCTGGGAAATCCTTCTTTTCTTGATACATAGAGTGTGTGTCATCTCTCCGGTGTAAGGCTTTGCACATTGGTCCGTTTGTCTGAGTTCCTCTTTTGTCCATTTTAAGAATGGTCCCGAGTATCTTTAAAGAAGGACAGCCCTGATGTTTTGCCCTTTGATGAGATTTCTGCTGCAGAGCTTGGTTTTGAGTAGTTTTCTCGTTCATTTCAGGCACCCTTGTTTTTTCTTTCATCTTCGATTGTTTGATTGTGTCCGCTTTTGATATTCTCAAGTACTTCTAATTTTCCTTCTCTCCATCTGATTCTTTCCTGATTTGGCAGTTCTATTCCTTCCATTGTTTCTTTTTTCTTACTTTTCATTATGAGCACTGCCCGTTTTTCTATGCCAAATTCCATTCCTATATTTGAGTTGTATATTCTTATTGTTTGTATCAATGTCTACAGTTCTTTTCCTAATTTTGCAAATAGTTTGATGTTGTCCATTTACGTAAGGTACTTAATCTTTTCTTAGTGAATGTGTAACATTCGCTGCACTTCCGAAACATGTAACTGAATGACATCATTCTTATTACAAATTGTAGTAACGAGAACGAGTCTTCGTGAAAGATGACTTACGGGATTTTTCACTTCTACTAAAGTTTTTTCCTCCTACTGTCAATTCCACTTTCCATTTTTATCGGCTTCGCTCGTGAATGTTATGATTTTGTCGGATATTTCGTTCAATTCCAGACATTCTATTATCCAAGTTTGCGGAGTCATATCATTGGGCTTTTTGTAGTCAATCCTTATCCTCACTTCTTTTTCCACCTCGTTTTGGTTTCCTTGAAAATGTGCTTATGTATATATAGTTGGGCACCATTTATTCTTATTCCCCAACGGCATCCTTTCTGTTCTTCCAGTAATTGTTCACAGCATGCAAGAGAATAAGAAATCTTCTCTTTAGTCTGTGCGGTCAGAATTTTCCAGATTATAGGTAGACCCGTTATTGATCTATCGTTATTTTCCCCTAAGTCATCCATTCGGACATACTTGTTTCTTGGCACTTCCTCAGTTGAAGAGCCAATCTGTGAATTTTTAAAACTAGACTCTATATATGCTATTATGACCTGGTGTTTTCCAATTCGGTATTTTTTACTACTTATTTCTCCAAAATTGTTTTTCTTTTTCTTTTGTATCCGGTTGTTGTTTTGTCTTGTTTTGTGCATTCTCCACTGATTTGTCGGTAGAATTTTCTTCCGTTATTTTTTAAAGTCCTGTTTTGTTTGTATCGTTTGAGTCTGTCCTGGTACCTTTTGAGTCTCCCTTCTTTCGCCAATATCTCTTCATTCATCTCTTCAAGTTGCATTGTCAGACTTGTCTGCAGCTTTCTTTGGTCTTTTCATTCCAATATATGCTTGCGTGTTTTTCCTTCCTAAGCACGTTCACTTGTTGCCGCAGTTTCTTTATATGTCTTTTCAGTCTAATATCCCATTCAGGTTTCGTATTTTTGTTCAAGTTACCAAAGGAAATACCATTTTTATCTCAAACTAGTTTCGCTCCGGCATAAATTAGCTCAATTAAGTCAGCGATGTGGTTTGTTGGGATATTTTGCAATCATTTGTTTACCTTTTCGGTTTCTGCCTTCACTTTTTTCCAGTTTTGCTTCCTGCAGTCATGATTTTTATTATCTCTATATTTATTCTGTCTTGTATTAACATTGATTTAGTGGTGCTGGAGACGGTTGTGTTTTAGTTTTCAGTATTTTGTGTTTCAATTCAGGTTGAGGGCTCTTGTTCATATTTTTCACTTATTTCTTGTATCTCAAGGTCAAAAAACCCTCTTTTCTTTAAACTCATTCTTGTTTGGTCAGCAAGTCTTTGGATCGTCTAAAATTTAGTGGATTCTTACCAAATTTCTATCTTTCTTTTTCTATACCATCTTTGTGCAATATTGATCTTAAAATAACTCTGAAATCCATTTTTGTTGTCTTCTCCGGTCATTTTTTCTTTGGGGACTTTTTGTTGAGCTGTTGCTTTAGTCATTTGTGTATTATTATCGTCGCTATTATTATAAACAGCTCTCTCTCTCTCTCTCTCTCTCTCTCTCTCTCTCTCTCTCTCTCTCTCTCTCTCTCTCTCTCTCCTAAAAATTAAAAGAATAGACACAGTAAAAATAAACCATACCTTAACAATTGCTTGCTAAATACAATGCAGATATATATATATATATATATATATATATATATATATATATATATATATATATATATTCCTGTGGTTATTTAATCTAGTGCAGTGCACACCACACATTAAAAATTGAACACAATCGTAATTTTCAACTAGACACGTTTCTAATTCAATAACCAAAACTAAAATTCTGGCCACTCCTAAAATAACAAAGACAGTACGTGTCAACTTATCACAACAGCTATCCATATTTATTCGACTTCGTAAAGGACAATGAATGGTAGAAAATTCTGGTTGTTCAATCTTTAAATAAGAAAACATCCATCAAAATCTTTAAAGGGCTCCTACTACGATTGGTATCACCATCACCTCTGCGTCCCACATTTTTTGAGGTCCCTGCAAAGGTACAGGAATTGGTCCTCGTTTTCTTTTATTTTTAATCTATGGTCCACTGGAACAACAAAATCAACTAGATGAATAAATTTCTTTTTGATATTTACTAGTAAGACTCTGGTTTGTTCAGCAAGATCTGGGAACCGCTTCTTTCTCAAAATCCACGAGATGACGAATTCCTTTCTTCTTGTTATTTACGACTAACACTGGTTTGCTGGCCTGAAATTGGGGGTCCAGCTTCTTTCGCAAAATCCACTTGATGACATTTTTTTCTTTTTTTATTTGCTACAAAAATTGGTTTGCTAGCCTGGATTAGGGGAACCTCTGGTTTCTCAAAATCTAGTAGATGACGAATTCTTGTCTTTTTTAATTTGCTAGTTTGCTGGCCGAGATTTGGGGATCCGCGTGTTTCTCAAAATTCTACTTTATGACGAATTCTAAAACTGGTTTGCTGGCAGGAATTTGAGGCCCGCCTTTTTTCTCAAAATCCACAAGATGACGAATTATTTTTTTTTTTTTTTGTTATTAATTACTAACACTGGTTTGCTGTCCGGGATTAGGGGACTCGCTTCTCTCTCAAAATCCACAAGATAACGAATTTTTTTCTTCTTGTTCATTACTACTAAGACCTGTTTACTGGTCGGAATTTGGGGATCCGCTTGTTTCACATAATCCACTCGATGATGACTTCTTTTCTTATTGATATTTATTAGGAACAGTTTTGCATATCGGAGTTTGGGGACCCACTACTTTCTCAAAATCCACAGGATTACGAATTCTTTTCTCTTCACAATTTACTACGAAGACTGGTTTGCTAGACGGGACTTGGGGACCCGTTTCTTTATTGAAATCTACTAGATGGCAAATTCTTTTCTTCTTTTATTTATTACTAAGACTAGTTTGCTGGCCGGGATTTGGTGAACCGCTTGTTTCTCAAAATCAACTAGATGATGAATTGTTTTCTTCTTGTTATATACGACAAAGTCTGCATTTTTTGCAAGGACTTGAGGATCTGTTTGTTTCTCAAAATCCACTACATGACATATCCCTTTCTTCTAGTTATTTATTATTAGAGTCGTTTGCTGGCCGAGATTTGGGGACCCCTTGTTTCTCAAAATCTACAAGAAGACAAATATTTTCTTATTTTTAATTACTTAAGTTTGCTTTTCTTGCAAGGACTTGTGGGTCCGCTTGTTTCTCAAAATCCACTTGTTAACGAATTTTTTTCTTCTTGTTATTCACTACTAAGACTGGTTTGCTGACCGGGATTTGGGGACCCTTTTGTTACTCAAAATCCACTTGTTAACGAATTTTTTTTTCTTCTTGTTATTCACTTGTAAGGCTGATTTGCTGGCCGAGTTTTGGGGACCCTCTTGTTATTCAAAATCCACTTGTTAACGAATTTTTTTTTCTTGTTATTTACTACTAAGACTGGTTTGCTGGCCGGGTTTTGGGGACCCTCTTGTTACTCAAAATCCACTTGTTAACGAATTTTTTTCTTCTTGTTATTTACTACTAAGACTGGTTTGCTGGCCGGGATTTGGGGACTCGCTTGTTTCTCAAAATTCTACAAGATGACGAATGGCCTGCTTCTTTCTCCAAATCCACTACACGATTAATTCTTTTCTACTTGTTAT
Organism: Sepioteuthis lessoniana; assembly: GCA_963585895.1. Lineage (NCBI taxonomy): Eukaryota > Metazoa > Mollusca > Cephalopoda > Myopsida > Loliginidae > Sepioteuthis > Sepioteuthis lessoniana. The sequence continues at coordinate 394,597 of OY757917.1, forward strand.
TAATTACTAAGTCTGGTTTGCTGGTCGTGATTAGATGACCTGCTTCTTTCTCCAAATCCACCAGATGAAGAATTCTTTTCTTCAAGTTATTTACTACTATGACTTGTTTGCTGGCCGGAATTTGGGGACCTGTTTCTTTCTCCAAATCCACCAGATGACGAATTCTTTTCTTGTTAATTTACAGCTATTCAGGTTTGCTGGCCGGGATTTGGAGATCCGCTTGTTTCACAAAATCTCAGAGCATTTTATGCGTTTTTTTTTTTTTCTTGGGCAAATTCTATTTTGTACATTTACCATTTTTCAGTATGATTCCCATTCAGTCTCTTGTTTAATTCTCTGTGGATAACCTTTCCCACCCAGTCATGCCTACTCATGTTGTCCATTTGTTCTACTTTACTGCATTCACTTAGTAATTGATTAACTATTTCATATCGATAAGCACATGGCTTACAATTTCTCTTCTCCAAGGAAATATCAATTCTACATTTCCCTTTCATGCACAAATCATCTTATTAGCAATTTTCTTTTTCAGTTTGTTGCTTGAAGTATACGTACAGTTGTTTTCCAGTCCATTTTTGTTTTCTAGATTTTTCACTATTGTTTTTCTTTTCGTGCTTAAATTGTTCCTGTTGTCGCTGTTACTGGTTGGTCTTAATAATTTCTCTCTTTTTAATGTGTCAGTTATCTCTCGGAGATAAGGCTTTCTATATCGTCATCATTTTCCTTTCTCTTTGCTTCATATATCTAAGTTTCTATCTTATCCATTTGCAAAATACTTCAGTATGTCTGACAAGGGTTACTACCCAAGTATTTATTGCTTTGATTAGATTTCTGCAACAGAGTTTAGTTTCCAGTAGTTTTCTTGCTCTTCTAAGATTCTTCTTCCTCACTTTTTTTTTATCTCCATTTGCTTAAGGATTTCTACTTCTAATATTCCCCCGTATTTGTACTTTTCTTTTCCTCTAAGGGTTCTGATGCCTTTTTGAACAACCAGTACTCTTCTTTCGATTGTTTTTCTTTTTCCTTTCTTTATTATTATTATTATTATTATTATTATAAACTTATACATAATTCTGCATAAGATGTGAGAAGAAAAGAGCTTTGAAAAAGGAATCATACACACACACACACACACATAAACACACTCAAACAATATCTTTATATGTATATATATATATATACAAATTGTCCGACAAATTTTCTTTTCCGAATCAACCGACACAAGATCAATTTTTAAGCGGAAACAACTGGTTTGAAGTCACAGTTTTCCTTCTCCTAGTCTAGTTGCCTTAACAAGGTTAATAACCTGGTCAGCTCTCGTATCTATTTATCCATTAATATATTAATATATTTCTACTTATATATATATATGCATACATATATATATAAACACACACACACACACACACACACATATATATATATATATATATATATATATATATATATATATAGAGAGAGAGAGAGAGAGAGACTAATGATAATTCATAATGATGAAAAATGAAATTATATAGATAGTGATATCAGAACCAGAAAGGTTTCATCAGAATTCAGAGAATGAAAAGCAATAAAAATTGAATCATTTCAGAAAGTCTTTTTGCTTTGAATAAAATAAAAGTTCAAATTAGCTACTGTTAAACAAACAAGCTGTCTCCAGAACGATTATGTTTTTATCTTTTAGGTCAGCTAGAAAACTGTTTATGATTATATCCGTTCATTTAGCCGAATTCCTGATGCATATTCAAGTGATGTGGCCGTCCTAATCACTGCGATCAGTTTCTGGTCAATCAAGCTTAATCGAAAGACAGGTGGTGGTCAGTTGCGGTCAGTTGTTTCGCCGTGTTTGTCCATTTATCTCTCAGCAATCATCTAAGACAATTGTAACAGTTTGGGGTTCAATATTTATGAGGTGGTGGTGGTGGTGATGGTGGTGTTGTCCTGTTGGCCAGCTGATAACAATTCGATGATTAGTCTTTTGACACCCGCTCCCACAGACCGCTCCCACCGGGCGTAGTGGTGGTGGTGGTGGCAGTGAACCACTCAACAAAAACAGCCATAACAGTGCGACTGGTTTTTCTCTATTCATTCATTTGAATGCACTTTTATCTCATTGATGAAAAAAGAAAAGCAGAAAGAAATCAAGTCAAAATTAAAAGGAAGAAAGGAACGAAGGAAAGAAAAACAACAAAAAGAAGGAAAGAAAGAAAGAAAGAAAGAATGAGGAAAACAAAGCAATTTTAGTAATTAGACAAATTCTCTATTGAAACTGCATCTAACCAATTATCAAGATTTTCCTCCTCTTTTAGACTGATGATTTCTTTTTTGTGAACTTTATTCGTTGTATTACTTCTTGTGTACTCACTCAAATTCTTGAACTGAATCCGAAGAGACCCATAAGTCGGAAACTTCATTAGAAGAAAAGTAGCTAGATTGGTCTGAGGGAACAAATTGTCCTTCCCTCACTAAAGTACCCTTTTTTCTCTTCCGCCACACTTTTTTGCTTTTTTTTCATTGAGTATTACACTAAGCTGAGCTTAATATGGCACACGGTTATAATAGACACTCACTAACAATGGTCTGCGAGATTAGCTTAAAAATAGATACACAGCGAAAGAAAAGAAGAGAATTTAGGTCTGTACCAAAAATTCCCTGCGTCCTTTATATATATGTATATATATATATATATATATAGGCACAATGGTGTAACAGACATCATCAAGAAAACTGTCGTCTCCAAATCCTGAATAAGACTTCACGTTTCACTTTGATTCCATTCTTTCCTAGTTATCTTTAAGTAATAGGGAATGGTGAGCTCTCTAGCCTTGATGAAGCTACCTGTCTAGGAGAAACAAAACTCCGAATTCAAGCCCCCATCTTAGCGTGGCAGGCTAAGGCCCATTACTCTCCATGTCTTATAGACATTTGAGAAGTCTTCAATCATTCAGAAAAGGGTTTATTGCGGGATCGATAGATAGGTCGATCCTGCAAACTTTTGTAAATAATTTGATGACAAAGACAAAAGGGTAAATAGAAAATGTCTGGTCTTTATTGGGCGAATTATGCATGAAAGGTTTTTGCGTGGGAGTAGAATCTTTGTAGTCCGTGTAGTCTCTGCGATGTTGAAAGTCGGTGCAACTGAAACAATTGTAGACTCAGCTGTTTAAAGATCTTAGCGACAGCGAGTCGAGTAGATAAGGCTAGAGTGTTGGAGCTCTGTGCAGATCATAAGGGTAGAAACATGGTCAGGAATCTAGAGGCGGTCGGAAAGGCCGACGTATCGGGTCGCGGAGGCCGGATGATCGATGTCCCGGTTTATTCAGTCACTGTTTAACTGAGGGTGTATGTTGACATGTACGTTGACGAGGCTTCAGAGTACTTATGCTAGTCCGAGCAGTGTTGTTTGCTATGGACTGATCCTAAGCTCAAAGTGTCTGCGGCGTCTGTCTGGTGGCTGCGACATCGTCTTGTGGTATCTGCAAAGATCCTTAAAAGAGATCGAAGATGGGAAGCAAGACTTATAATCCTGAGAATGACAGTTCGGTTGATTTTCAGTACTGTAGCCTTGAAAAAGGCTGTTGTTATTTGAGAGTGCTGTTGTAGTTGGTCGAATCCTGGCATCGGCTGACCTGAGTCTGCGACTGTGATTGGTTGTATTTTGCATCGGCTGCTGGCAGGCAGGAAAGGCACCTGTTATGAATGTACTATTACACGAATGACTGCCGCCTACGGTATGTAACTGACATTCCTCCTTGTCAGAATATGGTACTAGGCCGTTTTATAGTGAGGGCTGTGCATGAATCGAGACTCATGCGCGTGAGTTAAAAAAATCTTGACCCTGTTAGCATTCCCATTTTGGGGTGTCTCAAGTATCAAGCAATAAAGTCCTACAAGAAGGTAAAGACCTAGGGGAAGCTGCTTGATGCTAAGGTGTCATAGTATCCAAACACAACCGCCTGGAACGAATACTAGGTATTCCGCCGCGTACTGAAGTTTGTGGTCAGTGACTGCTTTTATATCGCCGAGAAAGGTATCGTATCAGATAGTCAACCACGTGCATGAGTGGCGAAAATTGTGCTGTCGATACACGAAGTCTCCGTTTAAATATGAGTAATAACAAAACAAATTATTATACTGATGAGAGTTTACATTTGCAACTTCTTTTGTTCTGCCCTGAGAAACTATCCTCCCGATGAACTACAGAATGAATTTAATTGGAAAATATCCTTTGTGTTGGTAATGGAAAGTACAACTTGCCAACGAAAGAGAGACAGGTTATTGTTGATTGAGGAGTTCGTCGCTTCCACAAGTTGTGAAAAATTCCGTCTGCTGACATCATAGATAACTTTCCTTTTTTAACAGGGATTTTAGGTTTGAGTACCTGGACGACTACGATATGTTGATAGAATTTACACATACCATTGCCTATAAGAAAACCACTCAAAATTTTTCAGAAAAAGAAAAATTTCCCTTACACCAACTATATCAGGATTTTATTATTTCTATAGGAACATTTACTATCAAAACGGATGCTATTAGGCATTATTAATTGCCAATCTCTACAGCACTGAAAGTCTGTAAACAAAAATAAAATTGCAAACATCTTTTGAGGGTTGGTTATATATTTCTAGTCTCTGTTTGGGAGAAAATTAGTCTTTTATTCATTTATTTCTAATATTGTTCAAGTGCATTTTTCATGTGCAATAGGATATGCCATTCTATGTTTGTCTACTGTGTTTCAGTGTGTTCATGCCTTAGATTGTTTCAACAAAATTCCCTCTTTTTTTTTTCAACTTAAAAAGAATACTTTACGTTTTCTTCCGATATTAAATTACTAGCATTAATGGCGTTGTGTTTTAAGACTATTATCAAGGAACGTTTATGTATTGTTTATTTCTTGAAAATGGCTGCATCCAACAGAAGCGGGAAAAAATAAATCGAGTATCAGTAGAATTGATTTAATTAATATTTCGTTTAAAAGTTGGTTGACATAATCTATTCTTTTAAAATAAAGAATGTCAATAAACCAATTAACTTTAAGGTGCAAACTATATAAATAACTCTTTAAAAAATGAAGTATACGCTGTTATACTTACATAGAACATAAATTTCTGTAATCTCCTACTTCTAAAAAAAACAAAAACATACAAATAAAAAACCGAGTGCCGCTCACTTAGAGAATTCATTTGTTAGACATTGTGTCTCTCTTTTGTAGTTCGGCATACAGAGACCTCCAAGGCAACGTTAACGTTGTTTTCTTCTTGTTCTTTTTTGTTTTGTTTTGTTTTTTGTCCTTTTTGTTTTGTTTCGGATTTTTTTCTTGTTTTTTTGTTGTTGTTGTTGTTGTTGTTGTTGTCAGAGTAGCTTTAGGTTGAATGACTTAAGGGCTTCACTTACCATACTATTTGGCCGGCAGTGCACTAGATAGATAGATAGATAGAGAGAGAGAGAGAGAGAGAGAGAGAGAGAGAAAAGAAACTCGTCATGAAACGAAAAGAACGAGTCACAATATAAGAAAATAGAGTGAGTCGCAAAAAAAATATTGAAAAAGTAAAGCCGGTTTAGAGAACCAAACAAGTTACAAAAGATTGCTATCTTAGTTTCACTGAAAATCACCTTCAGGAAAATTTATATATATATATATATATATATATATATATATATAACAGTTTTCCTGAAGGTAATTTAATATATATATATATATATATATATATATATATATATATATATATATATGGGGGGATGCATGTATATGTCTGTGTTTGTGTGTGTTTATGTGTGTGCATGCGTGCATGAGTGTGTTTTTCATTAATCTTGAAAGACATTGTTTATTAATTTTTTTTTCTTGTTAGCAAATAAATTGCCATAAATCTGAATAATGGTTGTACAAAATCTTTCCAAAGCTTTTTTATATGCAATCTAATTGCTTTTATATAATACAAATAAAAAACGTTGTATAAGAAAATTACTCAATACTATCAGTAGCAGAGCAGATTAAAAGCCTAAACTATTAAAATTATGTTACCGCTGAGCTCATGTAGCACCCAATTGTCAAGCGAAAAATTATATATAAATATATATATATATATATATATATATATATACGCTTCCCTCCCGGGTATTGAGCAGTCAGGCGAGGAATTTAACGGCTGTCACCTGTGGCGATTTAGGAATTACCAAAGAACTCCCAACCGGATGTAGACTCGTCGGCTGCCTGATACAAAATGTATAAATGCGTCGCCACGCATAAGGCTCCACGCATCCATCCGGTTAAAATCAAAAAAAAGAAAATAATAAAATGTAAAGTAGCCAATGAGAAGTGGTCGCGCCAAAATTAGAAGGATTTTGGCGTAGCGAATTTGGAGCCGGTGAAAAGAGATAAATACTCAGGTTTTCTGTGAACCTCTCTCTTTTCGGGTAGTGACGTCGAACCGACAACACCGTTTTTACTATCTGGTGTTTTGGGCACCACGCTATGTCTTTAGACGTAGCGTTGGTTAGTCCATTCACCAGGTAAATAAAGGAAAGTCTGAAAGAAAAGTTTTTCGTCTCCTGTCTGCTCCTATCTTCTCTTTTTTTATATTTCTTATGGACCTTCTTTGGGCAAGGCATTGCACCGGCCAAGTCAACGTGGGGTAAAGCAAAATAACCAAAATATGGAGTCAGATAACTTACGGCAACACAGCCTTGCCCTTAGCCACTGACCTTCATAAAAATTTTTAAACCCCACACACCCACGTAATACAAATCTCTTTTAACGAATTGAGCCCTGTAGTATCCGATAGCACAAAATGTAAACAAACAAAAACCAATACATATGGGTTATAATTCCTGGCTTGACGCATAGCACCGAAATGGTTGAGCGGTTAGATACCATGTCTAGCGTAAAGTTAGACGGGTTTCGATCCCAGCTTGAAGCATCCTACATGTCTAGCCACACAGAAGAGTCGGGATTCAACGAAACAGTCTGTCTGTGAATGACAATACATGGATATATATATATATATATATGTGTGTGTGTGTGTGTTTCAAAGTACTCCCTAAACATACGTATGTGGGGGTTGGCTTCTCACTGGTGTATAAAATGACCAGCATTAATATAGTTGATAGATGCGAGGCTCGGCAGAAAAACTCATAGGCAGAGGCCAATATATTCCCATGAAATACGACGAAATGTGGAATATTTTTCAACATGGTCTCTCTCTTCTTTCATTGTTGCACTTCTTTAATCTCATTGACGTGACTCCGTGACATAATGGCTAAAATACTGGTCTCCACGTACAAGAGTTCAAATTCCATTTACGTTCACTTTCGGGCTAACATCTTTGTAAAATGTATGAGCCCCCTTATACACCCCCAGCTATGGGTTGAATATTATCATTGCTGTTCTTCTACAAGGATGGCTTTGGGATAAAATAACCCACGAAGGTTGATATACTATTAACCAAATAAACTGGAATCTTGAATCCTATTGGCCATAAAGTCATCAAAAGCAGATATGACGTCATCATAGGAACTTTTCTGCACCTCGCTCGTTGATAGATATGAATTCACCGTGATAGATTGATAGATTGTCACCATACTTGATCAGATGAAAGAAAAATATTTTTTCTTTCATCTGATCATCTTTACTCAACCTTTTCAATGTAGGTTTCCATTTAATTTGTGATCATTTTACTTTCTCTTTAAAGTGCAATTTTAAAGTCTTAGTTCAATGTGTCTCGGAAAAACATGCATGAGTATGAAAAAATCTTCCATAATTCGTGAAGAAGTGTTGTTTTTTGGTTGACTTTAATGTATTATTTTTCATTCATATTTGTCAACCGCATGTGTGTATTGCTATAGCTATCAATAGGCTATCAATTATATGGAAATCAGACCTAACCGATTAAATGAAACGCAGTTTC